>CM051501.1:18384131-18425154 GCA_028031935.1 Paedocypris micromegethes | reverse complement strand
TTTTTTTTTTCAAAACATTCTTTTGGACTGGCTGGGTGGCTAAAGATCGGAAGTAGTTTATTTATGCTAATGATGGAGTTGGGGGTTGTAGATATTTACGTTACACGGGAGCCGCCCTTCATTCACCCACATGGTTCAACGCAGGTCGCGTTCGCGCCACTTTTGCGTTCTCTGCCGTGATTAAGAAAGTCGTTTCAATGGAACTTTCGCTTTGCTTCGGATGCTCGGCGCGTGGGCTTGATTCGCTCGTGCTTCACTTTCAAGTTTCGGTAACACTTTGCAGATTTGTCCAGCACCGCGTCCGTAAACGGCAAGTGAGTGAAGATGGTGGATTTCTGGTGAGTCTCTTTTATGACTAGGAACCTGTTGTTAAACGCGAATCGTTTTAAGAGTAACAAAGTGTTTCCCTCGTTTCGTTTGGAATCGGAAAGCAAATGCGCGGGGCAGCTTTTGCAGCCCGGCAACTATGTGCGACGACGATGATGATCCAAACAATGTAGTAAGTGGCGCATGGCAGCCCTCTCCTCCATAGTTGGAGAGAATGTGGGAGATTTGAAAAGCATGCGTGCTGCGGAGGAACTACAAACTGCCTAGTAAAGCCGCCCCGCGTGTTTTAGTTAATCTGGAGAATACGCTTCCCTCTCGTGGTAGTAGAAACACTGTTTGTTGAGTTTTTCTCCAGACTTAGTGTTGTTTTCTTCTTCTGTTGCGCGTGCTTGTTAAAGTGCCTCCAGAACAAAGCAGCAGCACATGGGAGTGCGTAGGCCGCGCGCGTTAGCTAGCTTAGCAGCAGCAGCGCGCGGGACACAATCTGCTTGTTTCCCTTTCACGACTCCTTCCACAAACAAGTCACATTTGCATTGAGCGCGACTGTGAAGTCTTTAAATCGTACCAAACAAACACATAGGTGTGATGATTTATTTTATTTACGTGTGACGGATAACCTAATCTGAATGATCGATCAGCCGTTTTGGCGAACTTGCTCCGTGCGTGGACTGCGTGCACTAGTTCCAATTTGTTCGTTGACGTCGATTCACTTGTTTACTTCTGTATTTAAGTTTATGCAACGCGGAGTTGGATATTGTTAGCATTAGCATACGTAGCAGCCATCCACGCAAGTTTTTTAGAAAGAAACGGCGCGGCACATTTCCCTCCATTTGCATTAAAAGAGATGTAGAGTGAAATGAGCAGATGCGTCTGGTCTATTTTGACATACTTTAAGCTACAAATGATCCGGTTCGTGAACATAGCGGCGCCATGTTAGTGCGGCTTGTTTCGGCTTTGGGGGAGGGGTGATCGCGTTCCGAGCCACGGCGCATGCGTCTCTTCGATCGGCAGCGCGGTCCGCAGGCTGCGCAATTAAGTTGCTCGGCCCCTGTACTCATGAATTAAAAATCGCAAAATACACATCAGAAACACGAAGCAGGGCGCTTAGACATTGACACGGCGGGTTTTTGCATCTGCGCAGATCTCCCACCGAAGTTCTCTTTAGGAAGTACCGTAGCGACCGTGACATGTGCTTTGCCATGAGGCCACTTTTTGACCGGGCCACATTCCGCATATTTTTACTTTGTGTGCTCATTATCAGCGTGCAATACCCCATGAACTAACCTGAACTTGTTCTCCCTCTCTTTTCCTCTGTAGAAATTCCAAGAAAGGTGGCCATCGAGTTCCCGAAATCATGAATCTCACGAGCCCCGTGTGACCCTTGGGTGGACATGGTTTGTCGATGTGTTGTCAAAGTGCTTACAGTGCAGGTAGTATTATGGATAATCTACTGCAGTGGAGGCACTTCTAGCAATCCATCTGATGCTTTCTGTTCCGTTGCACAGTTTTTGCAGCTTTGTGCTAAGGTGCATCTAGTGCAGATAGTGGAGTAGACTAGCACCTACTGCCCTAAGTGCTCCTTCTGGCACAAGGGACTGTATCTGGCATCTCGGTGTCCATCTCCCCCTCCGATCTTTGGTGCAGTTCTCTGCTAGCTTTGCATAGTTGCACTACAAGAAAACGGGAGTTGTGCAAATCTATGCAAAACTGATGGTGACCTGCTGCTTCTCCACAATTCAAAACATTTGATTGATAGATTTGAATCCATGTTTTTTTTTCTTCTTCCAGTGACCGATTGAGTTTTGCAGTACTAAAGTGCTTATAGTGCAGGTAGTATCTGTCATCTACTGCAATGTGAGCACTTGAAGTACTTCTGGCTTAGCATCTCGACACACATTTGTATCTGCAAATTCTTTAAAAAGGGCTTTTTCTTGCTGGACCTCAGTCAGTTTTGCTGGTTTGCATTCTGCTTGTAAGACTGTTTGCTGTGCAAATCCATGCAAAACTGACAGTGGCGGTACTTGTCAACTCATATGATGCTGTTTTGTAGATCTTTGGTCCCTTTCTGCACAGGTTGGGATTTGTGGCAATGCTATGAATTCGGAAGGTATTGCACTTGTCCCGGCCTGTAGAGGATTGAGGAGATTGGTACCACTTGTATCTCTCTCTGTATGATGATGATGATGTTTTATGTTGTCTGTGTTGAACAATGTCCAAATGTTTTATTAAAGCTTTTGTGTTACAACGTTTATACTGGTTTCATTCATATTTTAACTTCATCTTTCTAATTTTCTTGTGAGAATTGTTTATTGTGACGCTTCTCTCATACATGTGTCTATTGCCGCTGGGTGGGTTTGAATGGTTAAATTACATGTCTATCAGATGTGTTGGCTTGTCCAATCCAATTAGGAGAATGCAGAGTAAGCAAACGCGTCCCTCTTAAATGTTTGATGAGCTGGGAGGACTTAAGGCCCACATATGTTTGCTGCTACACTACGTTTAATTTATCACTTTTTTATATCTGGTGTTTGTTGACAAGCCAAAAAAGCAAAGAAGTTTAGTGCACTAGCAGGTTTTTCGAGTGATTTATTTTGTTCAATATTTAAAAGTTGTCCAATTCAACTACTAGACCGTTTACACAAGTTAGGTAGTACTGATTAGAATTTCTGTACGATTCTATAAATGTAAAATATGAAGGTAATTCGTAAAACGTGCATCACGTTTATTTAGTGTATCCAGTTATTCAGATGAACAGTACTGTAGTTGCTTTTGTGAAGTGTTTGTTTCTAATTTTTTTTTATCAAAAAATTAAATTTTTTGCAAATTTCCAAAACAATTCGTGGTTTTTATGTGGTTAAAAACACGAGAAATACACATTTTGTGCACGATGGGGAGACAGCTGCAGGTTGACAGAGTAGCCAATAGATGGCGCAAACGTTCTGGTCATTGATTCGCACATGGACCGTTCTAGTCGTCGGTGGTTCTTTGCACGTGGTTAAAATTGGTTAGTTAGCCTAAAGTTTGTAGATACGTCCTCGGGCATAATTTTATGTAAGATACAGTATGTCTTCGGTCATTTTTGTTGCTTTAAACTGTGAACACGTGAAAGCTACTATGTCATTTTTTATTTATTAAAGACAGTGATTACAAGATATTTTTTTTTCTTTGACGGTGACAATTATAGAATGAGAATTTTTGTCTGGACATGAGCACCGGTCTGTCTTGTGTCCAGTAAGAGGCAGTAAGACCTGCTACTTTGGCGTTGCAGGTTCAAATCTGTGGGTTTCACAACTTTAGCAAGACACTGACACGATCAACATAAGGCTGGCCTTTAGACAGATGGATGGATGCTGTTATTTATTTTTTTAAATCATAATGTTTTATTTTTAAAATAATGGTGCGTTATAAATAAAGTTAACAAAACTTTTTTTTTTTTTTTTTTAATTAAAAAGCACTGTCACTCTTTGACGCCCTCTGATGGCCACATTAAAGCCAGGACATGTTTGTCCACGCATTAGGAGTGGACAGCTTTTGTCATGTCTTGAAGGATTTAAGTTTAATCTAGCATGTTTACTTCAAAACAGTTTTAGTGAATATATTGTCCTAATTTTAGACTAAAATAACTGCCAAATGAACCAGATGAACTGCAAAACGAGCAAACAAACCTGGTTTTGTGCCTGCCTTGGGTTTTTGTGATGATCATTCAACAATGACCCTATAGTGCGCTACCTTTAGAAAATTTGTGTGTGTGAATTTGATCCAGGGTGGAATTTAAATCTTTGTGCCTTCAGCTTCAGCTTTGACTGTTACTTGGTTGCTCATAGCCAGATGTATGTTACTAAATGAAACTAAATGAAACTCAACAATGGCTATAGATAGATAGACAGACAGACAGACAGACAGAGAGACAGACAGAGAGAGAGAGAGAGAGAGAGAGAGAGTGAAATAATGCAGACAAGAAGATCGTTCCTGCACCACGTCACTTCCATGAGCACTTTTCCCAGGTAAGACTTCTTGAACTAACTGTATGAATTGAAAAATCCTTTATTAGTCCCACAGGGGGAAATTTCACGTCACAACAGCAACAACAATTCCAAGCAAATAAAATAAACAAACATCACCATAACGCACTGCACACATCATAATAGACAAACACAGACCATAAATGAACCTGCCCGTCATAAGCATAGTTCCAGTCACCAGTTTAAATTTAAGTTCAAATTGTAGAGTCTAATCGCAGCAGGTAGGAAAGATCTGCGATATCTCTCCTTCACACAGCGGGGGTGAATCAGTCTGCCACTGAAGCTGCTCTCCAGAGCAGACAGTGAGTCCACCAGTGGGTGAGAGTCCAGGTCCAGGATGGATGATAGTTTATCCAGGACTCTTCTCTCACCCACCTCCTGCACTGTGTCCAGAGTGCATCCCAGGACAGAGCTGGACTTTTTGATGATCCTGTCCAGTCTCTTCCTGTCTTTGCCTGAGATGCTGCTGCTCCAGCAGACCACACCGTACAGGATTGCTGATGCCACCACAGAGTCATAGAAGATCTTCAGGAGTGACCCTCTCACTCCAAAAGACCGCAGTCTCCTCAGGAGGTAGAGTCTGCTCTGACCCTTCCTGTACAGTGCGTCTGTGTTGTGAGTCCAGTCCAGTTTGTTGTTCAGATGCACACCCAGGTATTTATAAGACTCCACTCTCTCAATGTCCATTCCCTGGATGTGCATCGGTGGGATGACAGTAGACTGTCGCCGGCGAAAATCCACCACCATCTCCTTAGTTTTCCCTGCGTTGATCAGGAGGTGGTTCCGCCGACACCAGTCCACAAAGTCCTGAGTGAGTCCTCTGTACTCAGCATCGTTAGCTCCTGTGATCAACCCAACAATTGCTGAGTCATCAGAGAACTTCTGCAGAACACAGCCGTCCGTGTTGTGTCTGAAGTCTGAGGTGTAGAGAGTGAAGAGGAAAGGAGCCAGTACAGTCCCCTGTGGAGCCCCCACACTGCAGCTCAGAGTGTCAGACACACAGTCCTTGGCTCTCACAAACTGTGGCCTGTTTGTCAGATAGTCCATGATCCACTCCGTCAGATAGAGGTCCACACCAGCCTCCTCCAGTTTGTGTTCCAGAAGCACCGGCTGGATGGTGTTGAAGGCGCTGGAGAAATCAAAAAACATGATCCTCACGCTACTGTCGGGCTTCTCAAGGTGAGAAAAAGCTCGGTGCAGAAGAAAGATGACGGCGTCTTCCACTCCCGTGCCATGTCTGTAGGCAAACTGCAGTGGGTCAAGGTAGGTTCCCACAGCAGATCTGAGGTGACCCAGGACTAGTCTCTCCAGTGTCTTCATTAGATGGGACGTGAGATGGGTAGCGCTGTTGTACTTATAGTGAGAATTTGTGAGTTTGCACACACACACACACACACACACACACAGAGACTATTATTTTTTCTTTGTTGTGAAGTTTCTCAAGTTAAAATGGTGATATAGATTCAAAGTTATTATAATTATTATTGACATATAGTAAAAACAACTAATATGCTTGCAGCTATATTTAGTTTTTTTATGATTTTACCGAGCTGTTTAAAGTCATAATCAGTTTTTCACAATCACATATTGGCTGAAACGGCTATACAAAACAGTGTGTTGTATCCGCTGATTGACGATTATTTAAAAACTGGAAGAAATGCGAAGCATGTTGTACATAAACCAGCATTGTTCAAACAGTAAGTTTTTCTAACTGACTAACGAGTTGAGGATCTACAATTTGTTGAGGATCAAACAAATTTGTGATACAATTGTTATCTGCGAACAATATACTTCTATCCATCTTACAAAGGTTTTTCTAGTACGCCATCTATAGGACAGACAACAAGCAATGTGTTTCCATAGAAACTTTAGAACCTCCCAGTTATGGTGGCCTGGATGATCAGCCATGTCAGAGCAAACTGGCCTCGGGAGACAGACTGCTGTGCTAGAATTTCACAGACAAATATTGGCATGTTGTTTGTTACTACTGATTATAGCAACACTGATAAACATTTCTACTGAAATGAAATGTATAATTAGTTTTTTTCACGAGTTAGAAAATATTGCAAAATTGTAACTGAATGCAAACACACACACAGTCAGCAGCCATCTTTTTTTTTTTTTTTTTTTTTTAAGTTGTGGTTAAAAAGCAATTTAAAATTATTGAAAAATTAGCATTGTTACATTTGTTACAGTGGTCAAATGTATGTTTTTGGGTGACTTTTATGACTTGGGATCAATCTCTGTGATGGGGGGTGTGGTCTCTGACATTTTATTATTTTCAGACCAGCTGTTCTTAGATATCGAGCAACCTCTTGCCTCTTCTCTCCTGTTTCCGTTTACACCTCCCTCTTCTAATCCATCTTCACACCACAGTTTTCTTACTTGACCTGTCTGAACTGCACCACGTCCATAAATCCATCCCTGGCGGTATTTCCTCTAAACTGTCATCTGCTGTCAGCACTGCTAGGTGGCAGATGGAACCATCTCTCAAGTGAAGTGGAGGGGCGGAGGCTGAATGCCCATCAGGGCGAGTGTGGCCCCAGATTAAATGCTGACATGATTATACTCCAGGTTAAGCACAGCAAAACGGATCTCTGTTTGTTTCTGGGTGTTTTTCCACCTTGTTCTCCTGTGGTTTTCACCCAGGTTCTCAATTTTCATCTCACATTTGACTTCCACGTCAAGTAAATTAGAGACGACAAAATGGCTTGTAGATGTGGTCACTGGCAGATTTGGCAATTTCCGGGCTCACGACTCACATGAATATCGGGCCCTCTAAATCAGAAGTGAAACTGGAGTCTTGAAGGTCTCTGTAGTCATAGAGTTTCATAGTTTCATAGAGAATTTATAGGCGGTTTCATAGAAATGCATTTGCATTGTCTAAAAACTTCAGACTATGATGTTAATTGCGCAACAATTTCTTTGGACCTTTTTGTATTTCCAGTTAAAAAAAAAATATTAGCAGTAAAGAAGAAAAACAATTTTTTTTTACGTTTTATTTTATTATACATTACAACAAGCAGTTTAATTGGGATGCAACTCATTGTTAAAAAAAAGAAAACATTTTTTGACAACATTTTGAAGCCAATGCAACTACTAAGTTATTTCAGTCAGTTAATGCATTATGTATATCAGAAGTGGTCAAATCAGATTTTTGACAAATTTCATTGGTTAAAGTTGCAACTTCCTACTGCACCACTAGTCCACAACTCCCCACATATGGTATTTAAAATGTGTCTATTTAATAAAATATACTAAATTAAAATGTAAATTTAAATAGTGATTTTGATAATTGCAATAAATAAAATTATAATTAATTGATAGAATACCATTTAAGATAGGTATTATAATATAGATTTATAGGTTTAAAAAGCACATTATGTAATTATGTATTATCTAATTAAGTAATACATTGTTTAAATAATGAAATTGCTGGTACTTATAATCCCAACAGAATTTTGTGACCATTTGTATTGTATCCCATTATATCACTGCTCAAGTCATTAGCAAAATAATTGTTCCACTGATTTATTCAACAGAACTTAGATCCAGAGCATCAACTCTTTGCTCCAGTAATCACCAGCTTGTGAAAACCCTGCAGATCTCCACAATTTTGGTGGTGGCCAGGCAATAGTAGTTTTCCGCATTGCAGACACCAAAAATCAGTGTTGGTGAAAACATCTTGCGCTTCCAGAGAGACACAATGGCACTGAAAACAGCTGCAGAGAATCCAAACCGATTTGCTGTGGGTCTTGCCAGAGTAGTTCAGGCCAGAGCCTGTGGAGGCACCAGAACCTTCCGTGTCAGAGCCTGAGGGGTTTGATGGGATTGTTAGAATGACTGTTACCCTGGTTACTTTTTCCCAGGCGTCACTGGCAAATTTGCTTGACATTCTGAGTATGCTTTGGATTGGGTCCTTCTACAAACCCTAAATTCATCCCCATTATAAAGTACCCTAAACTATCATCTTCTATCCTTTTAATTGTAATGCAATTTTATTTGAAAATAAACTGTACAATTCAGCAAATTTATGAACTGTTTAGCATATTTAGGATCAGAAGCATTCCACGAAAATGCAGTTCTACGATAGTGGTACACTTCCATTAACATGACTTCAAAATACCTAAAATAAAACACATCATAAAGCAGACACAATCAACAGTCCATTTCATTCTGGTGAAGTGAAATCATAAAAATTGATCTGGATAAAAAAAATTACATTTTAATTACGTTTTATTTTTCAGCTCTAATGTGACAGTTTGATAGCAAACCAAAATGTAGATGTGAATTTATTTCTTATAAAGATATATTTATCAAAAATAAACTTGAGTAGAAGTTTAACATCTTTTTAAAATGTCAGTTTAAACCACATGGGGGAGCTGTGCCCATTTGATGATTTTTAAAAAATCTCTCTCTCTCTCTCTCTCTCTCTCTCTCTCTCTCTCTCTCTCTCTCTCTCTCTCTCTCTCACACACACTCACACGCACTCGCTCTCTGTGTGTGTGTGTGTCTGTCTGTCTCTTGCCATTTCTTGTTCTTTATTCTGTCACCACTTTCGATTTCTCAGAATCTAAGCATTCACTTCTCCAAATGAAGCTTTAGAGAAGGCATTATTATCAGACGAGACAGAAGACAAGCTATGCAAGGTAGTGCAGGTACTTCTTGTCAATGAAAATGGTTCACACACAAAAAAAAGACATTCACAAGAGGTTGTTTCAAACAACACCCCAAGGTTTTTCTCCAGCAAATTTGAATAGGGAATATTTTTAGGGCTGGGAAATTGAAGGCTGGCAAAATGGCTTTCACATTCTCTCACATACATGCTACGTTAACAGTGTCAAAACAAAGAGACCTCAACTGTCAGCACACGTGGACGGCTGGACATTCAGCTAGCTTGACCTCCTGTTTTTCGGTCCCAGACCTAGAGTGTTGGTGTTAAATCTGAGCTTGACATGAAGACATAGTGTCTGAGGGCAGATTGCTGCAGCACGCCTGGCTGCTTCTGCATTTGCTGGAACACTGTCATCTCAGCAGACTTATCCATGTGGTCCTACTGAAGAAGGCTGAGCAAAACACAGGACTGTCGTTAATTAATGGTCCATTAAAAAAGTGCAGGCACTACCTCCGAGCAGGGTGAGAAAAACAAAACGGAACCAAAATAATTGCATATGTTAGAGTGTTTAAATCTGCCCAATTCGACACAACACCACAAATATATCTGCCGATGTGCAGAAAAGCAGATGGTGAGATCAGCTGTGGTGATGCTGCAGTGCAAGATTGCATTGCTTTATTAGTTGAAAATGAAGATGATGGACATGCGATTCAAGATAGAGAGAAATACTGGACTAAACACATCCTGAACCAAAAGTAAACATGAATCTATTGTATGTTGTGCACATGGTCAATAGCTGTTATAAACGGGCAGAAGAAATTTTCAAACTTATACTAGTTTGATCAAACCTGACATGTATACATTTAGTGGAAATGTATGAAAGCTGTACACAACTACTTTAAATAGCTTATTCACCTTATAAAATCAACTTTCCTTACAATTATTCAGACTGATTGGTGGAGGATGAAAGGCTTGACCCCCACAATCACTTACTTGCCTCTAAATATCTATCAATGTTTGGTTATATGATTTGCAATTTGTTTTTAAAATGTGAAACTTTGAACTACTCAAGACTTTGTAACAGTGACTAGAAAAACAATATGCTAATATACAGTGTTGTGCAAGTTACTTCAAAATTGTAATACATTACATATTACTTATTACTGTTTGTAAAAAGTAATAAGTTACATTACAATATTACTCTCTCAGAAATGTAATATATTACATTACTTATGTATTACTTTTAAGTTACTTTCACCAAGTCGAAATTAACGTCCCTAAATAACAATATTTAGGTGACTCGTAACGGACAATAACGTCCCTTTTACTTGTACAGTAATTTGCTACATCCAGTAGAAGGAATAGTTATATAGCCTATAATGACTGTGGCCTGTCCAAGCAATAATACATAGTCTATAATTGTAGGGTGACCATATATATATAAAAAAAGAGGAAAACCGGCGTGACAAATTTTAGACAGGCTTCTCGGAGGTTGATGGACATGCTTTAATATGCTTCAATGGTGCTAAACTATATATATATATATATATATATAAAATGTAAAAATATGTAAAAACTTAAATATGTATCAATTTTAGTCTGACTTTTTTCCACAATAAATAAATTAATTATATGAAATGAAGTTCTAAATATCAACTCTTTTGTTGGAAAATCCAGCTTCAGCAATATATCTAATAATAACTATAATGTCTCTATTAGTGAACAATATTAGCAGGCACGTTTTTATTTGACAGATAATTTAAGTATATAGAAAGTTTCAATATATTAGTTCATTTTCCGTTCTCAAATAATTTAAAACACGGGTGGCAAACCTACGTAACGGTGTAATGGTCCTTTGAAAAAGATGGAAAACCGGACATTATCGTGAATTTATAAAATAAGCCCGGTGTCTGTGGAAAAGACGCGTGGCAACACTAATAATTAACATTAATAAGTGGTAAAAGTACGGTAGACATAAGGCGATTTTCCTCCAAAGTCTGTGAATAACTCAGGTATATTTTATATCAGACACAACATGACTATGTAAAGTTCAGTGCCGTTTTATTCATTTTGAATGACTCACCACACAATACTGTTCTGCTTTCTGGCCATAAAGTGTAGACGACAGTGTCGTTGCTGTTTTCTTTCTCTTCAGGTCGAGCGATCTAATGGCGCAGCTCCAGGTGTTTTTAATCGCTAGTGCTCTTTTTATGTCGACCATTGTTTTGCGTTTACACAGAGGTTGCATTTCACCACAATGTTCTTGTTTTTTTTACAAAACTGAAATAATGCGCATAAGACCATCTCGCGAATGTACCTTCGGATTTGCCGCGAGTTCGCGACCCGCCCTGTGACGTGGCAGCCGCAGTTACGCAAGCCAGACGGATCCAATAGCAGCACACCTCGAGCTCAGAGCCAATAGGAGCACACCTCGAGCTCAGAGCCAATAGGAGCACACCTCGAGCTCAGTGCCGCGTTACAAAATACAACGCTCCACCAGCGAATGACTTACGCGTCTATTTGCGAACAGGAAATATTAAATGTTTGATTTATTGTCTTGAATGTGAAAGATTTGATGTAACGCAAGCGTTACTTGCATGTAACGAGTAATATATTACTGAAAATACACAAAGTAATAAGTTACACTACCGCGTTACAGCAAAAAGTAATATATTAGTGTAATATGCAGTTTGTAGCAGTTACTTTGAAATTGTAATATGTTACATATTACTTATTACTGTTTGTAAAAAGTAATAAGTTACATTACAATATTACTTTCTCAGAAATGTAATATATTACATTACTTTTGTATTACTTTTAAGTTACTTTCACCAAAATAACTACAGAAGTAGAAATTAACGTCCTAAAATAACAAAATGTACTTTTTACTTGTACAGTAATTTATGTTACAACCAGTGGAAGACATAGAGTTATGTAGCGTAATGACTGTGGCCTCTCCAAGCTACAAATAACAATATACATAATCTATAATTGTAGGGTGACCATATATTTTGTTTTCCAAAAAAGAGGACAATCAGCGCGGCCTCGAGACAAATTCAGACAGGCTTCTCGGAGGCTGATGAACATGCTTTAATGTGCTTCAATGTTGCTAAACTATAACTTAGTAAAAATAATCACTTAACTTAAAAAAAATCAGTAAAAACCTAAATAGGTAACTATTTTAGTCAGAATTTTTTGAATAATGAAAAATGTTTTTAAAAATGTGATTGTTTTTAAAAAAAATAATAATACAAGAAAAAAGTCGCCATTGTTTCAAAACGATACGCGCAATTTCATTCTCAAATATTACTTTCTCATTATAAAGCACGGGTTGTGAACTGCGTACACGTGTATTAGTCGTTTGAAGAAGAGGAAAACCGGACATTATCGTGAATTTATAAAATCCGCCCGGATGTCTGGGGAAAAGACGCTTGTCAACACTAATAATTAACTTTAAAAAGTGTTAAAAGTATGGTAGACAAAGCGATTTTCCTCCAACATCAGTGAATAACTTGGGTATATCTGATATCAGCAACAGGATATGTAAACTTCAGTGCGTTTTATTCATTTTGAATGACTCACCACACAATACTGTCCTGCTTTCTGGCCATAAAGTGCAGAGACACTGTCGTTGCTGTTTTCTTTCTCTTCCCAGGTCGAGCGATGGCAGTTCGACGTGTTTTTTTAAATAGCTGTTTTTTGATGCCGACAATTCAGCGGTTGCATTTCACCACAATGTTCTTGTTTTTTACAAAACTGAAACAATGCGCATAAGACCATCTCGCGAATGTACCTTCGGCTGTTGTTTATTAAATGTTCAAATGTGCCGCGAGTGCGCGACTCTGGCCCGTGCACAGCCGCCAATCAGAGCCACAGCTGTCAGCCGCTAGCTCAGAGCACAGCCAATCGCTCAGAGCACACTCGAGCTCAGAGCCAATCACTGCACACCTCGAACTCTGAGCGTTACAAAATACAACGCTCCACCAGCGAAAGGCGGAACGAATGACTTGCGTGTCTATTTGCGAACATGAAATGTTAAATGTTTGATTTACTGTCTTGAAAGTGAAAGATTTGATGTAACGCAAGCGTTACTTGCATGTAACGAGTAATATATTACTGAAAATACTAAAAGTAATAAGTTACACTACCGCGTTACAGCAAAAAGTAATATATTAGTGTAATATGTTACTTTTGTAACGCGTTACTCCCAACACTGCTAATATATAATTATTGCCTTCTTGTTTTCAATTAATATTAAATTATTTTGGACATGTTTGAAAACCTAAAAACTGACTTATTGTGTGTATTTGTCTAGCCGGTCAGTCATTGTATTACAAGGCTAGAGACACAAGCATTCATGCTGACATTTTAGAGACTTCATGGTCTTTTTCTATCTTTAAGTTACAGGCATGAGGTTGTTTTGAAACGAGTGAAAAATAAAAGTGTGAATTTAATTCAGCCTAAGGAAGCGTCAACATTTCAACTATAGAACTTCCTTGTCAAAAACGTCCTATTAGTGATAATGTATGAAGAGCGCATCCTTGAACATGGGAGGATTAGCGGCTTAACTTCAAAAAGTTTTTGTTTTTCTGTGCCTTTTCTGTTTTTAAGTCAGACTAATTTTCTTGTTTTTTAGATGCTGACATGACTAAAAATTAATTATTTACATGCATTCATTTAGCAGACGTTTTTCACCTAAACTCTGTTACATTTCATTACAGTCAAACATTAAATCAACGTTTTTTTTCTAAATATTTTCATCCGAAACTGGTTTGGTTTGGATCTTACTAAAACATAGTTTTTATTATGTTGGAGTTGCATGGTGATTATTCTATGAAAATCATATTATGTTTTTATATTATGTATTATATTGTTTTTTTTTTTTTATTAATTCATTTATTTAGAATCATGAAATGTTTCCCCAGATATAAACTAATCATCATAAAATGTATTAACTAGTGGATTATTATAGCTGTTTGGAAATTACACTCAAATATAAATTGTTATCCATTAAATAATTGTATTATGTTTGTACGTTTGATTTTTGAGTATGTATGTATTTTGTTGATTATGGGTGATTTTTTTTAAGTTACTGTTGTTTTTAATGGATTAAATAATGAACTAAAAGCTTTTAACTGAGCACTATTAAAATAATGGATCTTAAAAAAAAAACCAAAATCCAGAAAATGCATACATTTTTTATTTTATTAATGTATACAAGCATAATAGAAAGAGTGTCTAAAGATATAATAGTTTTATACAGTGTTGTTTCATAGTGGAGGTAGAACTATAGCGAGTTAGAAAGTCAATATAGCCACTAAGGACCATAGTGTCTTCATTTAGCCACCCAGTACACACACAGTGAAGTGAACACACACGAACCCGGAGCAGTGGGCAGCTTTAAGCCATGGTTTCTTGTGTCTGCCCAAGGACACTCAGTTGTAGAACCGAAAGGATCAGAATTCGAACCTGCACAGTTTGGTCTCAGAACCAACTTTTCATCACTGGAACGTTTCTCTGCTTAGCAACAATTTTAATATAACACACTGCTTTTACAAACATAAACTTCTATTTTTGCTTTAAAATTGTGCAGGTTGTGGACGTTTGTTCTGTCAAGCTTGTTGTTACTAATTACACAATTTGATTCTATGTACTTACTCTTGTTTCCATGGAAAACATGTGTTTACATGGTTACAAAGAGTAATAAACTGAGATTGCAACAAATCTCAGCATTTACTCCATGTGAACACATGAATGTCAGGTGGCTCGTTTCTCAACCAGCTGACAGTTTGCATCTTGGAAAACCCATACATCAATTCACTTGTGGGTCAAGGTACACGTATTAGATGCTGTCTTATTTTAGCAACAGAGAACACATTTTATGTACGTGCTTAATCATAATGGCTTCAAAGCTTGTAAACCTGTCAAGATTTGTAGAATAAAGCCACATGTATACATATTGATGCGGCATATTACACAGAGCGGAAACACAACGTGAACGTTTCCTCTTCAGTCTTGTTTTTTTTTCCATCACCTCTAGAAATTTTACAGACTTCATGCAGTTGATTACGGCGCCTGAAAGGTCTGACCAGTACTGACTCTGAAAGCTGTGGAGTGTGCACTGAAGGCTACTGCGTCTGCCTATCTGGACCTTTCTCTCTGAAAGTGCTTGGTTGTGTTTGATTTAGAGCAGCTCAAGAGCTGTCAAGCAAGGCCAAATGAAGCCACAGGTGATCTGAGCTGCGATCGATCTGCACACGGATGTGAAAGCCAGATTAACTGATGCTCTGACTGTGGTCTAGATGTGTGTGTGGAGTGAAAAAGTGGAAAGAGACTTATTTTTCGATTTTTTTGCCCTTTGTTCAATAGAAAAGATGGCATTGGTTGGTCTCAAAACTGAAAACTAAATTTACATATCTGCTTGCGTGCATGTGTGTGCGCGCGCATTGCCATTCTAAACAAAATTTCCATATTTTATTCCAATTCAGTCACAATTTAAATACACATAGCCTGTGTGTGTATTCTTAATTGTGCGTTTCACTGTAAACGGTAAAAGTAGTTGTTCTTTACTACTAAGTCAAGACAGTGGAGTGATTATGCATTCCTAACTGAGCTTGAGACATTTAAGGGCACTGGAGATGAAAACCCCTCGGTAATTAACCACAGAATAATCAGAACTGTGTTATTTGCCCCTTCTCATAAACACTACCATTTTCTAATTAAATGCTCTGGCTTAAATCAAGTGTTTGAACATGATTTCTACCTCGCCGCTGACTGCAGACCGCATAAATATAGTTTCTTAGAACCGAAATTCACTGAATACATGCATATCTTCATTAGTATGGAGACTTGGCCCTTAGCTATTATAATGCATGCACCATTGCACAGAGAGCGTGTGCTCATCTTTTGCAACCTTCATTAACTGCTGAATGAAACTAAAATATGCTGTTTAATTATAAAAATAATGCCTGGAGTTTTTAATGTACAAAATGACTTCAGATAAACTTCAGAGTTCAGGTGAGTCATGACAGGCTATAAAAATTATAATTCAAGTGAAAAAATGACAATTTTGAAACGTGTTAAATAGAAGTTTGTTGTTCTGCACATGCTAGTGTGGGTTTCCCCAAGGTCTCTGTTCTTCTCCCACTGTCCAAACACTTTCCTTTTTAATAGAAAAATGACAAACGCAAAGCCAGAGCAGTTGGTTATGTACCAATAGGGTTCATATTGAGGCTGCATTTGATTAGGAATTTGTGGAATATTTCCCTTTGCCATCAAATTTCTCTGGAAAAGCCAGCTGAAAAGCTAACCTTCAACAGAGTTTTGAGCTTTCCTCACCCTACAGGATTCATTGTTGCTGAGTGTCTTGGGCAGACAAACTATTCTGTTATGAAAGGCAAGCAGGTTGAGACTCAAATGCAGTTTTGAAATAGTAAGTGTTTTATAAAGTCCGGCAAAAGGCATAGTCACAATACAACCAGGCGATCAATCCAGGGCGGGTAAAGACAATGACAAAAACAGGGAACACGAAGAGAGATCAGAACCGATTTGTCAACTGCCTGTCATACGTAGCTGAGTCCATTGACGTGCAAAAATGTGTGAAGGATGTGTGGCTTGTAGATTCTGAATAATATGTTTCTGAATTAATGACTGAACTGAGTTTTTAATTTGTTAGTGCATCAATAGATACGTGCGATATTTGGTACAGTTCCTCTTGCTGGGTTAAATTACTTCAATGTTCAATGTATCAATTACTTTTGACACATTAGTGATTTTTGAAATTCATTTATTTATTTCATGCTTTAAATAAATACAGTTTGGCTCTCCTGACTTCTGCAACTGAACCTTGATATCAGTATTTGACGCTAACAATTAGAAAAAGAAACTGATTGTATACGCTGACTCTCTGGCTAATCCACATTGGTGTATCATATACATATTATGTTGGAGTTAGTACATTTATGAAAGCATAAATTATTGCAGGGTTATGCTGAAATCACCAAACCAAACACAAACTTGTTTTGCCTGTATCATTCTAAGAGTGTTGGTTTTTTTTTTAGTTAGTTTGGTTTAATTGCCTTTTTAGATCAATATTTACAGTGTCTCCCTCCTGAGCGGTGAGAAGAAAACAGTTGACCTGAGTTTTGGTGAGTAAGGCAAATTTTTGGTGGATGTACTTGGGATCCACAGTTCAGTGTAGTTGGGAGTGTGGAAAAGAGGTGAAGAGGCTAGTGCAGGCAGGGTGGAGCCGGTGGAAGAAAGTGTCAGCAAGACTTAAAGGAAAGGTGTACAAGACAGTGGTGAGACCAGCTCTGCTCTATGGGCTGGAGACTGTAGCAGTGAGAAAGAGACAGGAGGCAGAGATGGAGGCAGCAGAGATGAAGATGTTGAGGCTCTCCCTAGGAGTGATGAGTTTGGACAGAATAAGGAACGAGCACATCAGAGTGACATCTCACGTTACCTGTGTTAGCAACAAAGTCAGAGAGGCCAGATTGAGATGGTTTGGAAGGATGTTGGAGATGGAGCTGCCAGGAAAAAGGGCAAGAGGACGTCCAAGGAGAAGATATATGGATTTGCTAGGAGAGGACATGAGGTTGGCTGGGGTCAGAGTGGAAGATATACTCAGGATAGAATGAGGTGGAAAGGGATGACTCGCTGTGGCAAGCCCTGATAAGGGAGTAGCCGAGAGAGAAGTAGTAGTAGTTGTAGTAGTGTATGATCTCCATGGCAACAACTGTATGTAAAAAAAAAACAGAAAGTTTCACCTTTTCATATATTGCCCTTTAACTGACAGAGAAGATAAATGAGCCACATGGAGAAAGGTATAGGACCATAAATGTGCATTGCTGTGGTAAAACCTTTGCATACTGATAGACATACAAATAATTCACTGGTCAGCGTATAGTATTACAAGCTGTCTGAAGTACAGCCTTGAAGTAATGTAGGTACACATAAAGAAATAACAAAAAGCTTAAAGCTGTCTATTGTGACAATTCCTTAGATTCCAATCATCCATTCTCTACCGCTCACTTTATTTTGGTGTCATGGAGCTGCAACCATTTTAGCAACTCTGGGCCTAGTTGGTATATACACTCTGGATTGGTGGCCAACCATTCGCAGAAAAATTCCTCAGAAGAAACCACAGAGGGATGACCATATGTCCCAAGACCTTGGTCAGTGTCTAAACTGTTTCAGACACAACATTGTCCTTCCAGACTCTTCAGAGATCAAGACCAGACCAAGGAAAAAGATATACTGGTCTCGAGACATGTATATTTTTCATCAAAAGACATACCATATAGCAAAATATCAGCGACACAATTCAGTAAACATCTTTGTAAAAGTAAAAACCGCCAAACATCCAAAAAATCTCATGAGGCTCAATGTTTTAGACCATTCCACTTGAGAAATCCGGTCCAGGTCTTCTGTAAATCTATTTCAGTTTGAGATATCCAGTCAAAGTTGTTTAGTCAGTTGATAGTAAATATGCTTTAAATATAACCATTAAAAAAATCCTCAAAAATTTAGAACTAAGACAAACGGCCAATTTATTTTGCAGGGTAATTCCAATAGTGGAGCTGTCTGAAAGATTGACTTTATAAGATATGGGAGAGTTGAACCCAGTCAACATAAATTAAACCTAAACACCTATTTCATTGCACCAGTGGATACACCGCGTTAGAAAAGAAAGTTTTAAAGGCTTTAAAGTATTAGTACTGTCCAAAACACTGTCCCGTATACTCTGGGCCATTGTAATTTAGATATGGGCCAACTGTAATTTAGAAACAGGTGAGATTTGAACCCAGAACCCTGGCATCAATCACAATACCTTATTTCACGACCAGAGGTGTCAAGTAATGAAGTCATACTTTGTTATTATACTTCGGTACTTTATTTAAGTAAAATGGCTTTTTACACTTCACTTGAGTAATTTTTTTTCCGCCTACTGTTTACTTCTACTACTTACTTTTTTATGCAATTATTTATACTTTATACTCCTTACATTTTAAAAACTAGCCACGTTACTCCTATTTCATCTTGTTAGTTTTATTTCTGTGGTGTCATCGATCAAAAAAACATTCAGATAAAGGTCATTGATGTCATGCTATTGAACAATGCTATTGAATTCAATGTAATTACATATACGTGTATATATATATATATATATATATATATATATATATATATATATATATATACACAACAGCAATTGAATATAACAATATAGTCATATAAAGGCATTTTCATTGCATTACTTTAACTTTTTTTGTTTTATACTTCTACTTAAGTAACAAACTTGACTATTTTTGACAGCTCCGCACACATATACACGCATAAACGCACACACACACACACACACACACACACACACACACACACACACACACACACACACACGCATACTCTTGATAGATTAAAACTTGAACTTTAGGTTGATGAGTCAACTGATGTAAGTGCATGGGCTCAGCATTTAGAAAAAAGGGCATTTTGCAAGGTGAAATCATCATGTCGAATGCTATAATTTTTAGCACTTAGCTATGTGGACTCAGCTTTGACTGACTTCCATACAGAACAAAAAGAAGTTAAACTCAAAGGCTTGGACCTCAAATAAATGTTAGTACTGTACCTCTATTACATGATGTCATTTGTGTCATTTCCAAATAATGTTACATTAGTAGTAAGATAATATAAATTGTATTATTATTCTGAATAAAACCAGAAGAATGCTCTTCTGGTGGCTGTGTTACTATTGTAAAATAAATGTTTTTTTTGAGGCTTCCTAAAATTCAACATTGAAATGTGTTTTATTTAAAGTTTATCTGTCTTCCCCTGTAGCCAAAGCATGGTGACTGAGAGTCAAGGAATAACAAAGTTGAAATGTCACCAAAACATTTAAACAATGTATTTTATTTTAATTTATTTTATGTACTTATTTTTCCCACCTCAATCATACAGACCAGAACTACTGCTTCTTATGAAGGTGCAATTTGTCAATTTGTTAAATCAAACATTGAAAGATTGTATCTTATATTTTAGGTAAAGAAGAAAAACAGGAAAGATAAAGATTTTTCTTTAGTTGAGTATTGATTAAGACTTAAACTCCAATAAAAAATGGTTAACTGGTGCTAATCAAAGATTTATCCTTGGCCACACTGTATTATGATGTTTCGATTTTACTTTACTGTACAACACTTTTATGTTTCTTTGACAATGTAAAGTGATTTTAACACGAAGTTAAAGTGAATTTATTACTTCTTTGTTGACAAAAGAAAATGCTATCGAGAGTCCATCCATATGCATGCTGTGATAAAAGGAATAGATATTTCGGCCAGAATATCCTGTGTCCCTGCTGATTATGTCATGTCAGTCAATGGCCAGCGGAACAACACAAAGAAAGATCCATCAAAGGAAAGAGCATCAGATAACATTTCACTGGTGGAAAGGTATGTTTCTGGCACCATCTGCTTTTTTGCTCCTATTTTTCTTTTTTGTTTGTTCTTGTTTTACTTTGTGTCAGATGGTACTATCTGTTGTTAAAGTAATTGAACAGAAGTAGATAAAGTGAAATGGTACGATCTAATGTAATTCCTGTTTAGGCTCCCAGATCTAATCTTGGCACTTTATACTTGATCAAGCTAAATGTACATTGGAAACAACCTAGTTATTTTGACTCAAATGAACAAATTAATTTGAAGTAGTTGTAGACCAGACTTGACTGTTATTGGACAGTTTGGAACCTTACTTGCCCTAGTGTATGATAACTGCCGCTACATAAAGCAGGACATTTCCTTAAATCATCTGGCTTTGTCGTGAAGAGTTCTGTGTGTAAATAAAAAGATGGCAAATGCTGTGTATAAATAAATAGTCTATTCCCACCAATCCACTTGACATTTGATGAAGGAGATTGCTGTTGGGTAGGAAATGTTATTGCTGTCTAATGAAGAGCACTTTTTTGAGTATGTTTCCCTAGCAACAGCCAGTCTCTTGAACTCGTGGTTGTCCATGTTAAAAGGACTCCTTTGAGAAGCCTTATGGAAACTTAAATACAGTCAACAGACAGGGTAAACCAGGCAGCCGAGCCATGAGATAACTGAACTGTAAAATCAGCGCACAATCAATAAGGATTGCGATTCGTGGTACAGAGGAAGATGTATGATCAGGGTAAAAACTAAAAGGAGAAAGCTAAACCTACCGTGGGCACGAATCGTCAATGTGACCGATGAGGCCTAAATGTAAAATACATTATATCAAGTGGTTTCTGCGCAGCTCCTGTAGAGGAGAAGCATTTCAGTCAAGAGCTCATGTGGTGTGACAGTTTTATTTGAGCTCAGCCTTAGAAAGCATACTTGAAAAGACAGTGTCTGTCAGAATCCAGTTGTTTTCTAAAATTGAAATGCTTATTATGGTCAATGAGTATCAATGGAGCTCAAAGAGAGGCAGTTTCTGCTCTGCATGATGCAGTTAACTGTAATTAAATAATATTGTGTAGGAGTTTCATCGAAAGATCACTTTCTATACAAACCGAGAGACTGAACTGTTCAAAGGGTTACAAAAAAGAAGAAAAAAAAATTCAAATGCAAATTGACCATGGAACAATCCACTTGGGATTTTGAAGGAATTGCTGCTTGAACAAGTGCAACAACTTCTGTTCAATTCAAGGACTGTGAATGCATCTTTTTGAGTCTCTTTCATGTGTATTCCACGACTGGTTTGCCTTAAAAATTCAAGATTGTTATTTCACTCTTTAAATGTGTTCTACCTAAAGATTGCATGCACATCATGCACCTTTTAACTGTTAATCACATAAATATGATCAAATATCAGAATAAAATGGAAATATTTTTACTTGGATCTAATGGTAAAACATATTTGTTAGGGTCCATTCTTCATTCTCCTTTTAGAGTGGTTGGCCATACCCCCCATAACTAGTGCTCAATGCCCTAGTATTGAGATGTTTCTTTAGGACCCTGGTGCAAATAACAAATAGGTCAAAAACAAGTGGAAAAACAACGATACTGACAACAAGACAAATACTGACAACTCTTGAACAGCAGATAAAATAATTGATTTAAGACAATATGGACCAGACAAATAGGAGTCCATGTGCTTCTTCAGCATCACTTGATGAAGAGGAATCAGATGGTCTTTTTGGTCTCACTGTAAAGAAAACAATGAGTGAAATGGCTAAATAATGTATGCAGATTTATGTTCTGAGTGAGGTCTTGTATGTGAAGGAGTCCCGGCGTTCCTCAGCTTCACGCGTGTGGAGCAGTCTGATAACCTGAGGGAAGAAACCATTGCATGGATTGGTTGTGAGAGTCTGAATGCTCTGGTACATCCTTCCAGACGGCAGGAGATGGAAGAGAGTGTGAGGTGTGTCTGTTCATCTACTATTCTGCTTGCCTTGCGGATGGAGTGCGTGATGTAGATGTCCATGATGGATGGAAGAGGGAACACTAAGAAGAATGGATGAGAAGAATGATCTTCTCAGCTGTCCTCACTATCCTCTGCAAGGTCTTGTCGTCCAAGGGACAGTTTCCAAAACATCTGCAGAAAGATGCTGTCTATGGTTTCTCTGTAGAAGGTGGTCAGGATGGGTGATGAAAGCTTGATCTTTTTAGCTTTCTCAGGAAGATCAGGTGCCATTGGATATTTATTGGTTATTGGATCTGGTGTTGTGACCAGCTGAGATTTTCTGCCAGGTAAACACCAAGGAAATTAGGTGTTTTTGGCAATCTCCACTTGTTCTTAATTTCCAGTGGCGAGCCATCTCTCTGTGATCTTCTAATGTCCTCAATCTCTTTTATTTTTGCAACATTGAGAAAAAGGTTTTTAGCTTTACACTAAAAAGTCAGGAGTTCCTCATCTTCTTTCTAGGCAGACACGTCGTTCAGATTAGACCCAATTACCAACCTCTGTCTTTCACACTAAGCCTGACAAACGTAACCTAATGTGTTGATGTTTTTCAGCAAGGTGCCACAAAGTTTCACTGGACTTTCTTCATTTGGGCAGAAAGTATGTGAGGTTCATAATATGCACTCCACACTGAGCTTGAACCTGGATTGGTGGGTAATTGAGGACCAGTACCAACACAGGCTGCAGATTCTGTGATGACAAGGCAGGCACGACAGTTCAATTGTAATGGTCATAGCGCTACTCACTCTTTGGAGTTAGAAGTAGTTTGGACTAGTTTGGTCTACTGATGAGGCTGTCTTTTCTCAGTCTTTTCGGAGATGGCCAGTTGCACCCTTGGTGATGTTTTACGGCATATCCACATGTAGATCAATACAGACAACAATTCATACATTTTAGGAATCATGAAAAAGCACACTAGACTTATAAGGATTGACGGTGTCTTAAGTAGAGACTAACTCACAAATGTCTTTATGGATATATAAAATAGATGGAATTACATTTTTATTTGTCCAAGAACTTACCTTAGTGTTCATACTTGGACAGCCATGTTTCTCTCAATGTTCTCGGCTGACTGATGCCACAAATGGTCTCTTGCACTGATCCAGGTGCTTATCGATTGAGACACAGGAGCTGAAGTTAATGGACTGTGATGTGTATCCCTGCTTAACATTTTGCTTTAGTCATTAACTATTTCTAGTTTGACTTTTGTCAAAAAATAATTTTCTTTTTACCAGTTCTGCATTTTGGTATGCAACATTACTAACAATGGTGTGTGCTAGTTATTAATATAACAAATATTTTATATTATTATTAAATTCTTAGTAAATTTATATTATCATCATCAATTCTTGTTTTTATAAAACTATTTTTATATTATCTAAAAATTGCACAAAACTAAGTATTGTTTTGTAAAGATTTTTATCAGGTTTAAACAAAAATATCTATATTTCTAAAGAAAAATTGTTTTGATACAAAAATTGTTACGTTAACATCCTGTGTCATGAATGGTGAACATGTCGACACTCAAATCCAGTGTGAAAGGTGAGTTTTTAATGTTTAAGTCTAAAAGGCAAATGGCATAGTCAGTACACAGACAAACAATCAAACAATTACAGAATAGATAAAAACCAGGAACAGAAAAAGAGGCTTCATAGGCAACACAAACAATCGGGATGGGCGTCGGTAAAGCGTTAAGCAAGATCTTGAATGCATTGCGTCCAATTATCAGCATAACATTAACATAATTGATGCCTGTGTGCAGACGCTGATTCGCCAACAGCTGAACGTGATTGATGCTCATACATGTGCTGGTTCCACAGCTGGTTGGATCATTACATAGTGTTATTACTCCATGGTTATGCTCTTTCATAAAAAAAAAAAATTAACAGCACATTAAAAACATAGCAAAATAGTAAAGAAAAACAAAATATTTCACTGAATTGTACGCAATATAAAATACATACTAATGAATGATATATCTATTTTTACTATTTAACATTTGATTATTTGATTTAATTACTTAAATGTAAAATAATAGTCAATTCAATATTTATATGTTTTTTTTTTTTTGCGTTATAATTATTGTGAAGTCTGAAATGTCTGTTTTGATAGTTATAGGTATTCTCCATGTGATGCCAAGTGTTTGAACATTATTCATATATGTGTGTGGAATGTGCGTAATGGATAAATTACAGTCCTGAGCTAACACACCTCTTATGCCTTAAGCTGGAATCAAAGCAGGAGGTAAAGCAGCAGAGCAGACAACTCAGCACAGTTGTCATGGGCTTTTTGTTCCCTTTTCAGGCTATCAAGTTAAAAGCTCTTGTGCTCACATGTTGGAAAAGGTTGAAGTCTGTGGCATAGTTTGACATTTCTTTTCATGTTTTACAAAATCTCAATGTTGTTTAGAGCCTTGGTGTAATTTTACAATGTGGTTTCTAAGATAAATGATGAATATCCATGACAGCAAAAATGTCAGTATCATAACTGACTAACTGACATACACATGTACTTTGCATCAACTAACATGCTAATTTCATTCATTTGTAAGTAAACTTTGAATTAGGGATTTCGTGATTTGATTTCTAGTATCATGATTGACTCCGGTATTGGCCATTTATTCATCTTCAATCTAAAAACTGATATTTTATTATAACTTTGTTGTTGTTTTTTTTTTTCATTGAAAACAGTTACTCATTAGACAGAATTCAACATATATACGCATTTTACGAAAATACAAAAACGATAACACCTAAAATTGAAACCCATTGGGTGCCATTAAAAAGAAAAAGGTAACTCTTAGTCGCATCTCTGCTCAAATGTTTACAGTGTGGACATTTTTTAAGGATGAAAGTAAAAATGACACATGCAATAACTGTGAATGATTGTTGCATGTTGCGAAAAGAAAAGATCTGTCTTTAACAACAAATTTAATAAGCTATCTCAAGCGCGCATTCTCAAGCATGCTAAAGCTGCAATGCAACAATAATAAGTTGTATATTATTGCTCAGTTATGTATTTATGTAGTTATGTATTTTTTTACTTATAAATGTATTTTTTTTATATATATATTTTCTTTACTGCTGTTTTAGGATGCAATTTCCCTGCTGCGGGACTGGGAATTCAATTACTGCTACTTTAGTTAATAGGTCAAATTCGTAGGCTAGTTTTTTTATTTTATGTCCCTCAAAATGTTCTGTAATTAGATATAATCACTTTTAATGTCACTTCATCCTTCAGTTTCGTTGATTGGGGACCAGTCGGTATCTCTTTGACATCGCCATCACTAGCTAAATCACTGTGGACTTCATGTACCAGAGATCTCTCTAAAGACCAGGACATCACACTGTGTTTTTCAGAATGTCCTCTACCTGTTCCAGTTATCATTATCATGTACTTTGTCATGTTTTCGAAGCCAACATAACTCGGGTTCACATAATTGTAACTTTATATAATGTAACACAACAATTGCACAAGTCTGAATGGTCATTTGTGGTAAAAAGTCACTGCTTTTTCATTGTCCACTATATAATTAAGGGTTCAGCCCGGAGGGCTAGATCTGTCCTGTGTTCGGAATTGTATTGTTATTATTTCCCATGGCTGGGTAAAATAAATGGTCTTTACTTTTTTGTCTAATAAATTGTGTGCCCTACAGTTACGTTTATTATATTATGGGAATCAGAGGTTTGGGAAAAATACTTCACATGTCTGTTAACACAATGAACTTATTGCTCTTGTAGTTTCCCTTTGACCAAACTTGAACTAGTACATGTTTAACACAAAGACAAAGGCAACTGTTACTAGTGTTCAAATGTGTTCAGTGGTACAGTTTAGAGCAATGACTGGCATGTTGAACTTTTTTTAAATTATAATCAATCTTTGTATACCTCATAATGTATTAGATTTCCCTCATTCCCCATTTGATTAAAGTTTCCCCCTTTTCACAACTTAACTTTAAGACTATAGATGTACACATATCATCCTCCATATTGTGCAATATGAGTAAGAATAGGAGTGTCCTAGTCCATGAATTGATTATAGAGTGCTCAGCAAGAACACTGCTAAGCATCACTCTCCTTTTCCTCCTCCACTGGCTGCCTTAGAACAGTTAAGAAAGGAAAAAATATTTCACTAAGCTACAATTTTTGTAGTCTAACACAAATCAGAAAAGGAGATACGTGGGAAACTGCCTTTTCAGGCATTCATGCATCCATTGTTGACAAAAAACATGACAACATTTTTGTGTATTCCAGAGACCTAATGCAAGACATAAAAAGGTCAAAGTCATTCTTGAATGCCTTGTCCAGCATTAACATTATGCCAAGATAGACAAATGGAAACTTCATCAGACTAGAATTGTCATCAGTGGAGATGGTATGATGATAAATAATAGCAAGGTTAAGGCAGTGGTGGATTGGCCTCTGCAGAAATCAAGAAAAGAGCTAAGTAATTCATTGGCAATTATTTTTAACAGATTCATCTGCAAACTTAGCATTGTAGCCGCTCCTATCATGACACTCAGAAAGAAAGGTATTAGCAAATTGCTCTGGAATACTTCTTGTCAAAAGTTCTTTGAAGAGTTGAAACAACACTTTACATCTGCATTCTTACTTCATCATCTAGACCCTCCGTTCATCTTGGAAATTAATGCTTCAAATACCCGCATCGAAGCAATACTATTGCAACGTAAAGGTATTTCTTGATGTTACAACAAATGTTCCAAGATGGTGCAACAATTCACAAAGTTTTCATAACCCTTTAATTTTTGAAAATGTACCTCAGTAAAATGCAATGTATGATATGGGCATCCATGAGATGCTAGCATTGAATGTGTCCTCTGAAGAAAGTGGACACTGGTTGGAGGGGACAAGTATTGGAAACTCATTCAATATGATTTCATCCAGTTTAACATTTCTGTTGGGCAAATGCATTGTCCAGTCATTACAACCTGAAACCTCCATTTGCCACATAGGAAAATATAATTCTATAGTCACTCGTCTTGACAATGGGACTGGTTCTGAGTACCCTGGAGTGAGAGTAGATCTAGGACACTAAAAGAGAAGGTAATCACTCAGAGTTACGCTCAGTTCATGTCACCCAAACAATGCTATTTCACAATCTTTCACTATTTCCATTGGTGGCCATCCAAGAACTCTATGCAGGAGCTCCTAAATTTCAGAACTCTACTTCAACCCTGAACTTTCACACAACGTCCCAGGGCACGTATTTACATTGATTTCATAACCAATCCATCTCAATCTCTAAGGATTTACTTTACAACCATTATGAGGTTACTACAAAGACTCTCCAAGGTCTGTCGTCTAATTTATCTCCCAAGATTACCAATCACTTCTGCAAAGTGCTGTATACTTATGTACCCAAGTGTTTCAACTCTCTGACCAAGAACATTATATTTCACCAGGAATCATAGATGTTCAGTGTACAGGCAGCATTCCCTTACATTTAAATATCAAGGTCAGGCTTATTTCAAAGTACCTGCCTCAAGCAAGCGAAGCAAAAAAAAAAAAATCACCAAATAATCTGGTCTTACAGGTCCTAGAAATCAACAGGACAAGAGTACAACAGGACTCCTATTTCTCGTATATGAAGGTAACTTTACACACAAAGCTTTTCTCGAAAGGCTGATACAGGACAATCACTTTTAAATCTTAGGATTTTCGTATAATATATTATGTTCATTGCAATTTAGCATTTTCCAGTTTTACACTAATTTGGTAAATTGACAGATTAGCCAGCAATAACAGACTGCTTGCTTTTGAAACAGTAAATTTTAATCCTTCTTGTCTGCAATTAACACAAAAACTAAATGTTTTTTATCTGACCATAACCATGACCCACTATAAATTGCAATACTTTACTCTACTGTACCTGTAGGATTGTATTGTTGTTAGCTTTATATTAAAGTTGACTGCACATAGGTCCTCAAGAACTGAACTTGTAAGAATGTACATATTATACACAGTTCAAGATAATGACAGTAGGTTTACGTCATAATTTAAAGCCCATATCTTTAATAAGCAAACATCGGTGGGAGGAAGGCAGTTATGGGAGGGAAATGGAATCGCAAAATGGAAGGCCAGGTACCAAAGCTCATCATAAACCTTTGAGTACACCTTCAATAAAATTGATTATAAACTTTGTCTGTGCTAATTATTTTTCACGCTCCTCTTAAGGTGCAATGGTTTGGTACCATTCCATGCCGTTTGCAAGATGGAAGCAGACGACACAAAAGAGGAATGACGTTCATTAACCAGAAAGTCAAAATATTGTTAAATTGTCAGAGGAGACTGGAACCAGTTCTCTCAAGGTTTAGTTTTCTATCTCACAAGGTATTTTTGTTTTCCTAGCCACTGTTTCCCATTTGCTTCCAAACATGATCACAGTCCCTGTATTTTTTAAACTGTACCCAAAGTTCTGTTGGTTTCATACAACTATTATAAGGCTGTTTTGCGACTGTGAATAAGCACTTCATAAATAATTTGAACATGAACATTATAAATGTTTCACAGTTCTCAAGACTGTGTTTTTAAACATTAACTTTCGGAATCTTTTTTCATTATTTTTTTTTTGAAAGGTATACCAATGCAGGAAAAAATGTATTTCAGTAACATACATCTTAAAGCTACGATGTCATTTGTCAAAAAGCATTAAATATTCAGATATGCTTGTACGTTAGCCTTAGATGAGGAAAGTGTAGCAACAGGAGAATTCAGTATGATAGTGCTGTCAATATTCTAGAAATGCTGTGGTTCTGGGTAAGAAATGGAAAAGCACTTCACATCTCGCTGTCTTTATGTCCAAGTCTTTCTCTTTTTGTTTTTGTTGCTTTCCAAGGCAGCTTCTCTGCTTTCTGCGGCTCAGCTTCTTATCTTTCTTGCTTCCCTCTGTTTTTTTTTTTCTTCCTGTGAAGCTTTGTGCATGCTTATAAGGGATGTTGATGCATTGGAGGGTTCTTTCAATGCATCCTAATTTAGCACCATGACATTTCAGAGCTCAGTTGCAGTTGAGAGTTCCCAACAGGCCAAGCAGAAGCTTAGATCATTTCTGTTGACCCCATACCGAC
The DNA here is from genome assembly GCA_028031935.1 of Paedocypris micromegethes. Lineage (NCBI taxonomy): Eukaryota > Metazoa > Chordata > Actinopteri > Cypriniformes > Paedocypris > Paedocypris micromegethes. The sequence goes on along the minus strand of CM051501.1, from coordinate 18,395,690 downwards.
ACTGCAGCCTGATCCTCAAAATCTCCAATGTGCAACAGGATCCATAACTGACAACCCGTTCTTTAGAATTCTGTTAAATCCTTAATGCTCTTAGGGCGTCCTGCTGCATAGCTGCATGTTTGTTTGGTTTCAAATGGGTATAAGAGTAAAAAACTAAAAACCTATTGCTCTACGCATGTTAGCTTAATCATTTACATGTAAGTCAATTTAATGTATGAGATTTAACATAAAATTGTAAATAGTTGTTAATACAAATATAGAAGTGCCAGTAAATTGTTTTTAGATACCCTTATATTTGAGAACAAAAAACATTTTTCATTGAATTAATTAAACTTCAGTTCCATTGATATCTTGTAAAGCATAAACTTTCCCTTCCCTGAAATGCTTCTCTCTTCAAATGCTTGTTAATTATGTTGTAGAAGTATTCAAAATTGCTTCTATATATTGAAGATAAAAAAAAATGTTAGGGTCTAAAGTTAGGGTCATGAAAAACAGACAAGTGGATGCACCAATAACTATTCTCATTTATATGTAAATGGAAGCGGTTGCCAATTCCTCTGAATGACTAATGACAACTCTTACTCCAATGTGAATCCATCGATTTAATTACCAGTCTTGGTCAGAGCCATGCGATCTAAAGATCCAGAGCTGCATCTTTTAAAAAGATTTATTGCCAGCACAATAAAAGGGGCTGAAAAGGTCTCATGCTCAGTCTTACATTTCTTATAAAATTGTTTGTCAAAAAAGACTAAATAATAATCTGTGTGGGGAATTGTACAGTTTGCGCAAAATAAAATCGTGTAATTATGAATGAGTACCCTAAATGAACATGTTTTTAATATCATTGTTACTTTTATTCTGCCCCACACTGTTTATTCATGTGTTTTCAAATTGTATAGAAAGATTTGTAAAAGCTAATTTAATTGAAACAGCAGGAGAAAATGGTGGCATTTGTCACATGGGGCTGTTGTTGATTTTCCTCTGTGCCTCTGGGTGGGCCTTGTCTTGCCTTGCCTTATTGCCTTGTAATCCAGCGAGAACTGGATCTTCCTGCTCTTCATCAACACCAGACTATTTAATGTTTTATTGCAGCACTCCGTCAGTTTGTTTCTCGATAAGCCAGTGAAATCTTCCTGTCTGTGTTTTTAGACCTTAGTATGAACACATTTCTTGAGTTCCCTAAGTGAGTAAAGTGTAATTTTTTTCCCTCTGTTGTCACATTTTTGTGATACCTGAGTATTTCTTGTTCTGTTTTAAAGTTTCTTAAAAGCTTTGCTTGAACAGGTTTTTTTTAACTGGTGTCTGTGTCCTGAGATTAAAAGACACAAAGCATATTATTGACTAATTGTAATTTTGAATTAAGATGGTCCAGACTACTTGTTTACATTTAAGCATTTACATTCTTGTAAGTCAAACTCTGATCAAGTTTTACTCTTTTACTAAGACTAACATTCTCAATGGCATTATGAGATGTATGTTTTTTTTTTTTTTTTGATGTGCGTATGTCAAATAATAATAAAAAAAAAAAATAAAGAAAATAATAAAGAAAAAGAATACACTAATAAAGACGTTTTACATAAACACATAATTTAGAAAGAAATGTTTCTAATTTAGAAAGAAAAAGAAGAATGCTACTGAAAGAGAACATCATTTAGATTGTCCAAGTGGTCTATAAGCTCTTTCCCTACAGTGTTTCTGCTTTGGAATATCAACCTTCCCTCACATATCAATTGAATTATTTAAAGTTCATTGACATGCAGCCTTGCCAGTCTGTTTGTTCATGAATAATTGATACCTGCCTATTTCACTTTCAAAGCATTAACAGTAAAAACATGCTTCCACTGACAGTCGCCGCACACACACAAATCCAAACAAATCTTCATTTGCAGTAAATCTCGAATGCTTGAATGCACACACTGGATGCAATTAAGATGTCAGAGTTTGTCAGGCTTAAAGCAGATGCACAGGACCATATTGAACTTGATGTATCAAAGAAGAGAACCACAAATCCCAGAGGGACCCTTCCTAAAAATGCGGTCAAAGTTCACAGTAGTCTATTTTCTTTTTACGCTTTTTTTCCACAGTGATGTAATTATTACCAGCACAATGATCAAAAATAATCTGCACTGCTTATCCAATTAGTACTGTTGGGAGTGATGCCGATCCCAACATCATTTGTTACGTCTGAAATAGGTTACCTAAATAGATGATCATCCTATCAGAAGGCAGACAAACAAGACGTATACATATAATGGCAATCTTTAAATAACCAATATTAGGCGTAGATGTGTGTTTGCTCTTTCTGAATACTGAGTATGTTTTTTTTGTTATTAGTTGCTAAAGTGGTTTAGCTTATGCATGGTGGTTTAGCAACACAGAGTCAGCAGTCTCTGAAATCCATACACTCCACAATCGATCATGCTGAATCGGGCTTGCAGACCTTCATTGTGTATTCTTTTGGTATAAAGTGGTGCTGCTGAGTTTTGCTGTAATCCCAGAGTTCCCTTACCATCATTCCTTGCAACAAGCTCATCCTAACTCTGGACCTGCAATGTGTAAATTGCTCTCCCTCTATGGCTAAGGCTTGAGGTTGGCGTATTTCTCCTCCCCCGCATCTCTCTTTCCTTATTTTTCTGCTCTTTTTATCACAGCCATGATCGGTCATGTCAGCTCGGGTTTAGATCATGTATGCCTTGAATAGGCATCTCAACCCTGGTTTGGTCTTGTGGCAGGGCGACACAAAGGCAGAAGGAAGACAAGGATCAGAGAGTTTAAATCACTCAATTGGCACAAAGGGTCCCTATAGAAAAGAGAACAATTACTATTTTTGAACAAACAGTCCACCCCACCTTCTAGAAAACCCCTCGAATGCATAAACCACGAATGCAAGTTCTCATAAGCCCCCAGCCCCCAATGTGTTTAGCATCTCCATAAGTGTGTGCCTGTCGCTGTGCCTCGTTTTCTATTGGGTTGTCACGCTCAGAGCTGCTTCAAAGTCATTTTTGAGTTCTTGGATATTTGCATTCTGTGGAAAGGCGAGGGCATTTCTGATGTGAAATTAACTGATTCAGTTTTGGTGAGGTTCAGACTCTAAACGGACACCCATTCAGAACATGTCAGATTGCTTTCCTTCACTACATCTTCTCCGTCAAAAACTGTTGGGCAGCAACATTGTTATTGGGCACCGAGAATCAAGGCTAAGCCTAAATGATATTCCTGACACGTCACTTTTTGGCACTTAGCTGATGCTTTTAAGGAAAGCAACATGCTCTAGGCAGTTTCATGCTTTTGCTTGAAATCGAACACTTACATTTTGGGGTTGCAAACATTAAACACTACGGTGCAACTAAGATTACCAGGAATGCCACTCCAGTACTTTAAACATGTCTATCCTAGAGGGCATCATCACTTTCTGGGAGAGAAAGATGTTGTTGTTGCATTATCAGTGGTTTGGTACTGAATTGTGACCCAGCGTAGTTCAATCTTTGCCGACGGCAAATGAGAGAAGGAGTTTTTGGGAGCAGTGCGGTCAAAAGCAACATCACACAACACTTCTGTGGCAATTTGCGAGGGCAATACCTTCAGGTGACACGTTCAGACTGCTAGGATTGAGTGTTTTAAAAGTGTTTTTATGTGCTTTGAGACAGATGTAACTGTGAAAAGTGCCTTACAAATGCACTGAACTTGAACATGAACTTAAAAGTGATTCAAGCCATGCTTAACTAAAAGTTCAGTGTGCCACATCTGTTCTGATGTTTTGTTACGCTTCTCGCCATTTAGAGTTTTTTTTTTTTTGGATGATTAACTTTATAAATTCTTGTTGTCATCTCCTTCATGACCAGCACATGTAATTTTCAGGAGACACAAGAAAATAATTATTGTTACATACAGCAAGAATGCAGCAAATCAGAGAACAACATTAACAAAAAAAAAAAAAATAACAGTTTTGTTTTCCCTGCCACTGTTACATCTTTAAAATGTAAAATGCATTAATATTTTTTTTAAATAATAAACCAGACAAAGTTTGTATAAATCCACACTACATAATTTAAGGTGAAGCAGAAAACGCGACTAAACCGTTTTTAGGAAATACTAATGCATTTCCTTAAAAGTATCTTAAAAAAAACATTTTTTTAAATTCCAAGAATAATCAATACAGTCAAAAACAAAGTATAACCTATCAAGTAATAATGACTGGAATATGTTTTTTTGTAACACACTTCTGCCATAATTTCAACACATTACTGTTGCTACACAATTAATGATTCAGCATCTTTAAAATGACCTATAATGATTTTACTACTTGTTTGACAACTATTTAAAATATCTTCATCAGGTTTTCATGAAATTTTTAAACATTAAATATATTTTCACATTTTATTAAGGCTTTGATAATCATTTACAAACAGAGCGTATCCAGGCATACTTAATGAGATTTAGAGCATCAGTTATCTATTAAAATAAATGAAAACTGTACAAAAGTACCTTTAATTTACACAATACACCTGGCCTGACCAACCCGTGGCTCTCGAGCCTCATGCGGCTCTTTAACTAGCTTGAAAATTAGAGTGTTTGTGTCTGTGAGACAGTGCACTCAATGTTAACTGTTGAAAAATAATTATTATCATGTTGGTGTGGTTATTTTAACTAAATCTGGCTGAGCAGAGATCAGTGTGCGTGCATGTGCGTGCATACATGATTAAGGAATTGGATGATGTTTATGTGTGCACATGTGTATGATGTGGCTCTTTGGAGTAACACAGAAAAAAGTGGCTCTTAGTCTCTGACTAGTTGGCCACCCCTGCAATACACGATTTTCATTTATGCATACTACAATTTTACATTTAAAACAAAACTTCATATATTCTTACCTACTTAATTCTTCAAGATCAATTCTTTTGAGATTAATCAGGTGAACAACCTGTCAGAGACGATGTCTTGGCACAGTGAACAAGATGGCAGATGCTAGGTTCTGTTTGGCAGCTGGAGATTTCCATAGACATCGGAGCTGCCAGAACTTTGGTATTATTTGGAGCAGTGGCTTTCCAAATCTTGCCACTGAAATTGAGATAATAAAATCTGTAATCAGGTTTTCAGGATCAGAATCAGATTTATTGCCAGGTTCTGTGGCTACAGAGCTAGGAATTTGTCTTGGTGTCATCTGCAGAGCGAATGTTTTACGGGTAAAAAATAAAAATGTTCCTAAGTAACTCCTAACCCTTTGGGGTACAGTGACGTTCTTTATATTGTTTAATTATGTTTAGGAAAATGACAATGTACACTGCCATTGTCATTAACGCTTGATTGTGTGTGTGTGTGTGTGTGTGTGTGTGCGTGTGCAACTTCAGAAAAAACAGAGGTGTAAAGAGTATCTGAAAACCAGATTTGAGTAAAAGTATTGATACCTTTATGTAAAGTTACTCCATTACAAGTCACAAGTCACCAATTCCAAGTAGACTTGAGTACAAGTCGTGAAGTATCCAATTTCAAAATAATTGAAGTAGTTTGCTCTTAAATATCATACTGAATTTAGGCTCAACAACGAAATGTTAAAAACTATTTATGAGGTTTTGTTTTCTTGTAACACCTTAATGGTTCAAAATGGAAGAACAAAATAGTCAGTCTCAGTCAAACTCAAACGTGCAAAAAATAACTGCTAATATAGCTCATATATAGCATCCAGTACCTTCAGCACCCTGCAGATGGCGATATTGCCTCATCCACATATGAAATTAACCGGAGATAATGCGAACTTATCACGCACAATCATAATGTTACGTGAGACGGTATGTGCATACAAATGTAGTGGAGTAAAGAGTACAGATACTCAAAAAATGTACTCAAGTAGAGAGTAAAAGTTGCTTATATTTTTGATCTTCAGTTCAAGTACAAAGTAGCCAAAAAAACACTCATGCAAAGTAACAAAGTCCATTTGCTTATGTACTTTATACATACAGTATGTTCTATATTGATATATGTACGATGAATCTAAGCTATTAAAACAATTTAATCTCAAAATTTTAAAATAAACTGTGCCTAGTGACACATGCTGCAATCCTTTGAACTGCAGTAGATTAATTCTATATTCTCTCTGTATGGGTCTGTTCAAAGAGAATGTGTAAATATACTGGACAAAAAGTAGTGCACTTGATTCCTACGGTTAAAATATATTTTATGCAAAAACAATGAAAACAACCCATCATGCTAAAACACAAATGAATGAGAATGAGTTGGTTATTTGTACATACAGTGGTGTCGATATGACCTTCTCTCTCAGCACTAGCTCTTATGAAAACTCAGGGTTCTGAAAGTGAATGTCTCATTGTCCCCTGAGAGACAATAAGGGGCAGACAGCTGTCTCCAGTCAGTAAGCATTACATGACCTTGTGTTTAGGACACATGGACCACCTGGAGTCTTGCGATGCTCGAAACAACAGCACAAAATATGCTTATCTGAAGGCCAGAAGGGAAGAAAACCATAGTATTATGTTTAAAGGTTTGAAAGTAGATAGACCCGTTTGCTTGGGGTCCACCTTGTAACTGGATGTCTTTGCTCACAATGATGGAGAACGAGAAAAAAAAAGTGAAATGAATTAAAAGCAGCTGAGCAGAAAAGCCCAGACCAATGAAAATATTCTCAAGCTCTTTTTAGGAGAAAATTCATAGAAGCCAGTCCTTCCCTGGGCCCCTGTTCGATTTGACTGGAACACTCACACCCTACAGTCTATCTACAGATATTCTTCTTTCAGCCAAGACCAAAGGCTTGTAGCCACAGTTGAATGTTGAAAACTGTATTGACAAGTAAATCAAAAGCTTTACCTTGTCAATCACACATTCCTTTTTCCACACATGTAAATAAAACCCCACAACAGGTAGCATTATAGAGAATCCTGAGCATTATTAATATATCAACAGTGAAAATTTTATGGATTTAGGTTTTTGCATAAATCATAATGCAAATTCACAAGATTCATGTGAATAAATTTAAAGAGGTCTAGTGAGTGCATGAACAGAAGAGAATAGAACAGAATTACAATACACATGGTTATTTACCTTTTTAACTGTAACTAGTCACTTTATTAAAGGAACATTTCCAACACTGTATGCCACATTTAAACTGGACAGTGTTTCTCAAAAATCGGAATGGACAGACTGAAAACCTGGACTGGAAAGTGGAATGGTCTCAAAAGGTTGTATTTTCAGCTAACTGAGATTTGATCCCAAGACCCTGGCACTAAGCACAGGAAGATATTTCATTGTGCCACTAAAAGAGCCATATTAAATGGTAAGTTTTTAATGGTTTTGTTTAGTATTTGCTTTATATTTGCTTTGTGGACTGACTGAAAAGTTGGACTTCTTAAATTTCCGTAATTTTTAAGAAATGGAATAGATTGATTAAAAGACAATGTTGTGCTAAGTGTGTGTTGTGATACATTTGCTCTTCTGTTACTTCTCATAGACAGCCCCAATTGCTGTCTTTCATGACAGAATAATAGTTTAAAAGAAAAGCTGCTGAAATAAGTGAACTTGACAATATGACAGGTATGTTATGCTATTGTCTTTTTTTAAAGATCAATTGGCAATTACTTTAGTACAGTGCATTTTTGAGAATATTGTTATACAGCACAAGGCTTCCTATTCATACAGATCAAATTAGACATTTAGAGTCTGATTAATCATCTGTGTGATTAGTTAGAAAGTTCCAGCTTTTCTTTACCATGCCTATGGTTGAAAGACCGAAAAGAATAATGAAAGACCAACTGTCAAAGCGCATGTTTAAGAGTGTGAGAGTGGAGGTGAACGGGGCAATGGGACTTAATTCAAGCACTGGGATTTCTCCCTTCGATCTTGCACATAGCAGAGGTTTGTGTTACTATTTTATAATAATTTGAAGTACACTCCTATGCTTTTCAGCAAATTTGAATCAATAGAAGCATAATGAAAAACACAGTTTTCACATACATGAACCCTGTGACCATTTGTTCTAAATTGCACTTTTGAAACAAACAGACGACAATGATTAAACAGGAGTAATCTATAAGATTAAGATCAAATTCAAGTTTGTTTATATAGCGCTTTTCTCAGTCCCAGACCAACACAAAGCCGCTTTGAGGAATTAGTAAAAACAGAAAATTAGGAAAAACAGAGTCATTAAAAAAAGAAACGTGTCCATTGTTCACCACACAAATTAACACAAAAAAACGTGTAAATTATTAACCACACAAATGCACAGTGAAATGAATGAGTGCGGGACACCTGATGTTTTCATACATAGATTTAAAGGAGGGCGCGAAAAGTTTGAGAACAACTGAATAAAATCAAATATACTTTGATTTCAGAGTGAACCTGCGTGTAAAAGTGTAATGCAAAGTCTCGTCTTGACATAACGTGGAGATGTTTATGCTTGTTATGAGGAGGAAGGGGGAAAAAAAAGCTTTTCAGTGATGTAAATGCAGGTTAATCCTAATTGTTTCCCAATTGCTTTGTGTAGCGATTCTCTCTTAATCTGGTTTCTGTAGTCATTGACACGCATCTCATAAAGTGCCATGTGCTCAAACACTTAAGAGACCAAAAGTTCCACCTTCATCCTACCTTGAGTCACATTCTAGTTTGTTTGTTTGTTACTTTAGTACCACCAGCCATGTGAACACTCTTGGAACGCCACAGGAGACTGGCACCAGTGGACAAAGAGGGTTATTTTCTCTGGCCAATGTTGTTTTTTTTGCTTGCTCACGGGTTATAAAGCAGTACAAATTTGCATTATGAGACATGATTTGGACATGTGAATGATGTTTGGCGTTTCGGTTGGATTGCAGCTTCTAATGCTTTTCCTGTGCCGACAATTTTCGTTGTTTGTGGGGTATAGCAGGAGAGGACACCGACTCAGAGATCGTTTGTGGTCAAATATTTTTGAATATCAACAAAAATATCACATATTCGTTTTGATTATTAAAATACAGCCTATGGTTGTAGTACGTAGTTAAGTAAGTAGTAGTGGGAGTGTAGTCATCCACGTGATCCGTACACATTAGTGCACCCTACACCTAAGTGCAAGTTCAGGTCTGGTCCCGAGGATGTGCACTTATCCGGAGTCGATTTTATGTGTGTGTGTGTGTGTGTGTGTGTGTGTGTGTGTGTGTATAGCATACAGATTGCTTCATTATATTTCAGATGACTCTGCACAGTGTGCTTGCCAAAAATATTCCTATTCACCCATGTCAAAGATCATGGACAATCTGGGAGCTGGGTCAGGTAAAAGCAAGAACAATGTGTTTTCCGATAAATAGTTACAAAAATATCTTTCAAAGGCCTGCACCAATGGGCCATTTGAGAACACTATCTTCAAAAGGCACTATAGCCGCTCACAGGTGCAATGAAGTAATCTAAATTCATCCCGGTTGTGATGCAGACCACTTTGAGCATTCTTTCAAAAGGCTTATTGAAATACAGTAGGTGTGTTTAAATTGGAGTGTCAAAATGATCAATAAGCCTATACGATAAGTCAAAGAGCTCTCCAAAGAGGACCAGCGCTTTGCCATTTGCACATGAACATTGAACCTTAAAACATTTTCCATGGGAGGTTTTTGCAGTGCAACTGGCAAATTGAAAAATTCTAACCATTCTATGCATGGTGATAAATTAATGTATTGTCACTAAACAAAACTTCATACCAACTGCAAGAACTTCTGCAATATTTGTCATTCACATGGTGGCTCATATACTGTATAACAGTTTATTGCGTGGTGTTTCGTTATGCACTCATTAATCATGTTAATGACCAAGATTATAGTACAGGTAAACTTACAACCTATGAGGGTTAAGACTGATTGACTATATTACTATCTGGTTTGCTGGCGTACAACATTCCAAAGTTTAATGTTTAATGGGATATAAGCATGCATGAGCAGGATAAGAAGAAGAAGGTGAGATGACTGCTGATGATCTTTATCTTATATACATGTAGTGAGATGTTAATCGCGACACCCATTAATCGGGAAAGCCACTTTTTTGGGACAAATCCTAAATTCCGTAAATAGATGATTTTAAGGAATAAGAGTTCTTATTTATCAGGGAAAAAAGCATGAGGAAAAAAAAGAACCAGAAGTCATCTGCATTTACGATATGTTCCCAAGAGGCGATAATTGGCAAGAAAATCTTACCTTGAACAGATCACCAATACATGTAGAAAAGTAGTGAGCAGCCTAATCCTATCCCACACAGAAAACAGATCAGATTCAGAGTCTTACACAATGACACTTCAGTTCCGGTACAAACTTGTCCAGGTTTCAAACTTGCAAACTTCGAAACTTAACTCCAACTTTTGATCACTATGGTCACCTCACAAAACCGCATCAAGAACTAATGAACGGAGATAGATCGCTATTGGTGTTCCAATGACAGGACATAGCGTCAGATGACACTTGCAGAACATAATGTGAACTTAACATGCAGATATTTTATTTACCTGCACTGTGCTATGTGATGAATTACTAACAGTTAGACTGTACAAATAAACAGATACAATGTCACTGTAATAAAAGAGAAGAGAGAGAGAGAGAGAGAGAGAACTAGTATTTATTATCTAGTCTAGATTTACAGATCAGCCAGAGAAATGGTTTGTCTCTGCCAAAGTACCCAGGATTTCCATGTTGTGTACTGAAGATGTCCTAAATCTTTTCTACCACAGCATTCATCCCATGAAGGATTAAGCATTTGCCCAAATCATACATAGTTAAACACGAAGTTAAGTAAACCCATCTCCGCAAAGAGGATATTTTTCATGTGAGCACAAATTCAACAAAACTGGGTTTGTTAGATAATAAAACACAGTCACGTATCTTGAGCATCACTTTTAGTCCTGGGGGGAGGCTGCTATCTGTCATGTTCAGCACCACCTCTGACAGCAAACAACAGCTGGAAGGACATGATTTCAAAGAACACACACACACACACACACACACACACACACACACACACCACCCACTTCTTTTCTGCATATCTCATGAGATCTCATTGCTTTCTCTTGTGTAATTAACAATGTCAAATCCCAGGTCTCCAGGCTGCTTATCTAGTGGCTCATCAGAGCAAAAACAAACTAAACAGTAAGCCCCAAGGATTAGCCTGATTTGTAAAGGAAGTAGAGTCACCTCAAAGGGAGCCAACCATGACCACATGGCACTCTGTAAATGCAAATGTAGGCCACCAGCGTTTAGAGTAACAGGCCTGACGGAGCATGAAAGTGATGTCTGTTCTGGGACTTTTATTGTTGATTGATACACACATTTTTCAAGGTGTGCATGAGTTAAGCAGTGATGCGTCTGGTGCTGGGAATCAAAACCAATACGTTTCTGTGAAGATAAAGTATTCAGTGGAATTGATAATTAATGAAAAGGTCTGTGTTTTCCGTGGTGAACTGCACATTCCGTGATCCTTGTGTGGTTCTACTTCCTGAATTTGTTTTTTGCTTCCACTCATTAGGCTCTGTATTTATACATGTGTTTCTTTATTACACATGTTGATTATTGAGCTGTCACAACTACATCTATCATTTCTCTCTCT
>CM051501.1:18278421-18384115 GCA_028031935.1 Paedocypris micromegethes | reverse complement strand
ACACACACACACACACACACACACACACACACACATATACACACTCTCTGTCTCTTGTTTGCTCTGTTTCAGTCAGAGTGTAATTTGCAGCTTAGTAAATGTTCTTGTTTTTATAGTATGATTATTATTTTTATTAATTGATTGCTGTTTATTTTGTTGTTGTTGTTGTTGTTGTTATTGTTGTTGTCATTGTTACATTTTGTTTATCTCATAAGTGAAAAGGTTTTGGGTATGAAGAGCATCTCAAAGCAAGTACAGCCTTGGCAAATAGTAGATTTACTTTAGGCACTCCATCAAACAGCTACATGAGAAGTATTGGAGATCCCTCAAGGAACAATGTGCATTATCGTTAGAGGAGAATTTTTTTCTGCTGATAAGAGAAGGAACAGTTTTACCTCAGCAAGATAAAGACTGTTGAGGCTTCAGGCATTTTTTGGTTATGGTCTGAAAGAAAATTACTAAAGGTAACATAAATTTGCCAGAAGTCTTACTGAAAACAATTTATGCATTTGGATCAGGGCTAGATTTTAGCATTTATCTTTCCCCTCTGTTTTTCACTGCATGTACTGTACAAGTTACAGTGTGAGACAGTGTGTGACAAAAAAAATGTAAGTTTTATGTAAGCATTTTTTCCTGAACTATCCGTACAACAAACTAAAATCAACCCGCAATAATTATGCAAATACTGTATCTGATTTCATAAATGAGTTTATGACTTAATTTTGCTTTAATAAATTAACTTCAGATTATTTTTCAAGATAATGCTATATTATTATTGATTACTGATAGATAATATAAATACATAATAATACTGCTGACAAAAACATATTCTACGCACAGTATGCATGATGCTATTTAGCTGCTATTTCAAACAATTAGTCATTCATTCATCAGAGAACCTTATTATGAAATGTGTTTTTCATGCCAATTTCAGGCGACCTCTAAGCTTGAGAGTCACAGTCGCTCATCCATCATGGCTCTTCTAATCCATTAGATCAGTCACTTAATCTGCAGATATTGAGCCACCACTGTTTCTAATTACCACAGACAATTTCAGTGGTCCTGTGAGCTTTACCTGTTAAATACAAAGCTCTTTCAATGTCTGAGACACTATCTTGCATTGCAATTTGAAAAATGTTGCTGGTGTGTCTAAACCCGACGTCAAGCACAAATCCAAACCTATTTTCTTCTGTCAGTATCTGTAAATAAATGTGTATATCAAGTTAGGACTCTGGCTCCTTTTAGCATACAGTTGCCAGTACCAAGCATACAAACCAAAATAGTCTCTTAAATTTATAGCGTTGCGTCACTTAAACCACTATTGAATGATAACGCTTTTAGCCAAACTGAGAATAAACAATAAATAAGGGCCAATGGATCTAATAATAATAATAATAATAATAATAATAATAATATTAATGCACTGTAAATAAACACAATGACTACTATTTATAATTATTATTGTGGGATTCAATCAACCGAAAATTATATGTACTGCATTGAACGCGATACGGCTGATTTGATAAAGACATCTACTACATGAAGGCTGAACATTAAGGTAAGAGAATGATGACAACCACACTTCCTTCCACCTTCTCAACAATCATCTGAGGTGCCCTTGAGCAAAGTACTAAACCACAGCTGCTCCCCTGGCACTGCATTGTTGGTTCTCAATGAATATGGAGTGTGCACTCGTCTCCCAGATGGGTTAAATGCACAACACTCTTTCAAATTATTCTAGTGAACTTATATATTTATATGGAAATTATATAAATTATTGTAAAATGCATGTTTGTTCATTTTCTTTCCTATAAGAACTTTTTATATACTGTAAACGATGCCAAAGCATAACAAATGTCATTACATTTCTACTTAATAGGTTTATTGAAGATTGAGTGTTGGGAATTGATGTGATGATACATTTTATCTGAATGAATTTATGTTATTGGAAAAAAAAAATCTACATAAACCGAAACAATTGTGGATGTAACACAGGTCATACACTAGGTTAATGCTACGATATTAACTGGGTCTTTGGGTGATCATAATATGTTCTCAATGTAAATTATATTGATCGATGTTTCTCTGTATAACTAGAGTCTCATAGTAAACGGCAAAAATTAAGTACACTGTTTGGAGATTAAAGTGGTAATAGCTTTAGAGGAGAACACACTAAACAAGGATTGATCCTGAGGGTGCGCAAAAGTAATGCAACATGTTTCATTATTTCAGTATTTCATTATTAAGTAAATGTAAAATTTGAATTAATGAACTACACATGAGTTTATCTCAGCAACTCTGGTCATGATCTGGTCAGCTCCCATCTTGAGTCTAGAACGTCCTTTTTGTTGTGAGGTTACTGTGTCACTATACCATCCCATGTTAATATAATATGTTACAAAAATATTTGAGGATGTTTTAGGTGGAAAGTTTAAACAAAATGTTCAAAAGGGTGTATTTGCTTCAGTAATAGTTACAATTTCTTAATTTTATTGAAAACTAGAAGTAATATTTCTAATATTACCGTTTTTTTCCACTAAGCTCAATCATTTTGAGCTTGGAAGGCCACCATTTGGGAACTACAGGCATTTTAAAGAGGGTATGCCCCAAGGTTATTTAAAGCCATGTTTTAGGGATTGGTTTGAATGTTGTTTTACTACTATTTGTACATTAAGATGTGACTAAAGAGACAAGCATGAGAAAGAAGAGAAATGGAATAACTCTCTCTGATGCTTATAACAATGCTTGCAAAAGATTGACACCAGCTCCCTTGGAAAATGAATGACCTAATGCTTGACTGCGTTTGGTTTGGACACACGGTCAATAGCATACGTGGTAAAGCAATGCTGGCACTTGGATCAAAAACTGTTGTATTGAGTATTTCTCATGCTTGCCAGCAGAACAGATGGCCAGAAAGACGATCAGTTGTTAGCCACTAACACTATATGCATAGCTGCAAATCAAATAAGTTTTAGCTATTGAGAACGGTTTGGAGTAACAACAAGGGAGACACGGGACTATTGTGAAGGTTAGACAAACACAAGACTTATGTCAAGAGAGATCCAAAATCCCGAGGAATGACTTATAATAAAATAATTAAGTCATTAGAGTCTGTGAGAGAAAGACAAGAATAAAGGCTAAATCAACATTCCACTGCATGCAAAAAGGTATAGCCACAGTGTTATTAATACAGTATAAATAATAATATAAACAATAATAATAATAACAATAATAATGAAATAATAATAATACAAATTCACTTACTTTTTTTTTTGGATCTAACTAGTTAGTAAACCAGCATAAGATTCTACATTTTATTTGATTGGCATTAACCAACCTAAATCCTTTGGCTCCTCCTTAGACTCAAAGAGTTTTGTTCTTCATGTGCCAGGAGACCAGAATTGTGGTTCAGTTTGCAGAATCCTTCGCTAATATTTTATTTGAAATTTAACAATACCGCACTGAAGATTTTGTCAAATCCCTTTTTGCCTAAGGATAGGTCTGTCATTGGGATGTTAGACTTTGAAGGCTTTTGCTGCGACTTGTGATGACATGTCAAGAATATGTAAAGTAGTGTGGCAATTCCAAGAGTTTAGCAATACTTAGAGATTTACCCTTCTTTTTTTTATCAGGAATCTGTTTTATATGACAACAAAACCTGAAAGCAACCACTGCTCCTTGTTACTTCTCTCCTGCCTTCTCTTCGGTCCTCTTCTCATTTTCCTTTTCTAAAATCCTTACTTATGTCTTCATCTAAGCATGTAGAAGCATGTAGCCCTTCCACTCAATGCTCTATTTGTCAGAATTAAGACTCGAGAATTAAGACTCATCATGTCCAGTCTTCTTCTTTGGCAAAACCATGCTAGAAACCATCTGCAGCAGCATCTGATCCCAAACTACTATCTAAGCACGGACATGTATTTCCTGACACAGTGTCTTCAACTTCTGAACCTGCCTCACCTGTGCCCGCACCATTCTGTGCAAGATTTAAAAGCCTTCTTTGCCGAAACGGTCTTTTCTGAATCGTGATTTAAACTTCCATGGCTTCTTGCTGGACTTGGTGGGCCACATACTTTGCCGTGAGAATTGTTTTTCACCCTGTACAATTTGCTCCTGGTCTGAGAACACAGCATCATTTTCCAAGACATCACAACAGCATCCCTACTTTCTCTGCATGCCGAGGAGGGCCAGAGTCCCAACTCTCATCTTATACACATTTTTTGCAGAGACCCCATAGAGAGTTTCCTAACCTGCTGCATCACTGTGCTACGGCTCATGCAGTGCATCCTGCCATAAGACCCTTTAGCACATTATGAGAGCAGCGGAAAATGTTTGTCGGTGTCTCTCTCCCCTGCCTCCCTGACATTTACAGCTTCACAGCAAGTATGACACATTTGAGACTATGCATCCTGTTCAAAACATATCTGTTTGGAATTTGTAGGTTCCGTATAAAATAAATGAATGGTTTAAACTTTGTGAGTTATTGATATGTTTGTCATGTTATACTGTGTATGCTTTTATAAATTAAAGTTAATTTCGGACAATCATATTGAAACAAGCAAGCATTGTACAGAAAGGCTAACAGAGCTAACACCAAAGTTCTTTGCACTTTGAGCAATGTTGAGTTATTTTAGTCTGAAATGCAACTTAAACACAAAACATTGCTTAGCTAATGCAGAAAATATCTATTTGCTATGGTCAGAAATTAGATCTAACATCTCATCTTCATGGCTCTTCACGCCCTGTGCCATTTCTCGTGTGATTATCCCACCTAAAATGTTCGACTCAAGGCTGCCTTCACCAAGACCTGAACCAGTGGATGTAAACTTAAACCTGAAATGGCTTAAGGTACATAAGACTGACCATAAGATAACTGCATTGTTGGACCATTACGCATTGCTGATGTTTTTTCCTCACAAAGGTGGCGACAGCAATGGATTCTCGGTTTTCCCAGAGCAGAGGGAACGCCAGTGTGGATGAAGCTAAGTGAGTTGGGGAAGACAGAAGAAACTGGTCTGCAAATCCCTGCGGAAAAGAACCCTGAGCCCTGCTACTGACACAGTCAGACTCGGAATCAGAATCAGAGGAGGTGGTGGCCACGGCTGTCTATGGTCGGTTGTCCTACATTGCAATAATAAGCGTAAATTCTTGGGGACTCTTGCCACAGCATTCCCATCCGAGAGACTTTTTTCTTTAGCGGGCCATATTGTACAGAAGAGGAGAGCCAATTTGTCACTGGAAAATGTGAACAGACTTGTCTGCCTGAGTGACTGCAGCAATAGATTGGAGTGATTGATTGACAATAAACGTGTTAGTACACACATAAAGATGAAACCCTGGTTTTCATGTATTTCCTAATAAATGTACTTCAATATAGTAGATTAATGTTGATTAGTTTTAAGAGAACTATATATCTTAGCTACATATATATGTATATATGTGCGTGCGTGTGTGCGAGCGTGTGTGTGTGTTTATCGGGCAGGTCAAGTCGTGATTTCTTCTTGATGCCTGTTAACTGGCTGTCATCCCTTGTAAAGTTTTGCAGGGATCAGGTCAGCATTCCTTTCATTAAAACCTGCTTTATTCATGAGTAGGTGAAACCCAGTAGCAACTCCAAGTCGAGGACAGTAACACCGCCCGGATAAGTGGACGACCCTTCAAAGGGTGAGACAAACACACATTCACGCTCTGACCGATTCACAATTTGTTGTCTTCATTTCACTTGAGCTGGTTATTTGTAGTGTTTGTTTTTGCAGTGTTGAAGGACACTGGAACAAACTGGAACTGGAACTTTGGAACAAGCAAGAAACAGAGGAGAAAAATGCAAATTCCATACAAAAAGGCAAATAATTCTATATAGGACTATTGGATCCTTCAATCACTATAGTATTCCATTGCCTTTTTGCTATTACTGTAACAAACTATTCAGAGCAAAAGGTGAGTAAATTAAGATGGTTGAGATTAGATTTAAGAATCCAACAATTAAAGGTTAAGAATCTAACAATAAAATGCATATTAATGGAATAAATAAAAAACAAAAGTTATTTTATCTTAGCATGAAAGGAAATGGTAAATTAATGAAGAAAAAAATAAAACCTAAATTGTTTCTGAAGTCATGTCCTTAAAGCTAAGGACATGACTTGTTGTTGATGCCACATATGCATGAACAAAATAAATGGCGTCAGTAAGACGTATTGGCAGGGAGTCGCATCGATCTCCAGTAAGGAGACACAATGAGAGGAAGTGGAGGCAAGTCTTTTCAGTCAGCACTTGTTAATTAATAGCCCGTCTCAAGACAGGATTACATGATATAAATGCAGGCTCTTTACGTGAGCTATTGGTTGAAGGTGATACTTGGCACCTGATCACTTGTAATGATCCTGTTGTATTTAAATGGGTGATTTTAATGGACTATGGAACCTTTAGGTGCCTTGAGTCTGTAATTAAAGCCTGTAAAGCATATAATTTAGTTCACATCGAGTCAAATGTTATGAAGTGTTAAAGGTGTATCTACCCCCCCCCCACACACACACTTGCTGTTATACCATAGTGAGGCCTCTCCAGTGATTCCCCAAAGTACCCCACTTTAAACTAGATATCTGCACACACACTCCCAAACACACACACACACACACACACACACACACACAAATTTTGTTTCCTTTAGTAGAATGTAGATTGTCAATGTGATTGGTTATCACTGTTGTGCGCTTTGAGACAGTTAAAACTGAAAAGCGCCTTACAAAAGTACGTATGGCGGATTTAGGTAAAATATCAGAATTGAGGTTATGTGCATAATTTATTCACATGATCATGAGGGTTAAACATTGTCATTGATTAACACCATTGTATTAGAAGACTTTGAAATTCTGCAGAATGTGTGTTCCAGGCGACCTCTTTGGTGGTCTTTTATTCAGTCTGTTGTTTCCCTATTCACCACAAATAAGCATGCAAATTAAGGCAAAGCGTCCAATAAGTTATCAGTGCTCAAGTGTTATAAATGGGCGACGCTACGGCTTCTCCCAGAAATTGCATTCAATATTATTCCCCTTACTGACTTAATGAGCTGCGGCATGCATGTGGCAGGTTGCCTGACTTTGTTAATGAAGCTTGAAAAGGCCAAGCTCACATCATTTTGCTGAGCACTTGTATAATCCGCAGTTGTGACTGCAATACGTCAGCTTTCCTGTCAAGTGCTAAATGAGTCAATTCCCATAGTTACTCAAGGTCCATATAAGACCCAACGCTCCCACACCTGTCCTTGCTTTCTAGTGGTCACTGTAACGCCTCATGTGGTTTGCAATATCAATAGTCCGCATCAACTCCCAATGTTATGCGGAATCATTTGCATTACCTGGTGACGACATTAGAAGACTTTGGTATGGACTTTGGTATGGTTCTTCTTTATGTATTGCATATCTATAATAGAACATGCAGACTTAATATTAAAAACATATCTCCATAGTCTTCAGTGAGCGTATGTCCTCTGTTATCTGAACAGATCAGAGATTTCCCTTGATTTGTCTCTGAACAAAATCATACATGTACATATTCAAACATTTTGACAAGTTCGGACACAGAATTGCTTGACACTGTTCAAAAATGGCCAGCGTCATGATGCTTCTGTGAGCTCTCCGATCTTTAACTTATCTGCTTTCTGTCCTTTGTTAGACAGTCTTTCCAAGATTTATAGATTTTTTTTTTCTCATCCCAACGTGTCACAAAGTCAATAAAACACAAACAAAACATCAATGAACGTGCATTGATAAAAAAAGAGAAGATTGATAATAAATTAAAGAATGACAGGTTTCTTTAAGTTAAGTCAATATCATCAGTGACAATTTGAAATAGTCGTCGGATAGTAAAATATATGTGTACATATGTATAAGTACTGTGTATATTTGTTTTTGTATTATATGTGATTTTTTTACGTGCGAGTAAGACGTCTCTTGAATCAAGGTCATTTCACACTTTGCCTAAAAATGCCAGGCATTCTATAAAATTCTAAAGAATTCAAACTTTGCCTATTACACAAAAAAAAAAAAAAAAAACACACACATATTTATCTGCAGAAATCACAAAACTTGCCATCTTGGGTGCTGAAATTAACTGATGGTCTGGATGTCCTTTCATACACTCCATACGCTTCTCCTCATTATTCTTCATCTCAATTCAGTCGTGTGTATACAGTACTAGCGTTCTCCTATCAAAAGACAGAGAGTCAGATATCTTTATTTGCTGTCTTACTGGTCGTTTTAAAATACAGGACATTTTTCTTTAGGACCTACGTATATGTTTTAGTGATTTTTTTCACATAAAATGTTACATTTTATGTTGAAAAATGCCAGGTACATCATGTCATTGTGGTGTTTAAAGTGACTGAAAAGCTGTTATCAAACGCCTTGAATTAAAGGCTTGTGTGGATTGTTGATGAGCAAAAGCTTGTGTAAAATGTTAGTTTATCTTGCTTTATCTTGTTAGTTTATCTTGAACAGCCATTTATTTTCCATCCACACTGTATGCACATTTGTTTCCTAGATTTTTAAGATATAATTCTACACACACACACACACACACACACGCACACGCACACGCACACACGCACCTACACACACACACACACCACACACACACACACCACACACACATATATATATATATATATATATATATATTTTTTTTTTTTTTTTTTTTTTACTGTAATAGCAAGTCTAAAAAGTAATGCCATTTAATGAATTAACTGAATTGAGAAAATGGCATCTTCTAGAAGCATCAGATGATTATTTGATGTCACTGTCCTTAGACTTTTGGGAAGATCTAGTGCCGAAGTCTTTTGTGAGAGGGATGGAGCCACTTCACTTGCCACGTGAATGATTTCAATTTCCACCGATGCTTTGTGGAGTAAACTGGGAAAAGCAGTTAATTTATAAAATATGGGAATTTATGAATTAACTGAACTTGAACTTGCACTTCAACAAAAAAAAAAAACGCTACATATAACGGAAAATTTAAAAATAGGTGCTGCAGTTTCTTCTTAATACTGCATGACCATTGGAGGTGTTCACTGATGAAAATTCAAGGAAATGAATGTGTTTGGTTCTGTTCCACATCACTTCTTCTTACAAAGAACCCAGCATTGTCATCTGTGATAAGGCTTAACAAAGTCATATCATGTAAAAAATTAAAGATGACATTGGGTTTTTCTGTGTCATGGGTATATGAGGAGTTCAGTGAGCTGAGAACATCTGGAGCTTCAGTGCTTAGAATCAGCATAGAAAAAGACAAGTCTCAAATGTTTGTCTCGTAGAAGTTATAATATTACGCCAATCCTCTGTTATTCCAAACCCAGAATGCAAATTATGAATACCCACTTTAATATTAGGCACAACACTGAAATTCAAGTGATGTAGATACTCAATGACACCAAAACACAACAGCTGAGAAGTACGTGTTAATTGACACAAAATATCAATCCATCCATTTTGGAATTTCTGGGTCACAAGGAATAGTAGATATTTCTAGCGAGTCTTGGCCTGAAATGGGGGAAGGCAGATCCTTTAGAGCCAACCAATCACAGAGCAGGACACACAAACACAATTAGACTAACCCTAACCCTAGAATATTTTATAATACATAATACTGTTGTAAATAACAAAATATTTTACATTTATTTATATCTCAATTTTATACTAAGACCCCTTAAATTATAATAATAGACAAAAAAAAGAGTAAATTGAGGCGCAACACTAATTTGTTTGTGAGCTGCCTCTTTAATGTCCCTAAGGTCTGTTATATATAGAAAGTTCAAGCTGAGGCTGAACACTGCAGTCTGGCTAATCGACATGGTAAACTGGAAACTGTTGAATTAGATCAATGCTAAACCAATTTGTGAAAGGTGAGCGATAGAATGGCTCTTTACTAATCAATGGCTTTTAATTTTCAGCTGGCACACAGCGTCAAATATGACATTTAATAGTGCATGGTCCGGCAATTACCACTAACAATTACGATCTACGAAGAAAGGAAGGAAAAACAAACTTGATTAGCATTGATGAAAAGACACACACAAAGTAGAATGACTTGTTGTAAATGGCTGTCATTGTGGCTTCCTTTGCGTTCAGAGGATTGTAGACATTTATATTAATCCTAATGCAAAAATAATTGCAGCGTTGCCGCCTCGCAGGACCCAGGAGAAACTCAAGTTATGGTCTGTTCATGCCGGGGTTTTTTATAATCCCAAAACACGCATGTCTTGTCGTCCAAGACGTCGTTTGGCTGAACCTCCGTGACACCCACATGCTGAAGCACTGGCCTTAAAAATGGATGGACGGTTTTCAAAGGACGTTTTACTGTGTATAACTTTACATTTATTTTACATTTATTTAGCAGACACTTTTATTCAAAGAGACTTACAGAAAGAGGGGTCTTAGAAGCACAATGTCAAACAATGGAATGAGTATCTTAAAAAAAGTGATTTTAAGACATTCAGTTGTAATCCTTTAAATGCAAATCACCAGTCCTCATTCTCAAACAGACGAGACACACTTGAAAATATGCAATATTAAATTCAAAATAGCAGTATTGTTTATGGAATTTGAACTTTAGTTATCAAATATTCTCCTTCTGTTGTTCCTCAGAATTTATTTACATTAACTACTGTATTATTTATTAATGTTTTCTTGTAATTATAATTTTTAATTACACCTTTAATCAGTAACAATAATTCTAAAATATACATTTTATATAAACTATATTTTATATAATTATATATATTTAGTACTGTACTAGTGCTACCAAAATTATTACTGAAATTGTAATTGAAAATGTGACAAGCTTTCAAGCAGATGCAAACACAGCGCATCACTGGCACACTGGTGTTTACTGACAGTCATGCTTATTTAAGGCAATTTGCTTCTTATTATTAATTTATTACAATTTTTATTTTATTTTAACTTACATTTTATCTTGACATTATTAATTCTCAAATCCAATGTGTCACACACCAAACTGTCAAAGAACCTTCCAGTTATATCTTACACTGTCCTAACCAGATGGCATGCAATACTATTCCAGTGACGATCTATTTGTATTTTCACAGCAGATGAAAAAAAACAGTCAATCACAGCTAGTAATCTACAATACATAAAAGATGAAAAGAAGATACAAGTTCAGTTTTTTTTTATAAAGCGATTACAAAAGCAGATACATCTAATCTAAGTATAGAAAACACAGGGGTTACAAGGTGCACAGAAGGAACACCAGAGATGCTATGGAGAAGGACAATAACAATAGAGACATAAAACACTCATAAAAGCATTCAGGTAAGTAAATGTGTGTGTGTGTGTGTGTGTGTGTGTGTGTGTGTGGGTGTGCGTGCGCATGTGTGTGTGTGTGTGTGTGTGTGTGTGTGTGTGTGTGCATATATACTTTATTTAAGAAATATGTGTTCAGTCTAGACTTAAATTGAATTACTGTTTCTGAATATGTGAAAACCTTACCGAAGACCATTACATCAATATAACCTTGAGGTCATAAAAGCATGTATCAGTCTTTCTGCATCTAGCCTGGAGAGCACATGACGCAGCTCTGAGACATTTCTGAGGTGAAGAATTGCGGTGAGGTGAAACATTCCGAGGTGAAAAATATGACACCTTAAGTGTTTCACTGTTATGGAAGTTAAGAGTTTAAGTCTTTTAATTATTAAAACTATAATCTGGAGTTTTATTCATTAAGTCATTATTTGAGTTAATACACAATTAGTCGGATTTGTCTGAGTAAAGCACGAGAAAATATTGTCTCATCCAATCACAAATTACATTAGTGTTTTTTATATACAATCTGGATATTGGATAACTGTGAGATTTTTTTAGGCCTTGCAGAAATATAATTGAGCGCGTTTTTGGCAGAGCAGTGAAAGCTGTGTTAACAGTGAGGATAAGATTGGGCCGAGGACTACGTTTTTGCATGTGATGCATAGAGACTTTTTCAAGAATTTTTTATTCAAATGGTACTTTAGATAATTGCTAGATATTTACATAGTTAGTTAATTTATCAGCATCAAGTTGAGGCTTCTTATGATGGCAAGGCTGAACACATGACCTAAAGATAACGATATAATTTCTTTATGTAATTTAGTCGGTAAAATGTACACTATGCAGTGTGCGTTTCTCAGTGAAGCTGAGTGTGTGGCTGTTGATGTTTTCCCGAGGCCTTTGGGCATGTTTTCGAACCTGGGCATCTGAGCAGTCGACAGATTCCTCCGAGCATAGTGTCTATTCTTGATGCCGACTCATTTTCCTTGCAGCTACCTCTTTGTATTCTTTTGTTGTTCATCATAATCTTATTTGGCCAGTATGTATTTTCCTAACTGTGAAATAATGTCTTTTATCATTTAAAAAAACGAGTCATCTTATCGAAACCATTATAGTTTGACAGACAATCTTTTATTAAAAAAAGCAACAAAGCCGTTTGATTGTATATTATCACCTCAAAGGGTATTGTGAGTATAGATTGTTGTACACTTATTTTGATGGATGGCATGAGCTAAAATCTTTATAAGCAGATCAGCAAGCTGCCATTTAAGATCATTATTTTTACCAGTGTTAGATCAATTTTGTCATTTGCTTGATTTATTCATAGCATGAGTGCATCTGTAACATCTCTATGTGTTAAATATAGCTGAATGTAATTTGTAGCTGACAATTAAATCTAGATATGCTTGGAAAAAAGCGTTTTCCCAGGTGTTCCAAATTCTGAGCTTGTTAGCACCTTAGTAGTTCACTTGTTTTACTTTTTTGCTTATTTTATTTTCCGAGCTTTGCATACAGATTACATGCAGATTTTCTCATCAGTTGTCAATTTTCCCTTAAAATATACCACCATGTGTCATTTATATTTCTGTCCGGATCTGCCTGTTAATAACCCTTTTTGTTCAGTTTATTCATAAAGCGCTTTTCCTATCACAAAAAAAAAAGACTTTTCAAAAACTACTTCTGGAAATGAAATAATTTTCAATTATAGTCATCATTTGAGAACATTTTGACTGAGGCTATGACAAATGAGCAAGCAATAGTGAAAAAGTATTTAGGAAAACAAAACTCTCTGACAAAATGCAATAGGAAAATTTACTGGTGCCAGTCTCCACTGGCTTTAATAATAAAGTTTTTATATAAAAATAATAAATAGCTATTAAATAGTGGTTCCAAACAAAAGATTAACCATGTTTTTCTCCTGAAAGGCCTTGAAGCAACTCCATTCTTTTTACAAAAGATACCAGCTCATTTCAGTGATCCAGAGCAATAATGTCATATTTTAGACTCTCTAGGGGACAACGTCCTTACTTCAGTGGTTCAGACAAACGCTGTCTGACACTCCAGGAAGTCAGGTTAGCCATTGTCTTGTCTTCTATCTGACGCTCTAGAAGACACCATCCCTCTATAACGGTCAACACATCATAATCTTCACCTAGGTGAATCTGACACTGTTCCAGGCAGAAATGGAGATTACTCAGGACCTCAGGAGAGGAGTGAAAACAAAGAAAGAAAAGGAAAATTAGTTTTTGAAGTGATACATGTGTTTTGTGAGGTTCCTGGATATGGAGTAGTTTGTCTTTGCTCGGTGTTGAGCAGTCTGATGGCATGACGGAAGAAACTGTTGCATGGTCTGCTCATGAGGATCTGAATGGTAGATGTCCATGACGGATGGAAGAGAGACACTAATGATATTCTCAGCTGTCCTCAAAATCCTCTGCAGGGTCCTGCGTTGTCGGTGGTGCAGTCACCAAGCTAGGCAGAGAACCTAGGCAACAGGTTTCTTCAAAATGGTCAGGAAAGTGGTCAACTGATATCTTCAGTTTTCTCAGAAAATACTCGAACTGTTGTGCTTTCCTAGTGATAGAGTTGCTGTTGAGTGACCAGCTGAGGTTCTCTGCCACGTGAATAAAGAGTTTGATACTCTTGACAAGTTCCGCTTGAGCTGCGCACATTTCCAGTAGAAAGCTGTTACTTTATGATCTTCTTAAGACAATACCATCTCTTTCATCTTTGCAATGCAGAGAAACAGGTTGTTGGCTTTGCACCAAAAGGTTAGATGTCCGAGGCCTTCTCTGTATGCTGACTGTCCTTCTTTCTTACTAGACTCACTACAGTTGTGCCATCAGAATACTTGATATTATTTGAACTGTGCTGTGCAGTCGTGAGTCAGCAGAGTGAACAGCAGTGGACTGAGCACACAGCCCTGTGGAGATCCAGTATTTGGTGTGAAGAAGCTGGAGTTGCTGTTCCCAATGCAAAGAAATCAAAGTCTTCCAGTCAGGAAGTCCAGGATCCTGTTGCAGAGAGAGGTGTTGAGACCCAGCAGACTCATCTTCTCGATCAGCTGCTGAAAGTATTTTCACTGAATGCTGAACTAAAGTTCATGAATTGCGTTTGAACATAGGTGTCCCTGTTGTCCAGGTGAGGGTTCTAAGTTTAGGTTGGTGGAAATGGTGTTTTTTCATAGAATGATGTGGAAGATAGACCGGGTCCGGAGAAGATGGCAGCAGGTTGTTTATATGCTTTATGGCGAGTCTCTCGAATCACTTGATAATGATTGGAGTGTGTGCATTAGACGATAGTTGTTGAGGCACAGGGACAACGGTCTTAATGCTTGTTGGAACAACAGCGCTGCCCAGAGAATTGCTGAAGATGTTTATTTCTGCAAGATGCTCTGCACATTCCTTGAGCACTATTCCAGGGACGTTTTCTGGACCAGCAGGTTTTTTTTGGTCGACTCGGATGGTCTTCCATGCTGATCAGTGACCTGTGCTTCAAGATTTCATACATGAAAGTGGTTGAGGGTTTCCGGCAGGGAAGCATCACTGTCACAGGCAGGTAGAGTTGTGCTGTAGTTAGTGACGGACTGATCTCCCTGCCAAGTTATGAGTGACACTGCTGGTCTGAAGGTGGATTCCCTTGACATGTGTGCATTGCTAATCTTAAGGCTGCTCTGTCACCAGCCCTGAAGACAGTGTCTCAACTTAAGCATGAATTTCCACAGTCCACATCCATAGGTTTGAGTTGGGTCATGTGGTAATGGTCTTTGCGAGTCACATTATTTATGCACTTACTAACGTAGCTAGGCACAAATGCTGTGTACTGTGTGCCGTGTAGTCAACAGAATTGCCACTTGTCCATCCTCCATAAACATATGTGCATCCAAAACAGATGGACCCTTCGGTTTAGGTTGTTATCTAAAACTGGTTTTGAGCAATTCATGACTGCTCTGTAGATTGAATTTCCCATAACGGTTACGTGATCCAAGTATATCATGCCATTACTTCACGTCTGCAAGGTTTGTGCAAACATGGCTCAGCATGTTCGCTCCTATTGTTGCACAATTCAGGTGTTGATAGAATTTAGGATGAATTGTCTTGAGATTCACATGGCTGAAATCTCTGCTATCAATGATAAAATAATCTTGGTAAGTTGTTTGTTGCACTGGTTGTGTACAGTTTACTGAGTGCTTCTTTAGCATTAGTGGAATAGTGTGTGTGTGTGTGTGTGTGTGTGTGTGTGTGTGTGTAGACATTTTTTGTTTTTCTTTGATTTTATTTTCACTTGTTTGTTTGTTAGTTTGTTTGAAACAAATCATTACACACAATGGAATTTCACACCATACAATTCTAGGCTTTGTCTTCAAGAACTGTTTTGTCTATATTGTTTGTTAACAACAAAATATTTGGCTATGCTCGCTAGTGTACACAAATAGGTAACAGAACTTTTTAGATTTAGGTGTGTTTTTCTTTAAAACATGATATTTTATATTAATATTTAACGCATAATATCCCCAAACTATCCTTTTATGGAAAAAATGTAAAGTGAAAAATCACACAGACGTAAAAGGCATTTAAATGTGCAAATGTACCAAAGGCCTTGACAATTCTGTAAAATTATATCCTTCAGTAGACTTACTTTTGTATCACCACGTTGTATAAAGTATATTTCGATGCTTTGAGAATTTGAGAATTTGTAACTAGCTGCATTCATTTCCACTGCTCAAGGGTGCTGTGTTCATTCATAGTGAATGACATGAAAAGAAAAACAAGCCTGCATTATAATTATGAAACATCACACACTCAGTGTTCTAAAGGCCTTTTACCGCACTTCTTCGCTTGTGTTGAGTTTGTAAATGCAGTCATTGTGGGGTTTTTTTTTTTCTTTTCTGCACAGCCTCATCCTAAGTGCTTCTATCATGTTCAGTTCCGTGTTCTCCGGTATCTTACACTGGTCAAAACATTTTTTTTCCATATAGCAATCCTTCAAGTCGAGCTTTCAATGTTGAGGCCAAGTTTTATATTTGGTATATTTATTTATTTTAATATACTATTATTATTATTTTCACATTATTCATCGTTACCAATGTAATGTTTTCCAAATGCCTTACAAATGTTGTGCAAACAAGTCTGTATGATTTTGATTCACTGAACAAAACGTCTTGCAGAAATAAATAAATAAATAAATAAATAAATAAATAAATAAATAAATAAAAA
Source organism: Paedocypris micromegethes (assembly GCA_028031935.1). Taxonomy (NCBI): domain Eukaryota; kingdom Metazoa; phylum Chordata; class Actinopteri; order Cypriniformes; genus Paedocypris; species Paedocypris micromegethes. The sequence continues at coordinate 18,367,587 of CM051501.1, read as the reverse complement.
CTAGTATTACATTTGGAATTCTAGTTCTGAGACCCTTAACCACCAAATATTGTTAAAAACCCAGGAAACTTTTAATTATCATAACAATAATTCGTTTGCAGTATAAAGAAACTGGAACACCAGAGTAAAACATGAAAAGTGTGGGACAAAATAAGTGGAAGCAAGAAAATAGTGTGCGACATTATGATGAAGCACATCTAAAAAATTGTTTTACTCAAATAGGACCTGAAGAGCTCACTAATATTATAACTATGGCTAATCCAACTTACTTTATTCTACCCCAAACCAACTAAAATAAAGTACCTACCCTTACTTTACCAACCGATCTTAAATCGAATAAATTCATTGTTGTCTTGTGGTCATGTGCCACACATTCAAACTTGCCACCATAAAAATGCTCATTGAGAAACAACAACTTGATGCTGAGGAATTAGCTAGCCTCAGACCAATATCTAACTTACCATTTGGATCATAAATACTCGAAAATGTCATTTCAAGTCAACTTTCATCAAACAGAAAAATGCATTCAATGTCAATCCGGTTTTACATTACACCATAATAGAGAAACGGCACTAATCAGTGACAACAATCACAAATAATCTCCAGTCGCCTTGGATAAAGGGTCATTAATAGTTTTTTTAGTGTCTTAGACCCTACAGTATAAATAACAGACAATTTCGTCCAGGTCGAACACTCCGGTTCGACCTGGACGAAATTGTCTGTTATGGCAGTCTGATATGGAAGATCCATTAAAATGAATAACTTGAATTTCCAAGGCATTCTGTTCAATGGCTTCTTAACAACATTAGTTCACCTTCGAACGGCGGTTCGATGTCACATTCTGGGTCAATTTATGTCTAAAGACTTTTTTTAAGTTTCTTTATGCGTTTGTCGTACTTTTTTTTTTAAGTTGAAATTGTATTATACATATGTATACATCTTGTATATTTACAAAATTTACAAAAAATCCTAATGTTACACAAGTACTTTACACATTGTTCACTTATCTCAGGGAACAATGGTTTCGTTCGAAACCTGGACCGTTTCTTTTGCTACATTTTTGTTTTTTTTTCTGTTTTAAGATTTGAATTTTTTTCCTTCCAATGGCAGTACAATCCGTAAGAATACTGAGTATATCTGTAAGAAATCTGTAAGATATAGCATCGTGCCACTGCCGTGCTCTTACTGTCACTGTATTGGCAGCCATGGTCTGAAATGGCCAAGGCTTGAGGGCATTTGATAGATTTTATATCATATGGAATTCATTTGCTACCTGTACCGACTTCAAAGCAAATGCTCTCTAGTACACCTTGTGACTTTCTTGCACCATAAATGGTCTCTCAAGAATTGTCATGAATCAAATTATGTGCTTCTGAAAATCCCACTTGTAGGGCACTGCAACATGAAAAAGTGGGTTCAGCCATTTATTACAGTCAGAACTCTGGCAGATATCAAAAATGTTTGTTTGTTTTTTTTACCGTATATACTGTACACACTAAACACTTGGAGGTAGGCCAGAATAAACTAGTTAAAATGGTTTGTGCCCATTTTATTTCGAATGATTAATTTTCTTTTTATTTTGAATGATTCATTTAGAAATGTGCAATATTTAAGGCAATTATTCGTTTCACCGCTCAAATGTGGTGTCAAACTTTTAAAAATAACATTCTTCAAAAAGAAAATGGCTATTTGTATGTGTACAGTGCAAATATTCTTTTAACCAGTATGGAGGTGGCATTGTAAAGCGCAGGAAGTAGCCAGAACATAATTGCTTAAGACAAGAGGCTTGAAAGAAACAAGCATGGCTTTATTTACTAGTTGTTTGCTTAAATGTCCTGTTTATTTTCTTAACAAAATATGGGAGGCCGATTACAGCTCACCATCTGATGGGTTTATTATGGATGAGGGTGCTTGGAAATTGCCTGTCATTAAGATGTAGAACTTTGTAACCTATGAAGATGAAACAGAATCGCAGGCTTTTGATATTTAGCTGGTGCTAGAAACGGGGTAAAACCGAGAGACTTGGTGAGTAAAGATAAATAAATCAGGTTTCAGTAAATAAAAAATGATGCTTTCCTCGTACAAAGTAGAACTTTGCTAGAACTGCAAACTGTTCAAAGTAAAAGTGTGAGTGTGTGTGTGTGTGTGTGTGTGTGTGTGTGTGTTTAAGCTCCGTGGCCAAGAAATGAGAGCGTTTTAATTTTGTTAATCTTTCACCCAAATCCCTTTTCACATTGAACCCTAGTTATTCAGACAGCTCAACCCAGTTGTTTGATGAAATCTGGGTGATCGAACCACTAAGCATCAACTAAAGGTTAATGAGAGGTTGACAAGAAAAAAGAAGAGCGTAAAATGAAAAAACCTCGATTCGTTATGCAAATATGATTTTAGACAGAGACGTCCTGCTGTGACGTATATGCTAATGATGAATTGCCCCTAAATTCCTTTGATGTGAAATCAGAGTGTGTCGAGCGGTTGCGTAACTAGTCAAGCCCTTTCAAAGTAGAGTAAAGTAACGTCACGACACAACTTAAAGATCTGCATTTAAAGCTTTTCCACTCACTTGTTTGAAACATGATTTTGCACTTTTCAAGCTCATCCCCATATCATAGCTCCACATCCACTTTTTTTATCTGTAAGAAAACGGATCTGTGTTTGAAAACATGATCCAATCGCACTTTGATGGGTTTCACTGTCACTAAAATGCTGGAAGAATGATTAATAAACTCCTTTGAAAAATGTCAGGAGATGTGTTGCTTCAATCATCTGTCAAAACCTGGAAACTCAATAATTTTTCACATATTTATATGCAAGGTCAAGGCCAGCTCGCCGATATGGACGCATTGATTGACAGTGATAAACTGCCAACTCTATTTTTTCCTTTCATTGAGGTAGACGGACGTCACGTCTTGCTCAGGCTTTACCCACGCAGACATATCGGTGTGCAGAAAACTGTATGGACCTTTTTTGATGTCGTATGAAGAACGCATGTATTGACTTGGGTAATGGCACATTTACCACCATTGATAACAAATTGTTCAAATTTCTGTTTGTATTAAAATTTTTACATTGAATTATTTATTTTTATACTTATATGGCACCACTTTGACTCTTGGCCCATCGCTGCATGTCTGTCTTGAGCTGTGAGCATTCTTACTGAAGAGCTTGTAGTCCCTATCGGCGTACAGAACTTTGTGAGACTGGATTTTGTTAGATGAAAATCAAGTGTCAAACTGGTGTATGCCGAAAGTAGTTTAAATCCCGACTCGTTCAATCAGAAATCAGGGATACATCTGTTCTTTAATGACAAGGTTAACCTTTGCTCAGAGCTCATTACAATAAACGGCACAGTACACTAAGCTGTTACGCCATAATTAACCATAATTAACCAAACACAGGAATGAATAATATATTCATGGAGCTAAGGATGTTCTACGAAGGCAATATTCATCGGATCCTGCCGGGCTGTGCAAATTAATTGAGAAAAGGGAAGCAGAGGCGGACTCCAGAGCCCGTTGAGTGGGCGAATCCGAGCGTTCTGCCAGCTTCACAGAAGGTCTCAGGTGGCCATGATCTGCATGGCTTCATCTCCACTTCCTCCTAGAGCAAAAACAAGCTCCCTAGTGGTCTCGAGATGCCTCACATCTCTTTCATGTAGTCTCATCATGTTTTCTGTCTTAATTAGCCAGGCTTGGTCTTATTAAGGTGACGGGGTGTTTGGTACAATAGCATGTGAAGGTTTAGGGTGTATGCAAAATAACTGCATTGTTTGTGTTTATCTAATAAGTTTTACATTTATACTATAATTTTATATTTTAATTGACATTAAATATTCATACAAAATTGGGCAAAATGCTTTTGAAATTATTTTGAGACAGCATTGGTAGACTTTGATTATGTATACTTATTATATATATATATATTTTTTTTTCCTCTAAAATGTATTCATCAACTACTTAGAAGGATAAAATCATTGGGATATCTTCATGCTTGTCCAGCTTGGACCGTTTAAATGAAAATTATTTTTACCATATGGATCATTATAATAATCAAAACATAAAATAATAATAAAAAAATAACAACAACAACAACTATTATTATTATTATTATTATTATTATTATTAGGCTATACTGTATTTGGAGATCCATTAACTGAACGATGAAACACATTTAAGTATTTATGTTTCATCCTGTACATATTCTGGGATCATTGCTTTTTTCCTCTGGTTCTGATGTTCATGACATTCACATACACAGCGTACATCAGCAGCTTGCAGATTACAAAGTGCCAACATTGGTATTCCTAAACCGATGTTTGTTGAAACAAAAGGATACAGCGGAGGAGACTGCTCATCATTCATGTCTTCCCCCATTAATGGGGTCTGACAAAGCTCCATCGAGACCGGGTGATCAAGCCAGCACTCTCTGGATAAAACGTAATGATCAAGAGTCACACATGACACATCAGAACACCATCGGCATCAGAGAACAGGCTTTGTTAGAACTTTAATTCTTAAACCTTTTAGAGCTGAGCTTTGAAGCAGACCAGCATGTTATATTTATATCCCTGGTGTCATCTGCAAATGCAATTGTTTCAATCTATATATTGAAATAATGTATAAATATAGCTGTAAGCTGTGATTAGGGTTGCAGGCCTGTGTATTCCCTTTTTATCATCAGTCAATCGAACTGTATACGTAGCTTCAAGGAAAGTTACATGATGTTGTAGAGTAGTACTTTAAGCTCCTGTGTTATGTACATTACTAAACTAAAAACTAAAATACTAAACTAAAAAAAAAAAAAAAAAAAAAACCCTTTGGGTTCGAACAGCTATATCGTGCCTCCGGACACTTTCACTTTGGATCCTCTCAAAGCACAGAAAACATTCACAATCAAGTTCAATTGTTTTTATAAAGTGCTTTTCCCAGTTGCAGACTATCCCAAAACAGCTGCGTGAAATTAACAAAGAAGATTGTTGCAAACTAGTCCATTGTGTGATGGTATTATGACTGTGGCTATAATGGTGATACTTTTTTTCAACCAACTGGCTTTTTTTAAACATATGGCATCTGGCAACGTCTAAGGAACGAGAATCTTTTTCATGTTATATGTAACGATCATTATTTATTATCTATGACTACAAATTATTATTTGAGAGGCAGGTTGAATCAGACAGACCACTACTGGAGGCACAGGTGTGAATTCCATGCCATACCACACACACACACACACACACACACACACACACACACACACACACACACACACACACACACACGTATATATATACTGTATTTATGTGACTTTTTAAAATTTTATACACTAAAAAACTTGAGTGTGCTGAAAATTGACAATTTTGTATGCATTTTGTCCTCTTTTTGTTCTTTTAATAATGGTTGCCGAAGCAGATGTGTATATAAGCTTGTATTGGCTCAGTAACATAAATAAAGAAACATTGCCATGCCGCGACACTTAACAGGAACAAAATGACACCGGAAGTAAGATTAAACTAAGTACAAGCATTCATATTAGAATAGACAGACTATATTGATAGCAAGTCCATAAATACGCAAAAACTTCGGAGCAGAAGAAAACAGTTCAAAACAAAGAATCAAAACACTCTGTCTGCTATACAGAAATAAATTATAAAACGTTAAAAAACGGGGGTTAATCTTATTAGTTTAGCGAAGTATGTAACTTTTGTAAACTTTCCTTGAAACCATTCAGTTTAATTGGCTGATGATTAAAAGAGAATCAATGGAAGGCTTGATTTCGGAACCCGTAATTACTTATTTCAGCTGTATTTCAATGTATAGAATGAAACAAGTGCATTTGGAGGGGCATATGTGCTTCAACACAGCCACTTGCCTCAAGCGTCACTCCTTTACTTCTCTCTACACTACTAGTAACTTCTCAGACTGACTTTAAAGCTTTAAATCAGGCAATGAACATAAGACAACAACGACTTCAATTCACACTGCTGCTTTGGGACAAACTGTGACGGGAAAAGTCCTTTAGAAATAAACTGAACTTGAACCTTTGGGGACAGTCACTGACACTGCTCCTACCTTCCTCAACTCGCTGGTGTTATTCACCTTCTAGTCATCTGAGTTCAAAGAGCGAGTGACATCTAGTAGTTTCTCTGCAACAAGGATCTAAATCTCTCTCCAAAACCTTCTCTCTGATGGAATAACCTACCAAATCCAGCTCGATCAGCCCAGCACATCACATCAAATAAAGCAGCACTGGTGACTGAGCCTTCATAAGACCCCAATCATCTTCCAAGATTAAACTAAATGCCTTTCCATTCACAAAAATGCAATCAAACTCTTGGATATCTCTATACAGTGGTTTTTGTTGGCAGCTTTAAATCCGGTTCACTACTATGCCGCAGCATTCTAATTTACATATTGTTTTGTTTTCTGTAAATGAATGCTGATCATTTTATTGGTGTGTGTGCCATTTAATAGGAGCAGTAAACACACACACACACACACACACACACACACACACACACGCACACATACAGGTGCAGTCTAGTGAAAACACATCTGATTGTTCTCAGTGATACCAAGTTAGTTAGTTTCCTTTACCAAAATAGCGTGAACTGTCTTACAAATCAGAAAATCATGTTTAATCACTGATCACTGAAATATTGTTCATGCTTAGTAGGCTGGGAGAACGCATCTTCCTCGGATGAATAGCATATTTAACCAAAAGATAACACATTTTTTCCAATTTTAGACGCTCAAAAACTTATATGGTCGGTACTTATATGCGCAAATTTCAACTAAGCGCAAAAATATAAGCACCCATTTTTCCACATTTTAAGTTAGGAGCAATCATAAATAAATGGAAATATTGTCGTCTTTATGCAGTGGTGCGTTGTGTCCACTTTTCTTACTTCTTACTGGTTCAGAATGCAGACATGCATATATGTTTTTATTGGCTCAATAACAGAAAGAAAGATACATTGCGACATGCAGCGACACTTGGCAGTGGGGAAATAAAGTGTTCAAAATTAACACGTGGAATGAACTAAACACAATAATTATTATTGGAGCAGACAGAGACGACAAACCAAATATAAGCGTTCTAATGGCTAGAAACGAAGTCCATAAGGAGGTGTGTCAGGAACAGAAAGACAACAGTCGGAAACGATGAACACAGGCAAGAACACAGACAAACACAATTTTCTGCTGCACAAAACAAAACAATACTTAACACCAACGCAACGCAACAATAATCATTGTGTGTAATCATCTGTGTGAAAAGGCACATCCGTCAAAGTTTCTAGGGCATTGATTCCTGATCATTATAATAGATTTTTTTAAATCTGCCATTCAAGCAAAGCGGCATTGAATTGAGACGAGTCACAAGTTAGGCATGTTAAAAGAAGAAAAAATAAGTATTTAGCCAGAAATTGTGTGGCTTTTTTTTTTGTGTGTTTGGAATTGTACTAGGCAGAGTTTTGTTGCAAAAAATACAAAAGATCTTCCTTCAGTATAGGGCGTTTGGAGTATTAATAGATGGCGTCACAACAGTTTTGTGAGCATAGCGGCCGCATTAGCTTGTAATATGCGATGAGTGTGAGATATAGAGAAGATAAATTGTTTAGTGCATTAAACATGATTTAGAGAATTGTAAATTGAATGTGGTATTTTGCAGGTAGCCAGTGTAGCTACATTAACTCTGATATTTATCTATTAGTCTGGCAGGAGAACCACCCAGAAGACCTAATCTAACCATCTAATTAAGATGTGTGAGAAATGTTTTTTAATTTATTTATTTTTGCTCTGTTTAAAAGCATCTTTGAAATACTATTGTTAAGGGGGGCTAATACATTTGTCTTCAATTGTAAATGTATTTTTCATGAATCGTGCTTGTTATAGAGTATTTATGCATGACAGCCGAGGTCTTGGCCTGTACATGTGCAGTCAGGTATTTGTGGGAACTGTCATGGAGGTTGTTTTTGGATTGAAGGAGAGTGTGGATGACTTTAGGAATTAGTGAATGTATGATTATCATACATTATGATCAATCAAAAAAGTAGTTCAACTCTTGATTTTATTTTCTCAACTCTTGCCAATTTGACATCTGACCTGCCGTCGTCTTCGAAACGTAACCTAAATTTCACTTTCGAGTAGACTCTACAAATCATAACAAATTGAATAAATATAAGTAGGTAAAAGGATGAGTTTATTAATGGATAATAACAAAACGATGTTGCATCACAAACATATTGCTCGTTTAAACATGGTTGAACAATTAAGGTGGTACGAGGTAAGTCAACAGTTCAGGATGAGTCTAAGCACTTCCTGTAGGACTTCTGCTAGGCCAGACTTTAATTGCTGTTCTATGGGCCAGAGGACTCACTGAACCAGAGCTTTCTAAAGGGCACGTAATCTATATTTAGTAGAGCACATCATTTTTTTTTCTCCCACTATTACTTTGTAGAATCATTGTTTTATAGACTACATTAAAGGCTTCATATTTCTTGTCCTCTTTATTCGTAACAAAAAGTCACCTTTGTCACAGGTTTTAGTTTTTTCGAAAGTCGAGGTGAAAAAAGGTGTTAAAGGTATAAAGAGTGTATAAAACATTATCCGACACTGTAATCTCTCTTAATGTCCTTTCTTTCCATTACAGTGTCACGTTTTTATCCTTTTTATGTAAGAAGAAAGGACTTTAAGTAGAAACATTTTTTGTGGGAAACTTTTTTTTTATCTTATTTCTCATGTATTATTAACAAGTGGAACAAAAATCCATTTATTTTGTACACTCCAATGGGAATAGAAAATTGAAAACTCAGATTTAATTTTATTACGAGTTCAGTTATGATCCAGGGGAATTAAAACTAATAGCACATGGGTATTTGGGTAAGTCAGAGTATTCACAAATGAGTTTAAAAATAATGAAAGGCAAAATCACTTGGTACATTCTGACCTTAATATCCAAAATATTGCACTTTTTATACCACCCACAATCTTTTAACCAATAAAACAAAATCCTGTTTTCATAGATGCAATTTTTAACATTTTATACTTTTTCTTTTGGCAACACAGTGATGACACTGAATGATCTTTTATTGTTTGTTTATTTATTAGTTTGATTTAATTTTGCTTTTTTAATAATCTGCTTAAATACATTAAAATGTAGTTATATCATTATAATTATATTATAATTATAAGTATATAATATATAGCATTAATAATATGTTCTTACATGTGATGTATAACAGCAGATCAGTGTTTACAATTTTTATCACTGTACTGATTGTACAAATGTGCGCATGTCTCAAAAACTGGTTGATTGGTGTCAACCCTACAATGAATGTGTGTTCTATTAAGCTAAATATATGACCTTTTTTTCCCAAACTCCATCCGTCCTATCAATCCATCCGAGTGAAACAAAAATGTTTTATTGTATTTCCACACAACAAAAATGTATTCAAATAATTCACAAGCAGACAAACTTTTACATTTCATGTGAAAGTTTATTCGTACCCTTTCTTTAATCTGTATACAAGAGAGTAAAAAAAAAAACGATGTAATATGATATTTGTGTGTGTGTGTGTGTGAACAAGAAATTTAAGGCATACTCGACCAAACGGCATTACATGCCGCAAACTTTACATTTTGTAGCTCCGAGCAGATGACTTTAGTAGGTCACTTTTACTTTTAGACCATGGTCTATCCCAAAAGTAATTCACATAATTTGTACTTTTAATTAGGTTATCTTATGAATAAATTATTGTAAAATAGGATCATGTCATCAATCCTTTTTCTAATGGTTACACATTAAATGTTTAAAAAAAGGACCACACACTTCAATAAATGGGTTAATAAATGCACACAAAAGAAAAGCAATTGTATCACTAATTTAATTGACCATTTGAATTGTATTGACCAGCCCTTGTTTCCCTTCACCATGGAGAAATTCTTTCACCAGAATTCTACAAGAAGACAAAACAATTAATATATTAAAAAAACCCTAAATAAATCTATATCACTATATTTGATAATTTATTTACTATTGAGTACAGTGATGAAAGTATTTTAGAAAAGCTCTTGGTGAACCTTTGTATTGTTCTAGAATCGTCTTACTGGTTCTATTTCAGTGTTTGTGAAAACATTTAAATTGGGTTATGAATTCATTTATATTTCAAGTTGAAAACATTCATAATTCGACGGAGGTACATTCAATACTGCATTAATCAGTAGCCATTTATGAAATAGTCAAGCTTTGCGTGTGATTTTTTTTTCCAACTTACCAGTTATTCTAATACTGCATTTTAACATAGTAAAATTACGTCAATGAAGCATAAGGAACTCAAACATTTCAGATTGTGTATTTCGTCAGCTCATACGAAACATATTTGCGAATGTGTTGTACTTTGGTTTGATGAAATTCACGCAATAAAGTTCAATTTTTAACATATCAATGCAACGTTCTGTTGTACAGCGTATCTCACATAAAAAAAAAAATGGTAAAAAAAAAAAATAGATTTACTCATTTTACTTTAACAAGTAATCACAAGAATACATTGCACAAAAGTTTTGATGAAAATTAGATTTTGATTAAAACTCAACATTTCTGAATATAATTCTGTGCATTTGTGTATATAATTAAATTAAATTATATACACATAATATAAACAGATAAATAATGTTTTTAATGTATAATTTATATAGTGTGCACTTAATATTTGTATTTCCTTTCATGTATTTTTGTGTGGGTTTATCGACAGTTTTAACAGTCTTTTTAAAATCAATTTGAAAGCAGTGCATAATCACTTGGGAAAAAAAACACACACACAAAGATTGTGATAAAAAGAATCAATCTATTATACCAACTGGATAACTCCCTTCTAATACGATTTTTTTTGTTTCTGAATAAAATATATGATTAAAAATATAAATAAATCTTGCTCTTTAAGAACACATTTCTAAAACTTAACTCTTTATATATTAGAATAAGTTTAACTTAAAAAGCCGTAGCCGACAGGAAACTCAACCAGGTTGTTTACACTAACCTACAACAAGCGCAGTACAGAAAAACAAAATAAGACAAAACATAACACCAACAACAACAAAGCTAAACATCTTTAAAGATCGGGAAGGGGGAATATAGTGCAACAGTGTTGAAATCTGGTACTCGTGATCTCCAGCATACTCACAGTGGTACATAAACTTGATTTTTTTTTTAGGTAAAATCAACTCTGCAGATCAAAATATATGAAAAAAAGAAATGCAACACATTTTTCAACTCTTAATGTAAAACAGGAAAACAAAAAATATATACTGTAAATTTCACTTTTTTTATTTGCTATTGTTCGTTTGTTTTTGTACATTTCTCAAAGTTGTTTTGTTAAATGAGAGCGATTTGGAAACAGAAGCCGTGTTGATTATTGTTCAACCCAAGCATGTTTTTGGAACAAGCGGGATGCAGACGCTCGCGAACACGTTTTACAAATGCTCATTCACTCACCTCGCGCTGAACTGAAGCTTCTTTTATTCTGCAAAATGTTCAGTCACATAAAAGCTAACTGGATTTTTCAACAACGTTTTCAAGTCTGTGTGGCAACTTACTGCCATTATCTCCACTGCAGCAGCAACAGTGCGAGGGTCATTACTGCGAGCAGTGACGGGCGTGGCCGATGCGTGCTGTCCGCTGCGGGCTGTGGGTCACTTTTATCTGCTTCCAACATCGGAGGTTCTGTGTGTACCACTTCAGGTTCTTTCGTGAAGCCACGTCCACTTCCTGAGCCGCTCTCCTCATCACCTTCCATTCAAAATGGAGAAACGTGAAATTAGTGCAATTGACATTATCATCATAGTCCAATAAAACAATTCCCCTTACTATTTGACTATTCAACTCTTTCCTCTAGGAGAGTTCCTACCCAGTGTAGGAGATTTACTGTCATGGTGTCTTGTAATCAAGTGAGAGGAGAAAGGAGCATGGCAGATGAATTGATGCATGGCCCACAGTGATGCATTCTAGTCGGCCGTGGTAAATGTCAGCTGAGTCAGCGGAGACGACTTGGGCATCAATTTCAAATGCCGCCTAGACACCTTCTGGAGGGGCTTCTGGACGTGCCCAGTGGGCGAGGAAATACCTGGGCCTTCACTGGAGAGATATGACTAGGCAGGATTGGGAAGGCTTTGTTATACCACTGCTTGACGTATAATGAGAGGAAAGTCTGTGTACAAACTATAAATCCAAGACATAGAGGATAGAATCCCAAGCCTTTGTTCAGCTTCATCCAAGAGATTGTGATATTGGCGCCAAGTGTTTAGCTGCAGTTGTCAGTGGTAACTCTCGCTTAGTGCCGGATGAGTACGTATGGCACCGCAAGACCTATATCATGTATTAAATGTATTTAATATGTATTAAAAGCTGTTGTCTGACTTAAAGAGTAGTCAATTACAAAAATGTCTCCGCCCCGTTTTCCTTGAATGACAGAGAGCCATTATGAACTTTGCTAAAACAGCTGTTTGAAATTAAAAAAAATCTGGATATGAAAAAAAAAGGGTTGGGGAAATGATGTTTTGAAATAAAAATACATTTTGGAATAATATGACATTTAACAATAAAAATAATACAAATACAATAAATAGGTGACACATTTCATAATGAGCTTAACTTTGATAATGCTTATTTAATTTGTAATGCCATATAATCTAAACTATTCGAAATGCATGTGGAATTATGCATTTGACTAATTGAAGCACATTCAATTCGACATAATGAAGAACAAAACAGTACCAATGTAGTGAGAACAAGTTCTGGACACAGGAATTTGCTGTTTTCTTAATATGCTGTTGCTGCAGACCACTTTCCCAGCAGACAAGTCATCTAGCTTGGAAACATCTTTCTGTGGCCAATCGATTGGCAATCTGGCCGGAACTTTTCGAGCAGCTCAGAATAATTTTAAATGTTACTTCATCACAAAAAATGCTTTTGCGGCGTTCACATTCAGTGTGATGAAGTGTGAGAGCAGCCACCACACTCCACAAGTCATCCATAGAGATGGGCAGGATGCAAGGTGACACACACCTCTTAGAATTCTCCCTTGCCCTTTTTAATCCAAATAAAAATTGTAGGAAAATGTTGTCCCCTAATTTTAATTCAGAACACACAACAGAGCTTGCAAAGTGACCTCTGAGACAAAGTAAGCGAAATAACCATTTGTGTTGCGTCATTTTCTGATCTTTGAGTGGAATTATTCAGACAAGTCATCAGCTAAGGTGGTTTAGATCAAATGTATTGCAATGCTTGATGCATCATTGAACTGAAAAAAAAAAAAAACTAAAAAAAAAGATAAAGTATTTGAAATGTGTAAAAAAAAAAAAAAAAAAAAAAACAAAGACAGATTATTCAGATCAACCAGATTATGAACCAAGAATACGGCACTGGGATGATTGCTTTTGAAACGTTTTTTATGATGAAAAGTTTTTTTATGTATTAGATGATGATGATGATGATATAATAATAATAATTATAATAATGTACTGTTAATAATAATAATAATAATATAATAATAATAATAATAATAATAATAATGAGAAGAAGAAGAAGAAGAAGAAGATGAAAAGAAGAATACAATAGCAACAACAATTACAATAACAATAATAATAATAATAACATCTAATAATGATAAGAACAATAATAATTAAACCAGTCGATAAATAAATAAACAAAAGCTTTTCAAAATAAATGTGATTTATGAAATTATTGAAAAGATAAAATTAGAACTCTAGTGCAGCTTTCAATAAAAAGTCATCAGTCATAACTGCCACCTGAGGATATGCATATTCCGGGAACATGTGTTGCCATTTCAGACACAAGTCACCATTACCATAATTCAGCTTCCTGTTTCTGTCAGTCTCAACCGAGCACTTTCAGCGCTCCGTTTCTGACTGTCAAAGGATCTCGTTTCACTGATGCCAGCAGAAGGTCTAGACTGCGTGTGTGATGCTTTTAACGACATTGTTGGAGATGTCATTAAAATCTAACTTCTCTGAGCACAACAGAGATTTCGCATCTGAAGTTGCAAATTTGGACATACATATTTTAAGATTACAATTACGTCTTGTCTTTGAGCATTTTAGATTAAAGATTCCGCAAAGACACATCTACAAAAATGACAAATAAACATTGAACACATTTTTGAAAATACGTTAAACTAAATACTCTAGGGTGTTGCAGAGAATTCCTCTGTCTTTAAATGTTTCTTTCAAACAGTCTTTTGGAGATTCCAGTAAAGAAATGTCATGATATCAAGAGTGTGTCCAACATGGTTTGAATTCAAGTTGACCATGCAAATGTAACATTAGGGGCGTATAAATCTTGAAGATGCCAATTAAATTCATCTTAAATAAAAAATAAATCTTACTCGAGTCTTGAAAGTAGACGTCTTTGCCATTGTAAGCGTTTCTTAATTTGTTGGTCATGACTCGGAGCGTCATGATCTGTTGTCTGATGAACGTGTCTGGTCTGGTGATGTCCACCTCCACTTCTGGGTTATTGAGCTGGTTTGTCAGGCCATCCTTTACAACTTCTGGGAAATATCTGAAAATCAGTGGATTAGAGTGAATTTAGCTATAAAAATAAAAACAAACACTAATAACAAACACAAACAAATAATGTGCAGTTGTTGTTTAAACAAAAAATGTTTTTTTTTTTTTTCAACTTATTACAAAGAAAATCAGAAAAGCTTATAAAAAATGTTGTTGCCTAAAAAGTAACTAAAAAAAAGCAGTTCCGTATCTGTCAATAAATTCAGTTTTGTGTGGAATGCCGCCAAAGTGGACTTGTTTCTCTTTTGTGCCTTTGCCATGTAAAAGCTACAGTAAGCACTCCCACACCTATCCATCCATCCATCTATCTTTTTTTACTTATCCAGATCTGGCTGGTGAAGGCAAAAGCATAATCAGAGATTAACATACGTAGTTCCACATCTCATGCTTTCATCAAATCCCAATATTTCATACACTTCTTTTACGAGGGCTATAAGAGATTATCAGAATTTATTTAACCAATTTGAATCTTTTCACTTGCATTAGAAAACACTGAAGAAAATCAGTTTTAATGGATGGATGCGCTTAGGTTGGTACTTGGCACAATATTATGTTCATACTTTATAATCACTATTATTTCATGTTTACTATTGAGCTACTATTTTGTTTTCCAGGGGAAATAAACATGTGCATCAAACCATTATAGCGCACATAACATACTTGACATATAAAATAAAATATAAAAAAAAAAAAAACAACTTGACATAAAAACATAAACCGCAGCAATGCTACACATGTTCGCCCTTTATCCATTTTCATGTGTAATAAAATCCGAATTAATTTCAGGAAGAAAGAAACACTACACAAGATTACGATCCACTTGAATGATAAGAACACTTAGGGAAAAGGAAAGAATTTCTTTGCACCATCTGCTGATATTATCACTCGCTGAAAGCTGCAAAAAATAAATGGGTTATCTGCCAGGCGGCCTGGCTTATCGTGAAAGGCGGGCAGACGGAGTGACAGCCATCATAAAATGTGCCATTACATGCCTGTGAACTGTGCGAGATGTAGTCTGGGATAAAGGCATGAGCTAGGATGGGGAAAAGCATCCACAAGTTTCTAGGATAAAAGAATCACAATAGTCAAAGCAAACATCGGATTTTAACATTTGCCATTTTTATTTGGTTTGGGGAGAAATCTGTTCAACCAGCCACAGTGTCATTGAAACAACAATCTGCAGCCGAACACCAGGGAAATCTCCGTTTGAAGGTGACCGCCATACCTTCCCTTTGTGTGACTGTTCCAGCACTGGTCCTCATCTGGGTCAGTTACTTTGTCCTTTGCGCAGATGTTGTCTGGCAGTGACAACCAGAATTTTTTGGACTGCTTTAATTTCTGCTTTATGTCGATCACCTGAAACATCACAAGAAGGAACCAGTCAGCAACACAGACGCCGCACTGTTCCTTGTCACAAGCGGTACGTTCTGTATCACATGGCGGATAAAGTCTGGATTATTGTTGATGGAGGAAAAGCAAAAGGAAATGGTGTGAATGTAAACCAAGTATACACTTTCAGCGCTGGTGAATAATTAATGTGCAGCCAAGTGCATCTTTACGCTGCTCCCCATTGTTTCCTCTGCTGATAGAAGGTTCGTTTTCAAATGGTCTCACTGAGAAACACTGGAATGAGCAGTGCTAATCACTGAGTAATGTTAGCTAGAATCTCAACTGAACGCATTATTTGGTATGTCTCTTACTACGTTTGCTCATTATTTAGTTCAAGTATTTTTCGGCAAAGCTTCTAAAACCACCAAGACTAGCGCGCACTTGCATTTAAGGCATGGCGGTGTACCATGAAAGAAAGAGTGAGAAAAAGACAGAACAAGAGAAATACAATAGAATACAATAGAACAGAATAGAACAGAATAGAATAGAATAGAATAGAATAGAATAGATTGCCATTGTTGTCATTGTATCACAGAGTTGAAATGAAATTAGTACAAATTAGAAAAAGAGAACAGAGAGATAACGAGAGAAAATGAGAGAGAAACAGAAAGAGAAGAAAAGAGAGGGAGAGAGAAAGAGACAGAAAGAGATAAAAGAGAGAAAATGAGAAAAAGCAAAATAGTGAAGAGGGATAAAAAAGGGGAAAAAGAGAGAGGGATAGGTAGATAGACAGAAAGATGAGGGAGAAAAAAAACGAGTGAGCGAAAAATAAATCAGTGAGAGAAGAGAGAGAGAGAGACAGAGAGACAGAGAAAGTGTGTGTGTGTGTGTGTGTGTGTGTGTGTGGTTGGGTATAAAGGTTCTCACACACAAATCTCGCTTCAGGACCGTAAGATGCTTCCTCATTTCAGAGTGAGTAAAATGAAATTGAATACAAGTTTTACAAGTTTGTGCCAAGGGGTAGTATAAATACCTGAACCTACTCGAGGTTCAGTGATGATTTAAAAGACAGATTTCAAAACATTAAAATATTTCAAAAAAGCAGTCTATCGTGTGTATGTGTGTGGATGAGTGGGTGTCGTTTTACTGTAATTGCAATTCATTCAAAAGAAATGCAGTTGCAGATGACATAAACTACATTTTTTTATTTATACGTTTTATGGTTTTCTGCATCATTAATTAGAATAAGAAGCTCCAGTCACTGAGATCTGTTTAACAACTTGTCCATGGTTAATTCCACAGCAAAGGAAAATGTCACTCCACCAATAATCCACTTTGTGCCGTCACTTTGCTTTTTCCTTCCACACTTGCACACTTCCTATTCCATGAGTTTTGTTATTCTTTTTACTTTTTCTTTCCGTCACAGTGGGTTGTGTTGTACAGCAAGGCTTATTTGAATATTCTATTCATTACAAACTGAAGAAAGACTGCTTCAATGAATATCATCAAAATTCCTTCATGCAATTTTTTTTTAGTTTTTAGTAGTTTCCTTCCCAGTTGGGATTTATTTATGTACATCAAAATGACTTTTCTCCTGCAATGCATAATACTGTAAAAGCAAGGAATTGCAACTTTTTCCAACTTTTTGCCGGAACTAATCTGTCCACTAGTCTTTCTTCGTCAGTATACAAGGCATTCCTCCCTGGGGCTCGGGATCTTGGAAGTGAAACCAAACGCCAATGGAACCTGTCGTGCATCTATCATGCACATTCTCTGCTCTGAATATCAATTGCATTCTTTATGCTTAGCACAGGTTCAGTCTCCTTGAGTAATCATTCCGATCATTTGGTTAAATGCAACTGAAAAAGCATATTTTAGTATGTCTGGTGTCACAAGTACTCTGTATCTCTCAACCCAATCTTCTTTGTGTTTGATGATTGGGTCAAAAGTTAGGTTTAAGTACGAATATATTGTTTAATTAATTATATTAGTACTTATATAGAAATATTAGGTTTTTGGAGAAAGTAGGGAAAGTAGGAGGATGCTTTTGTTCGCCTACTAATGGAATTTTTATTTTGTGCCTGAAAAATCAAGGGGGTGCTTACACTTGTGTAAACACGGTATTTAACATCCCCATCTAATCATAAAAAATGACTTTTTATTTAAAACAGCTGCTTTGGGATTTCATACAGCTGTAAAATGTGCATTGAAATAGAAAAAAAAATGTCAAACTGAAATTACAGACTCAACCCAAGACACATGGGTGCTACACCTTAAACATGGCGAGACTAACAGGATTCTCACACCAATCTGTCAGAATGAACGGGCTGTTTGAAGCACATCCAGCACTTTCTCTGCTGCATTCTCCTCCGGAAAAGTTCTCAGCTTCTACAGGACCAAACTCAATCAAACTCATTCAACTGCAGATCCCTTTAGAGGGTTTACCTGTCTTGTTAATCCCAATGACAGACAACCTATTAACTCATCGTGGATCAATTTTTTACAACTGGTGAGAATGTGAGCCGTGAACCATGCATGCAATGATTAACCACATCACTGTTGGACAAGAGAAAAATGGACCAGATGAGTTTGAAGAAGCTGAGACCTAGACCCACAGAAGAAGAACAAACTAAATTCTAAAGAGCAGAAGACATCTGTTAAAAAAACTCAAAAGAATTCAAGATCTCCACTAGGAACAGTAAATGATAGTAAAAAATATATGTCTCTCCAAAGTCCCCTATACTTCTTGATTGGCTCTTAGTAGCCAGTAAACCTCATGAAGTCTCTGCCTGTACAGAGATGTTATATGTCTTTTCAAATCCCCCTGAAAAGTTCCTTAACAAAGTGGGCAAATAAATGACACTTGTGTCGGCTGGTGTCATGCATTGGAGCAGACCCATATTTGCTGATTATAACTGAAATACACTGGAACAAACAAAACATTCATGTATCATAGAAGCAACAATGAAAAGAAGCATAGATCATGGAAGCAATTAATGAAAAATGTTAGGTGTGTTCAAATCCTTCACTGAAGGCTAAAAATTACCTGAATCACAAACGGATGTTAATTTTATTTTGTAGATGAATAACTGTTCTGCTATTTTATTACACTTTTTCTTCCAATGGCTGCGCTGCAGTTTTTTCAACCACAATCAGAATAGAAGAGAATGCCTATATTGCCATTGTATCACTGCGTTACAAGGAAATTGGGATACATTAAAACTGGGAGTTAAATTTCACATAGAAATGTATTTACTTTGACACTTCCCACCATTTCACCAAAATTTCAACTAGATTTGATTAGGTTAAACTCTCGATATATTTGCATTTTAAGGACGCTCTTGTAGCTATAGAAGTTTCTATATGAAAGGCAGACAGAAATGAAACTCTTTATAGTGCATTTCTGCATTTTAAGATGGAAATAAAACTGATGAGAAAACATAAAGCATATTGAGACAGAATAAAATCAGATACATGGCTTTAACTGAGAAGAGCAGAACATGACTCGTTTTAAAGAGTTCAAGTTCAATCAAGATGGAAAAGGCAATGCAATGACCATTTTGTCAGGACATTTTGTCAGTGTGTCATGGCGACAGTGCCAAACGAGAGTCTGTGCAGTCAACTAGGTACGTGGCATCCATCTGGGACCTGAATACCTCTTCTTTAATAGACAGAATCTTCAGAACCGAGGGATTTTAAATTGGGTCATTGTCCTCTTGAGTTATTTCAGGTATTAACAGGTAATTACTAACCAGGTGTAGGCTTGTGTGCAGTGTGTTCTCACACACGTCTTCTCAGTACACTTCCCATGTAGCACAGAAAGTGAGTCATGAGCATAGCATACAGAAAGAAGAAAAAACGACATTCTTCTTGCTAGCATGTTCCTCACATCCTAGTCATTAAATGGCTAATTACTGTGTTGGAAGGTCTTGGTTCAAGGATGTTTAAAAATGGCATACACTGCCCACACACCGGACCTAATCTAAGAACGACTATTATGTGTCAACGCAACATCAAGATGACAGGAAAGAAAAACCTCCATAAATTCCACAATGTTTCCCAATGGAAAGAAAAAGTGTCTTTCCGCGTCTTCTCGACAACCGAACCACTGAACTACTACTGACTTTGCGCCAAACTAAATCAGTGGCTGCTCTCCTTCTCACTATACTGAAATATCCTTGATGGAAACTAGTATGCAAATACCACTTGCCAGTTTTCATTGGCCTTTCACCCTGATGAAAAACCCTGAGCAAAATCTAATTTCCTTCTTCGGGAAAAAAAAAGAGGTTACACCAGAAATCAAGGTGTTTATTATCGGGCGGTTCAATTATGTTGTGATTTGAAGTGCAACAATAGAAGTACAATTCACATGACAAGACAATTAAAACTCCACTAATCTTAAATAGATTTTAATGAGCAAGTGTAAATATCCCTTGCTACGTTTCTAATTAGATACCCCAGACCAACTAAAATCTAGACAAGACAGAGCTCCTTGTAGCTTCAGCTCAGCCATCCATGCATCACTTCCGACACCATTTACACCATCTAGTACGACTAGAAACCTGGAGGTTGTATTTGATGACCAAATCAATTTCTGTGGACACATTTCTGCCTGTTAGATCTAGTAGATTTACTTTGCACAAGGTCAAAATACAAAATACTACTTGTTCAACCACTGGTGATCAAGACATGATTACTGCAATGCTCTTTTATCTCTACAAGAGATCTAATACAATAATCCAGATTGCAGCAGCACAACTGGTTAACATTAACATGTAATTCTACTCGCAGTAAGATCAAGTTTGACTCTGATATCAGGACAATCACTGTCTCTCCACCCTCACTTCCTGATTCAAGGTTCAAGATTTATTCACATTCCCATCGTCTGACATTAGAGCTACACTTCAAATTGTTTCTCTGTAAGGTGGATCTAAAGATTTATCCAAGTTTTTTTTTTCCAGCTGATCTTTGGTAAAACAACCAATCAAAACCAACTAGATCAACTAAAAAACAAAGCACTTCAAAACCAAAGTTCAACGAAATGCTTTAATTCAGTTCACACTGCCCACAAAAAGCATTCAAGTGTACTGTTTTGAGCTGTTTACGGTTCATTTGTATTAAAAATCCGTAAAGGAAAAGAGTAAAACAGAGATGCGACTCACTGAATTATCAATCTACCAGCTTTCTTGTCAAGTCCACTGCTGTGTGCACTTTATGGTAGGTGACTCGTCTAGCATACAAAATAGCCTATGTAGAGCACTCTAAATGAGTTCAGCCATGTTAAATGGTTCCACAGCATCAACATCATTATTCTTTGTTAATGAAAAATGAACTTAATCATTACAATTTCCCCTTTGTGCATATTTTAGGGTAAACCTTTCCATAAGGGAACTGCCGTTTCTGACATTATTACAGATGGGACCGGCGTGCTGTGAGGTGACACAGATGGACTAGTCTTGCAGTATTTGTTTTAGCCTCTTTTGAAGACTTTTAGGATAATAGAATAGCTTATGGCCTGTTGTCATTAGCAAGTTATTTATACATTCACTAACAATGTTGGAGATGACCTACTGTAAGGCCTCATTAACATTATAATGTCATTATTTTGGAGGTTTTGTATGCAATTCACATTCAGGTGAACATTAAAACACTTAAATTTTTAAATTAACGATTCTGAACACTTTATAGGTCAAACCTTGATCAACACAACGTTTAAATTACGATGCTCTACTGGTTTCTACAGTTGTGATTTTAAGCATGAGAAAAAAACTAGAACTTTATAAAAATATTACATATAATATTTAAATATATAAATATAATACAAGTCTGTATTGTTCCAAAACCAGAGGAAGCCATCTTCTAAACATTAGCATCCTTCTTCTCAGTATTGCTCTCCTATGAGATGCGTAAAAGTCCCACAAGAGATGTATGGCGTTCTACCAATAAGCTTGATTTACCAAGCGTTTTTCAATCTTAATCCATTGTCTACTTGTGAATAGACTGCTTTCCCTCTTGATTTCTGAATGATGTAAAATTCATTTTTTTGGACTGGAATGAATTGAAAGTGCGTGAGTGCTTTTGCCAAGTGTGCAATTGTTAGGAAGGATGATGGAGAGATAAACGATGGAAAGAGGAACAATAAATGCTGGTGATTAGAAAAAGGCAACTTTACTTTTCTCAGTTGTGAACACAAATATGTCAGGACTGACCATTCATACAAGCCATTTCACACTTCTGATTCTTGGTCTTTGATCTTGTTCTACTTTTAGATTCAATTCTCATAGCGTGTCTGTGATTAACCATATAGCTTAAATTCGAATCATTATTCAGTGCAAGTATCTGTGTTCCTGAAAACCAATCTTCTAAAAATGTTCAGGTTCAATTAAATGTCTTTCAATTTTCATTAACACAATTACCGTATAATCCTACTTCCTACTAATGAGACGGTATTGTAGTATACCGGATAGCAGAGCTTTTTGGATGTTGGTGTTTGAAAAGAAAAGAAGATCTTCTTGTGATCTGGTTTCCTCCCATTGCCCATCAGCAAGCGTTCCAAGAGAATTGAAAAGCAAATTTGCCCTTGGTTTGAGTGAGTGTTCGTTGACGTTTGAGTGAGTTCTTTGTGCCTTTGGCCTACAGATATTGGGCTTAGCTCCAGTGTAATGCTACCCAAAAATGGAAGGAAGATGCAGTTATAAACCAACTGATCTACTTTATCTAGTTCATCCTGATTTGGTTGATGCTGTTGCTATGTTATTACCATAATAATGCAACCTAAAAAAAAAAAAAAAAAAAAAAAAAAAAATATATATATATATATATATATATATAAAATGTATTTATTTCTAGTATTTGAATTATTTAGCATTTATAGTATTTGTATATTTTCATTTGTTATTAATTTATTTATTCATGCAGTATTATTTCTAGGACTCCAGTTTCTTTTTTATTCATTGACAAAAATACACATGGTCACAGTGTAGAGATTTACTGCACTTAACTCTGAAAATGAAAATCTGATCTCGGTCTGATGCATAGTTTCAATAAAGTATACCATTGCGGTATAGACTATTAGTGCAGCAATATATGGGACTTCAACAATAAATGCGGTTGACTTATAAAAAAAATCTGCTTCCATTGACCCATTTTGAAAAAGATTATATGGCAAAAGTAATTCTAGTTCAATAAAATGTAACAATATCATGGACGATGGACGGAATTAGATGGACGTGCGTCTTACTGAATATATGCATATTACACAAAAAAACAAGAAAAAACAAACAATTTTATGAGCAATTTTTTAATGATTTAATTATATTTATATATGCCTAATTTTAACAAGTTTTGGGAAAGATAAAATCTTTAATAATCTGGATATGTAAAAATCAGCCAATTTTTACAACGTATTTCTGACGCAATATGGGTCAGTCAAACCAGTTTATTAACAGCAGGTTCGAGTGTCACATAGTTGGCGACAATCTTGGTTCATGGATTTCTGTAAAAGCCTTTTTATCTGGAGTCAAATTCAGAGACTGTTTATAATATATTTTGTATTCATTTCCCAGGGGATGGCTGGTACACACACAGCTTCCACAAATAGCTCATTGGAGAGATGGAAGGTTAATGCTAGTGATTGAGAGAGTATTTGCCATCTTTTCACTAGTGTTAAGACTGAAAAAAAATCTAAAAGTGAAGAAAGATAAAAAAAGTGTTAAGACTAAAAAAAATTAAAAAAAAAAAACTATAGGGAAGTCTAATTATCTGCACCAAGAAAGGTTGTGAAACGGACCTCCTATTTAACAAAAAAAGGTTGTGAAAACTAATTATTTACATGCTATAGCTATACTGTAGTAGTAGCTCTAGATTGATCACTATTATAAACGTTTCAAAGTTTTTAGGTACTCTTTATGAAAAATCTGTCAAAAAAACATGTTATTTTCAAAATCCTCAGACATGAATTTTCACATTCTCACCTGTGACGTTTCCCTGCATGTTTGTGCATAAAATAGGCTTTTCTTTTGTGCACTTCAAAATGAAAAAAAAAGAGGTAGATTCATGTGCATGGCAAAATGTTATTCATTGACAAAAGCGGACTCCTGCAGAGGACAGCGGTGATAATTACAAGCCAATCTTTCCGGAACCTATTTAGAGTATATGACTCCTCATATAAGAGGAAAACAAAGCAGGGGAAATGAGGAGGGGGGTGATGCAGTGAAAACACTAGACAAAGGATGAGGTTTTAGAAGGGTGATTCGGCTTACACTGTCTTGCATAGTCCTCCAGACAATCCTCTGAGATACGGAAGCGAAAGAAGAAAGAGGGAGAGAAAAAAGGATTTCATTGAAAGTGAAGAGGAAAAAAATTTGAAAGCATATCTTTGGAACAAACATATGCAAAACCTGTTACAAATAGCCCAAAAACATTTGATAAAGCGGAAAAAATTGCAAAAAAAAAAAAAAAAACAAACCGATTGCACTTGTAAAAACAGCAATGATCAACAATAAAACATCACAGTCCTGAATTTCAGCTCATCAAAAAACAAACATATACAGGCTTATGCGAGTTGGCGTTAAGTAATATTAAGTAAAAACAACATTGAATTGATACGAGCCAAAAGTTATGTTTGTTAAATAAATGTATAATGGTATTTTGTAGAGAAAATTATCGTAATTTAACCAGAAATGTTGAAAATTTGGGAATATTCATTTTCAGGGAGGGTGCTTATATTTGCGTAAATACGGTAATACAAAACATAAAAGTATAAAGACTAATATAATATAAAAAATATTTTACAAAATAAATGCAACCAACATTTATGTCAAAAATGATAAATAATAAAATAAAATGATATAATATTTACATTGAGAAAATGCGACTAAATCTTCATTGTTTGTACATGTTTGTCCCTGTCATTACATCTTTTCCAAATGCTTGCGACCTTCTCCTGTGCTTAGTTCTAAAAGTCAGCAAAGCCCACTCACGCCTTCCTGCGCTGCCCTCCCCACTACCCACTCACCAATCTGTCCAGGCTGGTGCCAGCTGCCGTGGTTGGCCTCTCTTCTGGAGTGTATGTTCGGAACCGACTGCTGAACACATCTGAGATCCCGCGAACAGATCTGCCTGGACCAGCTGGCTTGGGATGTCCGCATCCTTGGAAGACCTATGGATACCATATGGGAATCTTGTTGTGAAAATGAAGAGGGAAGTTTGGGTGACACCAAAGCTGATGTGTAAATAATGAATAGTGTTTTTCCAACCAAATTCAAGATGCTGGAATCAATATAATGCTTTGATTTATCTTAAAGCCATGATATTTGGGCGAGTTGACAGTAATGGAACATTTAACGTCACGCCAGGGACATTAAAAACGATGTTTTCTGCACTCTGATGTCAGACGATCTGTCACTATGATTACTATTTAAAGTCCCTGGATGACGCTGATTTTCATGAGTGATGAGCGTTTTCACTCGGGCCATAGTCTGAAAAAGCTTTTAATGTAAGAGCAGATTGCAGCTTTGCAAACACCAGGCACAAGCGAAATTATCACCTTCAGTATATCCGCCGGGATTTTGTGCATCAAGCAGCATCGCATCGACAAACACAGTGAATGTCGTCTGTTTCCACAAGAAACGTCTCAGAAGAACTAAGCCAAAACACTTTTACAAACACAATTCCACCTATAAAGGTTCATCCATATGTGATTTGTGGGCAAAAATAAAACGGATATCAGGTGAACGGCAGTAACTTGAAATGTGCAGACTATTTTTACAAGCTCCTTCCATTTCTGGGTCATGGAAAACTGCAAGTAATTCTAGGATAAAGATGGGAATATAGCAGTTAGACAGACAGACACACACACACACACACACACACTTCACCTTGGATGAAACTTGCATGCTGCTGTCCTGCATGGTCATGATGGCTTCTGAGATCTTTACATCCATCGGCTCTATGACGGCTTCAATGTTGAAAGGTCCCTCCAGCCTATCAGCAACCAGCAGCATGGCATCTGTCACAAAACATGATTGACAGTAAATGATGTATTTTAAAAAGTATTCAGAAAATATACTGTTACCATTCAATGATCACAGCATGTGCCATATGTGAAACCAATTGCATTTAGATAAAATACTGACAATTGGTGAAATCTTTTGAAAGATCGTGTGATCAGATTTAGCCATTTAAGCTCTGACATGATTTTTTACTAGTGTATGACCATTTACTAACAAAAAAAAAATACTTGAAAATAAAGTTACTGTACATATTTTGTCTAAATACTGATGTCAGAAGAATTGATCAAATGTATCCAAGTTTAAAATGGTGAATATTTCCAACTGAAACATTTTTATTAGAAATACATTATTTTAATTAAACAAGAGATTATATTCTTAATAAAAGAGCTAAAAGTTATAAACAAAGATCAGTATGTCCTTAGAAAAATCTCGTTTCTAATAGAATTATATTTCCATCTTTGGAAAACATCCCTTGCTTTTGAACCGTGAACCAGTGTTTATTGTGGTAGTATTGTGGTCATAAACGGAACCCTGTTATAATTCTTTATTTCACTGTTGAAGCCACTGAGCATCCTGCCACATTCTTAACACTCGCATAAAACATTTGAAGAATACAGTGTGACAGATTGTGTGTAAATCTGTGTGTGTGTGTAGATCTGCTCGGTGTGCACATACTGAACTGGAAGAGTGAAAGGTGCTGTGTGGATCACAGCTAATATCCAACTTATTACTGCTCTGTAATCTATAGAAAAAATATAGGGCAGCACGGTGGTGCAGTGGGTAGTGCTGTTGCCCCCTGCGGGTCTCCGCTTTCCTCCCACAGTACAAATACATGCGTTCAGGAAATTGGGATTGGACCATGGGTGAGATTGTGAATTTGTATGTGAGTCACTCTGTTTTTGGTATCCCACCTCAGTGGCGCAAAATATAAACATGTATGTACGGATGTGTATGTACTGCATTTTTACAGCTATACTGTATAAGCATCTGTAGCTTTGTTTTGTGTGTTCCTCCAGGAACAGTACTCTCTAAGGCAAAAACAATAAATAAAGCAGGAGTAAAGCATTACAACAAAAAGTTGGGTTGTTTCCCAGTCCCTACACATTACTTATAAGAAAGGAGAGTGCTAATATCTCTGTAGTCCAACAACGGTCGGCGCTCTACAACGTTGTGGCTAATGGGAGACAACTGCTGTTCGCACCACAAGTGTTGCTCTTTTAGGTCCTCGGTGGGAGAGCAAGACCACTCACTCAGTCAGTAAAAGCTCTCAGAATCTGGGAACAGACTCACGGAACCAAACATGATTAAAAATGAATGCTATGATTGTCTCAATGGTACATAAAGCATTGATCAATGTGGAGTTTTACATATGATTAGTCCAATTATTGTGAAGGAGAAATTCGTCGAATCTGTGACAAAACATATTACGTATTTTATAAAATGTTTTGTATATCCACTATATCAGGGGTACTCAATAGGCGGACTCCGGTCCGCATCCGGACCCAGACGCGATTACTTTTGGACCGACGGCAAAACCAATGCTACTCTTGTGATCAAAATCCAAAGGCGTTTTCAGTGGATCACGCATTTTGTATTCTGCATTGTTCATTCACACACACGCACCAACGCAAACGAATATATTTATAAATGTATATAATTTATCTTGAATGATTGTACTCGTTTTAGCTGCGGCATTTGTCCAATCACAGCCGCTGTAAGAGCAACGTGACAACTACGTCGTCTGTTTGCGCTCTGGCGCAAAGTTACTTAGAACACGGCCGCGGCGCGTACTAGCGCGTACTAGTCGCTCAGGTCTTCAGGGTAGCCAGGCGAACGGCCGCTCTGTCGTTTGCGTAAATCGAGAGATTATTTTAACCTTAAAGAATATGGCGAGCTCAAAGCTGGCCGTCGATTAGAAAAGAAAAGTTGACTTTGAAAACTGCGAGTTTAAGAGTGAGTGGACAGAATAATATGCATCCGCGCGAAGCAGAAAACCAATGTGTTTAATCTGCAACAAGTCGGTCGCAATCGTCAAAAGTGAACAAATTACCTTCCATTGAACAAAATACATTTGAATACTTCTGTAAATTGCACATTTGTATCTGTAATTACAAACCGCACAACCGATTTTGTACTTGTACCAGTACTTGAAAATTGCACGTTTTTTGTTACTTGTTTTTTGTAAAAATGTATGTCTATCTGTAAAGAGCGTGGATGAGTAGAGAAAGCAATTTCGACTCTCTGCACGTCCAGTACAGCAGAGTTGACAATAAAGCTGACTTTGACTCCACACACACACACAAACACACACACACACAGGCCACTAAAGTCTCACATGTGTCCTGGGACAACACAAGACACCTTTCTCTAATGCTGAAATAGTCAATGAGTGTGTGAGTGAAGTGGTGACTGCTCTGTTTGAAGGGACTCAAAAAGATAATTCACAACTCAAATTTCAAATGTATGAAGATGTTTTAGGTCTTACAAACCTCACACAAGGAGGGATTACATTTATGAAGTAGTGACACATGTTGTTTTTATACAGATGACGTGCCATTCACATAGTGGTTCATATTTGCAACTTGACCGATATTTTTCCGGACCTCGGACTGAACGGAAATTTATAAGTGGACCCTTCAAGTTTATAATTGAGGACCCCTGCACTATATCATAAACTGTTATTGTTTATATATTAAAATGCTTCAGTAAAATAAAATGTGCCCCTTCTGATTTTCACATTTTTTACACTGACTTTCTCCATAAAACACTATGTTGAATTGTACTGCAATTAAGTATATTTTGCACAATTTAACACCTCCTGCTACATACAGTATGTGTCAAACTCAACCCATGGGTCACATCAACTCTAGAGTACAGTTATACCGGAGCCCAAGACCCCTTAATAAGAAGCTGTTATTACTGATATTAATGACTCTAGGGTATAAAGTCATAAAAACTACAGATCCCAGAATGCAGTGTGGTCAAATGTAGTAGCTTCCTCATAGAAATTATAGCAGCATATATTGTAACATTTACTTGTCCTAGTTAGTTTTAATATATTTTGCAGCATACTCTTATAATTTTAATTATATGTATATATAATTATATATATATATATATTTATTTTTTTTTGACTTCGAAGATACATGTTTTGTGTAGGAAAAATAAATCAAAAAATAAATCAATAAGTTTGCTAAGTTTAATTCAAATTAAAATTTAAATGTTTACTCTAGATTAATAATCTTGTCCGTTTATCCATATTTGTCAAATTAATATTTGCGTTATATATTTGCAAAAAAGTTTCAGTTTCTCCATAGTTTTAATCACCCGCACATAATATTTGCTCATTTAAGACATGACTCATTATTCTGTAAAAATGTCTGCCGTTTATGTAGAAAAAAAAAAAAAAAACATTAGGAAAAAAACTGATTACGATGTGCTTAATAATTCACTGCACCATATAGTCAAAAAAAATGTTTTTTGTAAAATGTCAGTATCTGTGTTTTGCAATAATTGGTGTATTTTCTGAATAATAAACATCCAGCTGTGTACGGTGCATTTATGACACTGTGACACATATTCTAATAAATCACACATGCACTAGACTGTAGCTAAAAACAACACCAGCTCACTTTGGCTTCACATGAAGATGTTAATATATTATACATCAGGATAGTGAGAAGAAATGAAATCACATGTGGCCTGAGGTGTTCCTTTGGTCAATGTAAAATCATTTATTAATGAGAGCCATAAATAGAAGCTCATGCTGAATGGTTAATTATGGAGCCGGTTGATTTGAGCAGCAGTGAGACCGTTACGTATCATTTTACAAAGCTCCTTTCTTTTCAAACTTGGCCAAATTCAGCCACTTATGTTAGTCATAATCCCTTGCAAGCCATAAGAGGCCATTTCATATTTCCATTATCTCAGTTGCGATCTATAACAAAATGGGTTTTAGGTGCAAAAATAAAGAGGCAATCTCGTTGAAATGTGCAATTTTCAAGCTATAATTTCTCTCGAGCAAAAACATTAAAGGGAATGAAAATTTGTCCTTCTGAAGATTTCTGATGACTGCTGTACTATTTTGTTAACTTTTTATTGACTGTACATGCTTTTGATCAAATATTTGATCATTTCATTTGGGTTTAAAACAGCTCATTGGTTTCAGTTTGCTTAAAAATCTGATTTAAAAGAAATTAAGAGGGAAATAAATTGGTAAATAGCATTAAAACTTAATACAGCTGTTAATTATTAATCCACATGTTGTCGTACAGTGAAGAGATTTACAGTTCTCTGCCGTTCTAACCATTACACACACACACACACACACACACACACACACACACACACACACACACATGCATGCACGCACACAGCACTGGCCACAAAATAGTTTGTTTGTTTGTCATCAACCGATTGTAGGAGTGTCGTTATATGCATTATGCAAAGCAAATTCTATATTAAATATTTAGAGCAATTATTCAGAAATCGCTAAGATAATGTTATTTTTCTTTAGTTCCATGCACTCTATAGCTGAATGTTATTATTATAGCATACTATTCAGTAGCAGACTTTACAGTCTATAGTCAGGACGTCCAGAGGTCTCCTGATAGAAATCTACTAAGCTTCCCTGGCGATTTAAGATCTCAACTTAAACCAGCAGAAGTGCTCATCAAAAGCTAAGAATAAAAGCTCTGCACCACTGCAGGTCGTTTCACAAAGACAGGGTCAAAATCTGAATTAAACTCGTCTCTCACTGATCAAACTTTCCATTTCAAGTCATAAAACTACTGATTTAATAAAGAATGTGTAGTAAGTATCATACTAACTGTGAATATGAGGAAAGCTGAAAAAAATATTTTGGGAAAGATAATTCAGCTACGTAAGGTCTAGTGAATTGTGATTGAGTGAGCTCGACTTGTAACTCCACAATTGCATGTTCGATTCCCAGTGCGGTAGGTTCCTCGTCTGAAGTGTTTTTGAGCAAGACCGTGACCCCATGTTCTCCCTGGACACTTAAAAAAAAACATTATGAATTAAATTATAAAATTTTTTAAATTAAAATTATTTTTTTTTATAGAAGTTTTAACATATTTGACATGGGGATTCATTTGACTGGTTATTTACTAAAGAAATTGTCATAATTGGCAGATATGAATAAAAAAATATATATTATAATGCAACAATGTGTTTACGTTCTTGTAATGCAGTTTATTTGTAACTATTTGTGCTATTTTTTATTTATTTTCCAGGAATGATGAAATTCCAGTCTAAAGCCAATCTTGTCACTTTATGATGAAAAGTGACATCCTCATAAAAAAGTTCAAGGTGAAAAAAAAAAATACAATTTAAAAATTAGTCTGAGGGAGGTAGTGTTTTTATATTGTACCATATATCAAGTGATTTCAAACTGAGAGGGTTAAAGTACACAGCCTAGACCTTTCAGCTTGTCTGCCATGATCTGATGGGGCACGTCAAAATTGATGTCTTCCATATTGTAACGTTGCCGTTGGCTATCAGGACCACGTCAAGGGGCTGTGGGACTCCCGGATTCTCCCAGAAGTCTCTGCATCACATGATTGGTTTCTGCGGAAAGCACTCTTGAGCTGCTGTAAGGACTAAGGATATGGTGTTCATTTGTGTACTGTACACTCTGAGCATTAACCCTTCTTTTCTTAGTTTTTCTTTGTTTTCTTACATTCACTTTTGTGTATGTTTTCTGGTTCCAGAAGTTGGTTTTCTCCGTCTCTGAATGTATTAATCTCTCGCTTGTGTTCCCACCACGATTCTCGCCTTGTCTTTAAAATATTCATATTTATACTAGCTTATGGATAATTCCTCGGGTCATTCTTAACCTAAATGTTCAAGCACTAATCATTAATTTTTCCCTCTGTAGATTCACAAAGTGTGCTTAAAATTACATTGAAAAAACAAATCCTCATAAATTAGTTTAATAAAGAGTTTTTTAGTGAGAGAATACACAAATAGAGCAACTTTTATTAGAGATGTGTGACATCAGTAGCTGGTCCAACTCCCTACTACTGGACCACGTCTGCCACTGCTATACAGAATTATTGTCTATAGATTATGTATAGCTATAGATGTGTGTGTTGTATAATATTGAAAATAAAGGTTTAGGATGAGGAGGAATCAGGATCGGATTGGGCCCAATAATATATGACTCAAATCAGGAACGGGATTGGGACATCACCAGGTGTAATTAAACGGTTAAAGGCGCAATGAATCTTTGGATGGATGGTATCATGTCATTAATTTGTTTATTTAAGCAGTGTGTGTGTGTGCGTGTCATTTTTTATTATTGTATTAATAAGGTCAAAACAAAGATATGATTTGATGGCTATGGGAGGAATGTATAGTTTCATGACATTTCTGTTAAGACTCCATAAAATATGGAAACCCACCATGCGTGCATGCTGATTAAAATGGCTTAAACAAAACCTCCCCCGTAATTCAACTGGTAATCATATAGAAGGAAGAACTGTCCAATTCTGTCAAAACGGATTCTGTTTCACAGTAGTTTGGGGGGGGGTGGAGCCCACAAGGCTTGAGAATCTCTAAATGATACTAAGCAAATAATTAGCATGCTGTAAATTCAAAACTGCATATGCATTTATGGTTACAAACAGTAATGTTGAGAAAACGGTAAAACTAGGACAAATCCAGACGTCGTATTTCCAACAGCGGTCTGGAGTTGGACCTTCTACCCAGGCATTGCAGGTTCGAATCATGGTCAACTGAGTGTCCTTGATAAAGACACTGACCCTCGAAATCACGGCTTAAAGCTGCCCACTGCTCCTGGTGTGTGTGTCACTTTATTTCTTGAATGTGTAACTTCACTAGATGATTAAAAGCAGAGCACTTTCGATAAGACACTTTACATTAAGTTCAAGCATATTTATATAGCGCTTTTCTTAGTTCCAGACCATTGAAAAGTCGCTATGCGGAATAGTATTTAAAAAAGAAAATTGTCCATTGTTCATCTATGTTCAAAAATTGAGGAAAAAAAAAAAGTCCGTTGAGAAAAGAGAAATGTTGATTGTTCATTTGTGTTCCAAACTAACTTTACTAACTGCATAGCATAAGTTTTAATTAAAACAGTTTAATTAAAACATTGTTATACAGACTAGTAATGAACCATGGAAATAAGTGAAATGCAGTTGTTGAAATTCAAAATCAAAAATCTACAAAACAGTACTTTACTCTCAGCCTTTTGAGACCACAACAACTACAGGCTTCCCTTTTCTGTTCTCTGCTGTTTTTCTGTCAGCAGCGGGTTCTGGATCTGGTTTAGACTTGTCATATCCGTCATAATGCACACACTGTGACTCAATCCTCTGGATGTGAAATATGATAGTGCTTGAGTAAATGTGCAATTCAACATCTGAGACGAAGGGATAAAAAAATAAAGGTCTTAAAAGGTCTTAAAAATAGCTTGAATGGGAAGAGGATGAAGATAAATCAAAGTATCAAGCATATTTAGAAAAGCTCTTTGTTGTTCACACAGGCCTGTCTGTCTGTCTATCCAGCTCTATGCATGTCTGTCTGTCTAACCGGTCTATTTAACCAACTGTTTCAGACAGTCGGCCAGTCTGTCGGACCGTCTATCTATTTAGATAGCTATATGTCTGTCATTTTATCATTTCTATCAAGCTGTATGTCTGTCTGTCAGTCAGTCTGTCTGTCTATCTAGTGTCTATCAGTCTGTTTGATTTCTGGTTGAGAGACATTGAGCTTAACTTGGTGTCTCATAGAGCTGTACAATTAATTAAGTGGTCACGTGCGTTTATTGCCTGCACTAGAATAGATAGATTGAGTCATAGATGTATAGAATAGTATAGATGTTGAGTCGAGTGGAAGTCAAGTTTAAAAAAAAAAAAAAAACAGAATATAAGCAGGGAGAATGAGTGAGAAACACAACAATAAAGTAAGTCTGCCATCAACATTTTAGTACCTGAAAGATAATTTTATTCTGAAGTGTGTGTGTGTTTACTGCGGTTTCAAACCAGATGATGACACTCAGCAAACCACATACACCAAACATCTTCAGTTGAGAACAAAATTATTAATCCCCCTGATTAATAATGATTAATGAAAATAATCATTGTTTGAAAAGTATTTTAAAAGTGCTTTTAAACAGAGCTAAACATTTTAACTACGTTATGTTTAATGGTGTTTTCTTTTCTTTACAACATTTCTTTTCAATTACAATATATTTTTCCATTCCATTTATTTAAATTTAAAGGAGAGCGAAATATATGTTATTATATTGCTGTTTGTATTGCTGTATTGTTGTACAACCCGGATTTTCAGGGTTATTTAAAATAATAAAATATCCAGAAAGAATTGTGAAAAGAATCGTGATCTTTATTCTAAGCAGAAAAATCGTTCAAAAAGCATTTGACACTCTAATTTAACCAAAGCAAAGTTCAAAAAGAAGCAAAAAAAGACAGACATGAAAAGCTTGTGAACATCTGCCTCACCCAACATTACCATGACAGCTGACAGCTGGAAATATTGTAATGAAGATGGCCTCAGATGGCAACAACCTGGATGACCCTGTCACGTTATAGCTCAGTGGGCGTCCTGGCTGTCACTGGCTGAAATTATGATACATTATGATTCACACAGCGCCGGTTAGGCGTACGCACACGTTGTCCTGGATGGATTCAATGCAGAAAGCATATTCCCAATTAACATCCAGTTCACCTCTCCACAATAAAGTCGTTCCATTGTCTGATTGGTTGGTGGGTGGAAAGCCAGTGAAACACAATCCTAATGTTTTAACAGGGTGGGTTTGTTCCTCCCATTCTGGTAAAATCAACCAATTATGCCTAGTTATTCATGTGTTTGCTAATAACTTAGTTAAATAAATAATATAAATGATGAATATAAATATAAATGAAAATAAAAATGCTATAGTAAAATGACTAAAATCGTAAATTCGAGCATTAAGCTTTCAGTTTTTATGCTTCACCTACAAACAAAGACACTCTCTGGATAAGAAGAAAACAATATCGACGTAAATTTCCATGAATTGTGAAGTTGCTGTGAGGTCCTATTTCACTCGGAGACAGATCCATGCAATTAAAAAGAAATGAGCAAATAAAATCAATGCAGATCACTTACATTGTGGTGACAAAGGACTCGCCAAAGGACAACACAGGCCTAAATCTTAATTAGCCTCCGCAATTAGCCTGAATACATGATGAAAAATTCAATAGCAAGACACCGTGGTGTAGCTGGCTCAGCATTTAAATAAAGAGCAAATGCATGGCTTTCATTTTTGCCTAAAGTGAAACTGCTTTAAAAAATGGCTACTTGTACAGAGTAATGAGCTCGCGTCTCTTGACTTTGTTTTGATTTTAAATACAGCGTGTGATAACAGATTTATTATCTATGTTATGCTAAAATGATCCATCGAAGCATTATGAACCACATTTCCAGCAGTGTTGCATGGCAGTTGCAGTCAAGCAAATAGGTGCATCATAAACACTTAAACACAAGTCTACTGAAAATTATGTCCAGAATTACTTCTGTAAACATTTTGCTCTCTCTTTTGTCGCTTTCATAAACATTTTTTGTCAATAACTATTATCAAATATTATATATTATCTAAGAGCCGATAAGAAGACAGGATTTGTGAATCACTGCATGTAATTACATACAATACGTTTTTGTGAGGTTGCGTTCAAACCATCTGAGATGCATTCAAAATAAACTTTGGCCAAGAACATCACTGATTTACACAGATAAACAGCGTAAAAGCTGATTAACATTGGCTATGAATCAGCACCTTTGAAAATGACGAAAAAATGCAGTGTAACAAAAAACAAAACGACGTTTACGCCACAGTTGAATGTTGGAGTACATATTTTACGCCAATGCACACAATCCTACGGTATTTGCACAAAACGCAGCACGACACAAAGTCCACAGTGGATTCCAAACATCGATCATTCGACAGCACCTTTTCTGACATCAGGGTATGAGAACAAATGATAATAACATGCTTGACATCAAACCAAGCAGCAGCTGTATATCACCACCATAAGACTGATGATGTAGCCCCTCCTATACACAAAAATACACATCATCTAATGCATCTACCTCCACTATAATGACGTCTACATCCTTCACTGACCTTAATGCATTCACCTCTGTGACTGTTTGCAAATGAGGCAAACAGAAACATGCGTCTTACTAGGACACGTCCAGCTCACTTCAACACGTCCCAGTTCAAATTCGCTTCATATGACTTTAAATGAACCAAAACGCTTTGGTTGTTTAAAGTAGTACGTTTTAGTTGATACTGATGATACGTGTATATACAGATTACGTCTCTTAAGACTCTTTCAGGGCCCAGGGCCAATTGCCCTTGGAATCTAATGGAGACTTTAGTTTTCTAGTCTGATTTACTTTACATTTTTTAATTTAAGTCGTTATGAAGAGAGTTTGTGAATATGGCCACTAGGGACTGTATCAAAAATGTGCTCTGAATTTAACCATCCAGTGAAGTTGCACGAACACACGCACACACACACACACAAACAGAGACACAGTAAATTGAACACACACAAACCCGGAGCAGTGGGCAGCCTTAAACCGTGTCTTGCTCAAGCACACTAGGTTGTGAAAACCACTGGAGCGGGATTCAAACCTGCAAAACTTGAGTAGCAGGTACAACTTGTTGTTGCACAACTACGTACAGCAGGTACAACTACAGCACAACTTGTTAATGGAAGATTGCAAGTTCAAATCCATATCCTTCATTCCTTCCTTCCTTCCATCCATCCTTCTTTTCTTCCTTCCCATCTTTCCATCCGTTGCTTCTTCCATACTTTTCTTCTTTTCACTGCTTTCAACTGTTTACTGATGATTCATTAGCTAGAGCTCATATCTTGTTTAGTCTATTCTACTGTCACTCCACTTTTGCTTTTGATTATGCTTGTTTTATTTTTTTTTCCTTTTTTCTATCATTCCTTTTCCTTTGTCTTCTTTTTTTTCTTTCTCTGTGTTATAGTCATCATAGCACTATGTGGCTCTGTGTTTCACCCAATGTCGTGGCTGTTAGTTGTTGTTGTTTTGACTACTGTACTTTATATTTTTATTCATTTGTAAAATAAAAGCCTGGCACACTTAGATCTGTCTGCCTTTAACCCTGACTTCTGTTCAGAATAAAACATTCACAGCGGCAAGTTCAGAACAGCAAGATGCTTCAGAAGTCTTTTTGACCAATAAATAAGAGGCAGTGGCAGTCTCTGATTCAAAACCTTCTGTGTGAAATAAATGCTAATAATCATGTCTTTGTTTAGACAGATACCAAATAAATAAGTACATCATAATTGAACAGGAACGCAGTCTTCCAAAGGAGTATTGAATTGTATTTAACTCTTTCTTATTGAACTATTTTCATAAGATAATCAGTATTTTTGTTCTAATTAATTATTATATTAACATGAGATGTCAAAAAACATACTAACTAAAAACTAGTGTTAGTATTCCTAGCATTCCTAGCATTCCTAGGATCCATCAATGTTGATTGATGTCATTTTCTTTTCGACAAAATAAAAACTTTCCTTACGTATCTTCTTAGATGTATTAATTTAAATTAATTTTATCTTAACAACAACTTATTCAATTTATGAGGCTCTGTGTGTGTGTGTGTGTGTGTGTGTGTGTGTGTGTGTGGGTGTGTGAATGTATTTGTGTGTGTAGGTGGTGTGTGTGTGTGTGTGTGTGTGTGTGTGTGTGTGTGTGCGTGCTCTTGCTGACAGGCTTATACAGAGTTTGTGTTGATGTGGTTAAACAGAAGAAACTTTTCTTAAGGTCAAGGAGAGATTATAATCAAAAACTCATTGGAGTTAAACATGTATTAATCCAAAATGACCGTACTTTAGGATTATGACGTCTATTCCCTTACTATAATTCCTTTAGTACATTACGTAACCTTTTTAGAAGAAAAACATATTATCTATTTAGCTTTCATAAATAGTTTCTTGGTATCACAATAATGCATCCCTATACAGTAAGCAATATTCCAAATTCATGCAAAATGCATTTATTTTGTTAAATTCTATGTTGACAAAAGAAGAGATCATTTTTTAATCTAGTAATTTAATATGACTTTGATCAGCGGGTATTAGACAGCAAATGTTGACTAAATCACCATTATAAATGACGTTAAATGCACCGTTGTTTTTTTTTACTCTGAAATTTAGAGCTCAGAAAAGAATATTGTTTTTTATTTTAAACGCAGACTATTTATTACTATTTAAATTCTATTTATTTATTTATTTATTTATTTATTTAATTTCTTATTTTTCAATTTGTAGATATAGACAGAGTGATTTCAAATAATTCTGAAATTCCAAAAGGTAAAAAAAAAAACTAATTATTTGTTCTGAGTTTGTTCTTTTACAATTCATATATATGATTTGACACAGCCTTCGCTTTATAAAAAGTCATATTCACATTGAAATTTGAAATTACAGAGCGTGTCTTACCAATAAACAGGTTCCACTCGGGGTCCAGGTCTGCTTGGTTGGCCAGACAGCCTCGCAAAACATTTTGGCAATAATTTCCACAGGGTTTGAGATCCGCCATCCCTCCACAGAATGGGCAATACAACATTTTGATCAGCGCTTTGCTGCAGCCTGGTGAGATGTTGACCTGTGGAAGAAATGCAGGCATTTGAAAATGATGCTGTAGGCAGAAATACAAAATCAAGTAGTCTGAAGAAGAACATTTTAAAAATATCTCATTTCAAAAACATCATCTGACAGACCCCTGGGAGGTTTAAAACATGATATAGAGTACATAAAAGTATAGATATTTTAATCTTAATTCTGATTATTGAGTAATTTCTGACAAATAAGAAAGAGTAGAATGAACAAAGAGTTTGAAGTCAGGTTTTAATGAGACTGTTAACTGTGAATGTCTGATAATTGCTGGATCCATATATTTGTCAGTCCCTCCAGGACATGTTTTCTTTCAGCTTTATTGCTTTTTAACCTCCACTAAATACGCATTCTTCCCGTTTTTTGCAGCGCTGATTTTCAATGGTGACTTTTTGAATTGCCACACTATTGAAGTCTCAATTGCCAATCGGAGGCTGATTAAACTCTGATCAGGAGTTTTTGAACCGACATACTCAAGATAAGCATTTTTAGGTTTAATCAAAAGGGAATTCAGAAGATAAGTTAAACCTGCTTTCTGGAACAAACCCCTTGCAGTTGAGATATTGAACATTTTATTTAAACTTGTAACTTGTAAAGCATGTTTGATAGTTTCTTTGATAGAAAGGATTGTGAGTTCTTGTTTATCTCTGTGATACGTGTAAGCATGACACTTCTGAATTTTTGTTAACATATTTTCTCTCTTGTAGTAGTGGACTCAGTCGAAAGTGACAAGTGTTAACATGGGAAAATGTGTAAAAAATCCCATAACAACAAGTCTAACACAATGTAAAATGAAAACAAACCAGGCATGACCAAACTGATAAAGCTTACATTGCAAATTATTAGTCACACAGAATTTAACAAGACATTATTTTTGTTGATGTCTCAAAAAAAACTTTTTTTTACGCATGATACATATTTTTTCACATCCGTAAGATCTTAGTATTAGACGGAGTTGCTCTTCATTTTGCATGAGCTCATTTATGTTCCATGTTTGCTTGACTTTTCCCGAAGCTCTCTCGTTTCAGAAAGCACAGATTTAGAGGAATCAGAGATGCTGAATTAGCCCAAAGTTTAGTCTGAATGCATGTTTCTGTATGTCCTTCCCTGAAATGTATTGGTCCATGATTGGTTCCAGCTTGATGCAAAAACGGAGGCAGCTCCTTAGAAAAAGGATGAATAAATCTTTTGGAGGTCTTTTTTTTTTCTGGAGTTTGCCAGCTCTTCCCGTGTTTGTGTGGGAGTGCTCCAGTTCCCTCCCACAGTACCAACAACATCCAAATGCTTTTAAGTTAATTGACTAAATTGCTTGTGGGTGAGAATGTGTGAGAAGCCCAAACATTATGGAACTGGCTCCAGCTCCACAACCAAAAAACAAAATCAAATGAGTTAGAAAATATATACCCAAAATAATTAATATAGAATATAATATGTAGAATAGTAATAGAATGAATAGTACAGCCTATAGATGCATAGCCATTATAATGAAACTACACAAACTTCCATAACTTATAGAAGACAAATACAGTATACGATAAATATTTGATATATACAGTACTTGAATAATTCTATACAGTATATTCTTTGTGGAAGAACTCCAGGAAATATCAACTACCGTATGTACTCGCTCTTGTACTCGACTTGTACTCGAGTAAATACAATAGTTCAAAACATGCTCTCAGCGCATGGTTGAGAACTATTGAAATTGCTAGAATTTTCCTATTTCCTTCATCCATTTTCTGAACCGCTTTTCGTTTTTCATCCCCCGTATCACGAGATACACACCCCCAAATTGGTGCCCAACCAATCACAGACCGGGACACCCACATTCACACTCTCACTCAGACGGATGTGCAATTTTCCAGTCTCCAAACAACCTGCAGTGCGCGCTTTTAAACTGTGGGAGGAAGCTGAGACCCGAAAGACAGACAAGCAAGCGTGAGAAGGACAAGAAAACTCAGTGTAGAAACATCCCGACCAAGTCTCAAACTTGAAATCTTCTAGCTGAGAGGCGACAGCGCTACCCACGTAGCAACTGTTACATATTTGCTTAAATTCAAAATCAAATTTTAATTAAGACCAATTATACATATTTGAGATGCTGTGTGTCTATGTGAATAAAATTCATCATACTGTTGCAAAGAAAGTGGAGTGTTGTGAAGACATTCCTTGAAATGTAGCCAAATGGCATCTTTCCTAGACTTAGTTTGAACGTGCAACCCAAAAAGATCCCGCATTTGGAGAGCAACAGTCTGGCATTAGTCAGTGCTCGAACATTCAAACATATGTATCCTATCAAGCTTTTCCATTCAAGTCTGTGTCTTTACATAACTTCAGCATTGCATCCTAATTGAAAGAGCAGGCAGGGTGGATGCGTTACAAGTTTGAAGTTGTTCCACACGTTTAGATCCGAGGATAGTTCTTCCTGTCCTCATCTTACTGCTCGACTCTGATGTTCTGTCAGATCACACGGCAAGCCAACTCCCCTACATTTCTCCTTGCGCTCCACTGCCTGTTTCTGGATCACTCCATGAAGACTACGGCATTTTGCTTCTGTGAGGGGAAAATGAGGATCAAACAAATCTGCTACAATGTGCCCCATTTTCCACTTCAACATCAAATGAAGAGCGCGCGATACTTTGAACACGGTGCACCTGCTACTTCTCAGGAAGCTTTAGTCACACCATCGCTGTGATTTTAGCATTAATCAGACTTTTCAAAGCTGTTTATCATACATCATTAAACTAAAGAAAGACTTTTTTTAGACACTGGGTTTATTCTATTTTTAAAGAAGTATTGGTGGAATTCTGTGCGTGAGCGTAGTCTGCTTTTTTTTTTGTACAAAACGTGTACATCTTGTGGTTCATGAGAGTGAAGCATTCTGGTTTGCTGTACTTCGATATCACTGTGGCAGATTGATTTGGAGTCATGAAGAATGGAGCGTTATAAGCTTACCAATCAATACCTCTGGTTTTCGTATGGCAGTGAGTGAGAACTGAATCATTTATTTGAGGTTCAACATTAAGTGAATTCCAATAAAATCTCTCCGGTTCAGACCACTCCTGATATAGAAATTCTCTGACTCGTGATTATATTCAAGTGTCAGCAGCGGCACGTTTGACAAAGTGTGAATACATCATGTGCACATTCTGACCTCCATCACTACCTATATTTAATACATAATCTAAGCCATCAACCCGTCATCAAATGCACAACTTTTGATTAAAATAAAATTATGGTATTTGCGTTATTAGGAAACAATAGATACATATTTCTGAAAGTTATGTTTATAAATAAGATTTTAGATTTACCGTATTTATGCAAATATAAGCACCCCTTTATTTCTAAATTTAAAAGCTAAAAAACTTGAGGGGTTCTTATAGCAGCATATTTCAAATATCCACGTAAATATAAGCGGCAATTTTCAAACACGTTTATGCGTTGTGTTCTTATTTATACTTAAATAATGGTTGCGAAGGCAGACATGTATATATGCTTTTATTGGCTGAATAACAAACAACACTTAGCTGTGACTAAGCTACGGTACATAACAAATTGAATAACAAAAATAAGGAAAGCATATCCATGCAGCGACAATTTGAAGTGGCTTAATACCAAAGGATAATATTAAAATAAATTAAATGATATACAATAACATGAGGATCTCTGTTGTATGTCTTCAACCTACAGCTGCAGTGAAACCAAAATTTATAATGAAAACATTAATGGACAAAGCAAGTGGTATAATAGCACCCACTACGGAGATAATATAAAGAAATTATATTCAATGTTAGGTTTTATCTTTTATTCTGGCAAAAAGGTCACAAGTTAGGTTGGTTAAAAGACATTGTTAAGAGAAGTATTTTGCCAGAATTTTAGGAGAAAAATCATGAGCTTATATTCGCATGTTGGAAATTTGATTGCACAATAAAACATATTTTTGCATAATCGTCAAAGTGTTCATTCGTGTCGTTATGCAAGTCTTCCGTTCAGCTTCCATAATTAAATGGTGTGTTTATTGGCTGTATGGACTATAATGTCACGCTTCCGCACCAAGTAGGCTTGATGCGATTAATGGTTAAAAGATCGCAATCTCGGTTCTACCCCCTTGCGATCTTAATCCAGAATTTATACAATTTTGGCAAACTCTATACGCAATCATTTCAATATTATAAAGGAAAGATGATCTTGCAATACTTCTGCCGTATTGCATTAATTCTGTTTGCTATCAACTCGGACATTTTCGTACCTGAAAAAGGATTTCATTCTGAAGTGTGTGTTTACTGCGGTTACTGTGGTTTAAAGAAGATGACACTCAGCAAAACATACAGCAAACATACACAATTGATGACTAAATTATTAGCCCCCCTACAAAATAATCATTGTTCGATAAATACTTTATTTTTTTCCTGGGCATAATACTGTACCTTGGTATCTTCATTTTTATTTCGTTTAATAGTGATTTTTTTCTTTACAACAATACTTTATTTTTCATTAATTGTATTTAAATTAAAATTAAAAAGAGTAATATGTGTTATATTGCTGTTTGACAACCTGATTTTCAGGTTAAAATATTTAAAATAAAAAAGTATTGTGAAAGGATCGTGAAAAAAATAATGGTGACTCATGTTCATTTTATACTTTAGATTTATTTTATCCGCTGGTTCTTCGTAGTGTATAGTAAGAGGTTACGCTCCTTTGTGCCGACTCTCTAAATATTCTAATTGCAACATGCTTTTGAGTCTTTCCAAACACAAAGTAAAGGCCAAACTACACATTGCTTCTTGCAGATAATTTCTTTCTAACTTAAATCTGCATATTTTCATGAATAAAACAAACAAAGCATCATATCATAATTACGGTACGTAAAAGGTTAAAAAATAAAAAAGCAGGCATGTGCAAGGTCAGGCTAAGTAACAGGTAAATATGATGGATTGTGGGGGATGAAGTGTCTGGAGCTGTGAAGCTGGTTAGTTGCTAGGTTGGGGCTGATGGCAGGTTACTGAATTTCACTTCTCAACTCAAAAACAAGCCTTTGTTGAGATCAGCGGTTCTAATATCGCTGCCTGGACTGTATTTATGCTGCCGTGCTTTGGCTAATGTTGCTTTAGGAATAAGATATCGTTCGTTATAGAGAGAACTTAAAAAAAAAAAAATAACATATTCATCTCAATTCATCTCCATACGCTTTAGAATCTGTATAATAAATGAATATCAAATGCCATTATTACATATGATATAGTTTTTATTATAAAATGATTGTTATGGGAAAGAAAATACTAATACTATAAGTACAATTAACATGCACGTGAGATGTCTTCAAACGACTAAATCCAAATGTTGCAGTTGAGCAATGTTCCATTTTATGCTCGGCACATTTGTCAGTCCAAGCCAAATGACAAAGTCTAGGCTAAACCAACCCATGGGAAATCTAGTCGGAGAAATCTTAATACCTATCCTAACATCAGCTGCATGTGGAGATTTAAAT
Organism: Paedocypris micromegethes; assembly: GCA_028031935.1. Classification (NCBI taxonomy): domain Eukaryota; kingdom Metazoa; phylum Chordata; class Actinopteri; order Cypriniformes; genus Paedocypris; species Paedocypris micromegethes. Next base: position 18,323,477 of record CM051501.1, on the reverse strand, counting down.
GTGTGACCATTAGCTCCATGGATAGGTGTAGAATTAACCTTGAAGGGTGTTAAGATATGCCATGCACTACAACGATCTTGGAGCTTCTTCAACATGACACTTCTGGGGAGCTAAAAAGATCATTCCTGTCAGCAGATGGATCTAATCCACAGTTATTAGGACAGTCTCTATAATCCAACAATCCAACTGGAGAATCAACTCAAACATTTACACAAGCTTGTGATAGAGACAAACTTTGAGAGGATCAGCTTTTCAGTCTCAGCTTGCATGATATAACCAGATCAGGGAAGACATGGCATTTCTTTTTGCTCATTTCTCTAAATCTAAATGCTGGAAAATGGAAGAAAAGTTTCTTAAAATAACATTACAATTTTAAACAAAAATCCAAATTGTACTTATTTATGGTGGAATTTTAAAGTGTAAACACCTGAGTTTTGTGAATTATTAAAAATTTGAGTAGTTCATCACACACATTACTCACTATTTCTTTTTCTTACATACATCTATTTTGGGATTAAAAACGTGCAACAGCAACTTTATTCCCCTAGGTTCACAAGTCTGCTCAACACATACACACACATGCACATATTTAAATGCTCAATGATAACAAACACCAGCATCTTAAACGCGCCCAATCTCCCTGAAGATCTACGTCGGAGCTTCAGCCAGGATGGTGTGACCTTGCAGTTGGTCATTAGGTGTGTGAACAGCATCATTAACCTGTTTGGCTGTGCCAGTGAACTAACACTGCTCAAGTCAAATCACCATCTGTCACAAGGAAAAACATCCGAAAAATGGGCTAAAGGAATGTGTGTGACCCGCTTGGCTGCGTGTGCAATGATTATAATGTTTTATAAATAGATAATACTCAACAATTCAATTATGTTTTTGAAGCTTGTTTTTAAATGAGAAAACCCACTAACCAACAATAAAAAGCACTCTCAACAAAATACACCATACAAACATAGTTTTCATGATTATTTACTGGATTTTTCTTTTATTTGTATATAGTATTTTTATATATCTATAAAACTGTAAGCATATAGTTATAGCAGCACCAATGTATTCCTACAAAATCTGGGTTTGTTTCAATTTTGCTGGAAAATAATGTGTGGAAGATAATATTTTAATTTTTAACGTAAATGCATTGCAACGTAAATTACATTGCAAATTATTTTAAAGCACAAAGTACCCTTAAAAAACCTTAAGTATAAGTACTACAGTAATTTATACATATAATTATTTATATAGAATATCTCTCTATTCAAATTATGTGCAACCTTGAAACAGGACCGAATCACAAATAAAATGTAAAAATTAAAACATGTACTTCATTCTTAATTTTTAATGACATTCTGAATTATTCTGAATAGAAGCGAATAGAAACATTGATTGACACCACTCTATCTGCACTTGCTTTAAATAATATAGTTGTGGAAGAGGCTGTCAAAACACGAAAAGACTGTCCCAAGTGTGGTTGGTCCACTGTCAGTTATGATACAATCAAAAACCTTTTGTCATTTAGAACATGCAGAGAAGTCAAACCCACCGTGCACGCTAATATTGCTGCCTGTGAATATAAGGAACGGCTTTTTTCTTTTCCTTCGACACACTCAAGTGACTGCTTCAGATTGTGACTGTGATGGTTAATCTTAGCGTACACCTGACACTAAAAGCAAAACGCATCCAGGGAACCTGCCATCATCCTACTGATCCTCAGCACTCAGTCCCCTTCACTTTTAGCCCAACTTGGCTCTGACCGAAGTGTCACTGGCTGTTAGGTTTACCATTGGGCCACCTGTCCAGTTGCTGCTGCTGTGATGAATTGCCTGACTTGACAGAGTCAGCTTTTTAGCTGCATCTCAAAACATGGCTTAAATGTCAGGGGTCAGTCGGGATACACTGAGCTGCAGCGCCATGCCGCCATAATGTCACAACATGTGCACGGGCGGACTTGATGTTTCACTACTACAACAGAAGCTGCATAGATTACCTTTATATATAGGATTTATATTGTTACATATGTTATATTAGTGATTATTAAATTCAAGTAATTAATGAAAAATATCTTTAGGGTATTTCATTACCTATAAGTCTATTTTCAAATGAATTATTCAACCATCATTATTTGATGTTGAATATATTTATATTATTGTTTTTATTTATATTTATCAATACATTTTATATATCGAGAGATTTCATACACTCTACACATCCTCACACACATTTGGATTTCACACGTTTACCTTTACCACCTGAGGAAAAGTGGTATGTTAATCACTTTCAGTGATGGCGTCAGGGACAATTCATTTGTATATAATATATGTATAGAAATAGCTTTAAAAACAAGATGAAAACAAAACGAGCACAGCACACACAACAGCTTCAACGCCCCTGGTGAGATTTCATGGAAATACTGTAATGTTGCTTACACTCCTTGCCTGATGGTTTTTCAACCTAGACTACATGTGAAGTCTGACACATTTAATAGGTTGCCTGCCCTCATTTCAGACATACTATAGAATTCCTAATTTCACACTTTGCCGGTAAAACACACACACACACACACACACACACACACACACACACACACACACACACACACACACACACCTACACACACACATTTGTTTTGCTGCTTGTAGACAGATTTACTGACCTTAGATGCTTAAACAGCTGAAAAGATTTGTATCGTTTTGTATTTTTTCTCTCGTAATTTCCTAATCTCATTTTACATTAGAGAACTATGTTGTTTCTGCAACATGTTCATTTCCTTGACAAACTCTGGAGGTCGAGGACTTGTCTAGACATCCTTGGAAAGCTAAGCATGACCAGGAAGACCCAATTCAAAAATAGCTGCCTTACCTTTGTCACTCTGCTGGCCACCTCCCGACCCACCATGAGTCCTTGAACAAATGAGCGAGCTGCAATAAAGGCCTTTGTGACCTGAGCCTTTAGCTTGCGTGGAGTATCTCCAAAAGGTTTTAACTGGTCAGTGTACTTGCTGATACACTCCAAATAGTCATTGGTGAACGTGTACTGAGAATTGAGCAGTTGAAACATACGCTCCAGTAGCTTTGCCCAAAAATCACTCAGCACTTCCTCAAGGTTGACGTTGCCACCTGTGTAGTAGCGCTTGAGTTCGGAAAACAGATCCTCAAACATCTCTGAGTTGTGCGTGTACAGCTTTCCGTATGTCCGCACAAACATTCTGTTGAGAGACTTTTCTGAATTGTCCAGCAACTCCAGGAAAAACTCTGTAAAGACAAACAATTTCACTGATCAGACTTTACAAGTGATGATACTTATATAAACATTTGCAAAAACACAATTGTGACAGATTTTTATGATTAGCTGGAAACGTGTGCTTCCCTGTCTAGCAAATAAATGGATGGATGGATTAATGACTTTTTCTGTTTTACTTTAAAGTTACGCTGAATAAAATGCAAAAGAAAAAATAAGAAAATAAAAAACAAAATGAGTAAAAAAAGACTTAAATCAAGTAAAATTATCTGCCAATGGGGTGAGAAAATTTTACTTGATAAGGCAGCTTGAAACAAGTCCTATTTTGTTGAAACATGCAAATTAATCTTTTGCTCTTAATTTCAAAATAGTTAATTCATGATGTATGGAAAAAAGAGATTTATTGTGTCATTTCAAGATACTTTTTTGGCTTGTCAATAATTTAGTTTTTGCAGTGTTCATTTTCAGAATCTGCTTCTTTTTGGTGCTGGAACTTAAATTTGTTTTACAGAAAAAAATGTGAATTCATTAATTAATGTAATTTGCACTCACTGACATTCGTGACAAACAAAGTCTACTACACCACAATTGCCAACATCTAATCCGGGATTAGGAATGGTTTATTCCTGGGGCTCTTGCTCTCAAACTCTAGATACCATCACATTATGTGACTCTGACAGCAGCTTCTGAAATACTATCTGACGGCCATATGGCATATTAATGTCTTGTTGGAAGTTGCTGGTGGGTTAATCAATTATTTCTTACAGACTATTATTGTTTTTACAAGATAAGTATTTTATTAACTGAGAGTTGCTAAAAATAAGGCCACTAGGGACCCTATTGAAATTTGTGCTCTGCATTTAACCATCCAGTAAAGTGGTCCATCTGGAGGGGCATGATGGGGTCAGTGTCTTGCTCAGTTGTAGAAGCCACCAGACCAAGATTCGAACCTGCAATGCTGGCAGGTCCAAATCTCTACTGCTGGAATAAAACTCTCCCATATACAGTGGTATCTCGACTTACGAATGGCTCTACTAATAAAAATGTCAAACTACAAAAGGCGTCTTTTAGAAAATATTGTCTTTTGTTACAAAATTTTTCAAGATACAATAGTCCAAATGTTGTAGTGACAAGATAGCAAGGCGTTTTTTACTAGCATGCAGGGTGATGTGTTGTGATGTGTGAAACATGAGAGAGTCCAGGCGTGTAAAAAAATAGTTGCTTATTATTCACATGTGTCAATAAACAAAAAATAAAACTTGTCGGTTACAGATATCTCGCTTCCAGAACAGCAGACGTGTCACCATGGGCTGACGTCACAATCAGCAACCAGATAAAAGCTACCAGCAGTTAGCATTTCGCAGCGTAACATACATTACGAACTCCCCCCGAGCACAGGAAACAAGGGCTTTAAATTATAAAACAATCAGTGAACAAAATCCAGAGAGTAGGTGATGTAACTCAACAGATATTATAATAGCTGAAATGAATGATTTAAAAACACGAGACGGAACAAACTGAGGGTGAACTTTGATCCCTATCAAGTGAGTTCAGGAAGCAGTTCAACATTAGAGTTTAGAGTATGAGCAGTTGTAAAACAAGGAAGAAAGACGAATAACGTGGAATTTAATGTTTCACCACAATTCTTATCATTCCTCTTTCACTGACAGTAATAAATTGTTCTATTTACTTTATGAGTTTTCAATGTATGAATTCGAAGGAAAGATCAAACAAATAGCAGGAATTCAGTCCACCTTTGTCCAGTGAACTGTGTCTGATTGGCTGCCCAGTTTGTCCATCACTCAGCATCACCCACGCATGTCATAACCAAAAGCAGTGAAGCAGGGTCTTTATGTATAAATGTAAAGAGCTGCAGAGAAAACTCACTTCCTTTATGGTGAATAATTATCTATTTTGAGGTTGCTAAGAATAATAATAGGTTTCTTGCGCTGCGGCCTCAAACCGTACGTAAAAAATATTGACGGGTTTGAAGCCCTAATTATCACAATGACACAAATATGATGTTTGAAAGATTTGCTAAGACTTATTAGTGTTATCTCTGGGTCATTGGTCTGTATAATCAAACCTGTCATTAAACTGAATCCATCTTGATTACAGCTCATCTCGCCCTCTTACAGTACGCCCTGATAAGCAATTATAATGGAATTCATGATCAAACACCCTACCTTCAATTCTTCTCTAAATTAATTATTTAAATGCCACAAGAAAAGAGAATAATAATAAACCATGAATTGTGATTCACAATCCGTCACTCAAGCCTAAACCGCTCTGCGCTTTCCAGTTCTCGCCCTTCACACACATTTAAGAACAGAAAGCTCCCCTGAGTGCTTCAATGATTTTCAGAAAGTGCAACAGATGCTTATATAAGCCTGAAAGAGAGAGCAAGCTAAATTATATAGCAAGCTAAGCTGCTGGGTTTGGAGTTCTGGAGGAGGATTACTGTACTGTATATGATTGCTCACTGCATCACACAGTGGCTTCTCACTTTCAGAGGAATTCAGTGAAGCCGCTCCAGGCCCGTGAGATACGTGAGGTTTCCTTAAGAAACAGAAGATAAAGCAGCACATATGGACCATTCAACAGGCGAACCACACTGAAGGCCAGATAATAAACAACCGGTTTTAGGATAGCAGCGCCATACAATGCATGGAACGGTCCACTGTTACCTGTTCCCCAGAGTTGGTGAAGCAATGCCATAATGATCTCGTAGTGGTTACACACACACACACACACACACACACACACCCACACACACACACACACACACACACACACACATGCACACACACACGTTAACCATTATAAATGACTTTTCATGGGGTACACCAAGACCCCACTGCCCCATTACTAGATCCATTGAGCTTTCTTGAACATCGGTCTCATTTACTAGACAGTCAGATCTTAAGGCATGCTGTGGCTTACGTTTCAAAAATAAAAGAAGCGAGAGTCAAAGCATTCATTTTGTTCAATAATAATCAAGATTTTAGAAAGAATAATTCAAAATATGATAACATTAAAATCTGTTAATTTATAAATATGTACGATGCATTTTACAAACATTTTATTATTAATTATAAAATATGTAATGTTGTCTACATTGTGTGTACAGGCATTTAGGTAAAAGTGTGGTCCCAAAACGTGGCTACGATGAGGACTTGTGTATGAGGATCTTAGTCTTGGCCCCCCAAAACTTTGACTGTTTGAAGATGGACTTACATGGCTGAACTTTTAATTCAGTGTTTAAGATTAGAGTAAAGAGTAGAGGAAGGCATTGGCTTCATTAGGGTGAGGAGAGAACTAATATTTTGCTTGTAAGTCAATGGCGAGACCCCACTATGATATAAAATGCGTGTGTGTATGTGTGTGTGTGTGTGTGTGCATGCGCGCACATCTCCTCTGCTGTTAAATACTTTTCTTATTGCATAATAGAGATTAAATTAATGACTAAGTATTGAAATGCTCTATGCTGAAGTGAGTGTTTAAAAAATCATCCTTCCTAGTTAATTAAAAGGTCTTCAGGAAGTGCTTCTGTGGATTATAAAAATGTGGTAATTTTATTACAAAAAAAACCTAATTTGCACTGTTTGTGCATCAAAGACCATTAAACCCATGTACAAGAATTACAGCTTATTAAATGGGAATGTGTTAAAATGGTGTGAAAGTGTAGAGGTAGGTATACCAAAAACTGCATGATTACTTTAGCCTCATACAGACTAGCTGAGTGTGGGGAAAACAATTTTAAAGACCATTACTGATCAAAGTCAAAGGCACTAACATCAACTTGCTGTTGAAGATCTAATGCTGAAAATCCAAATGCAAGAAAAATTTAATCATAATCTAAAGTGGTAATGCAAATACAGCGTTGTGATCAGGACTGATTTGTCCATTTGCGTCTTAATGTTTTTCGTTCTCTCTTTACATTGCTACTTGCAGCATGATTTGCACAAAATGTATTTATAAGCTGCAACTTGATATAAATGTATGTGTATATACTGTTTCTCTGAGAATAGGACCAAGACTTATTGACCAATAAATAAGTCAAAGTCTTATTTTAGCAGGATTGCCGACAGGGAGCAATGCAGTATTATATTTATATAAGGTGCGATGTTGAAATCTGTGTATCAAATGCACAAGAAAGTGGTGAGAACAGAAAAAAAAATAAAAACAATAGAAAAAAAACAGCAGCCTTTAAAATGGACAATGCAGCTATTTGACAAAATTGTAGATTAAAAAGTGTATAAATATAGTCATCAGTATGTATATAGTCGAACATGTCATGACAATGAAAAAGAGAAACATTGTCGCAACATCATCTCTCAAATATTTGAAAGAGTTGTCAAATTGAATTTGCAGATTAATAATTTAAACATTTATTTAAAAAGTAATCTTCTATTCAGCTCTAATACACACACACACACACACACACACACACACACACACACACACACACACACACAAAGATGCATACTTATACACATGTGTATACATACATTCAGCCCGAACATAAATTAACTTTTGTTCTAATATTCAAAAGGAACTGAGCGATTCCTGAATGAAAAAAAAAAAAAAAACTAAATGAGTGAGAAAGTTAGAGTGTGAGTTCCTTAAATAGTGAGCCACTAGATGGAATATATTATCATCAGACAGAAAATCAAGTATTACATATCACAGTGTTCAAAATAGCAGCGCAGAGTATTAACAGACTGTTCCATTATATTCAGCAGCACTTGACTTTTGAGAGAGAAAGCAACAGAATGTGTAGGAGGATGGTAGTCAAAAGAAATGCGGCAGCTTGTGAAGATATCAGCAAAGACAAACTAGGCTAATGACATTTGTCTGCTGCATTTAAGCCTCCTCTAAAAGGGCTGATTCTGTTGTAATTCAATTAGTTTGACACCCAGCTCATTATTTAGTGTTTTTCCTCATGGGCGGCAGCATATGTATGTGTAGGCGGAGAGTATGCAAAGCATCTAGGAAACAAATGTATATCAAGTACTATGTATATATACAGCATATATACGTAGCTGTAGATGTTTCATTGGGAAAATGGAATTTAGAAGTCAATTCAGATCCTCAACCAGATTGCTGTGTTTATCAAGTACAAACATTCTCTCAGAAAATATTTTTTGTCTTTCTAGGCAAAATGATTTTCCTTCCCATCGGTGCGTAGGTAATCAATTTGGCTTAAATATGGCTTGAAATGTTAGCTTAAATGATTTTATTGATATTTTGAGAAAGATTACCATGTAGTTGACATGTTTTATGCAATGTAACATTTGGTGATGTAATGTGTTTCATTGTCTAAGGAATAAATCACTGTTTCACATTCTTAAAATTTGCAATAACTGCTGTGGAAATGAGTAACTGGAAGCAGCAACCTCATTTTGGCAGGATGTCAAAAGGCAGAAGTGAGGAGAATTTCAGGCAATAAAAATACTTATTAACTAAATCAAAGGAACCTAAAAATGGTTTACCACAAAACCCTCAAATAAAAAAAAAAAACACTAGGGCCACTTAATTTCTCCATACCAAACAAGTTAGTGAGTTTTGTCAACAGCTGTGTGTGCACATAACAGAGCAGTTTTATATTGAAAATGATAAAGTATGGCTATGGTTAAATAAGTCAGTTCACTCTAAGTTGTGTCAAAAGAACTGACATGCCTATTGAGCCTGATTCGTTTCTACGGTTTCTAAGACTTACTTTGGCTGCATGAATATCCATACTGAGACCTTTTACATTTTTATTATTTTATTTATTAGGAAGAAACATAAAAATCCATGAAAATATGCCACCAATTAAAGCTAACATATAGTTGCACAAAGTTTATTCTGTAAGATTTTCAATTCCGTTCAATTCAGTTTGATTCTGCAGCTACTCTCTCTCTCTTCAAACCTGTAAGTATCAATAAACTATTGCAAGTTATGTTATGTTTTGTTGACCTATTGGATTGAATTTGCCTTTTCTCAAAAGAGAGAACAGACAGACATTTTTTTTTGACAATTGTGAATCTGGCAACTGTTGATGAAGAGAGCGTACGTACCTCTTCACACTTCCCAAGGACAGCCACCCTCACCCAACTTGAGCTGGTCATATCTCAGCTTCATGCTGAGAACAATGTCCTTCCACCCGTCACTTATGAAGGCTTCAATCAGACCCACACAGCCATCTCCGACCTCCCTATAATGTAATTGTCAAGCTAAGAGAGTTAAGGAATAAAAATGCTTCTGGCCACCTCAGTTGCAGGACTATCTGGAGTATGCAGACCAGCTCTACATTTACATGCTTAATCTGAGTCTCAGTCTGGAATGAGTTCCACCTTTGTGGACATCAGCCCAGGAAGCTGAACCACCATAGACGTGGGTCAACCAAGCTTGTCTTTGGCTACTTCCACAACCAAGTGAACTCAGCGTTGCAAATGGTTGCAATTCACCTATCGATTTAGCATTGGCGTCAATAATGGCATTATCATAAATGACCTTTCAGGACATTCACTGGTGAGTATTCAGGTTCAGATATTGAGAATGTGGACACATTCAAATAACTGGATGTTCACTTGAATTATTAATTGGACTAGTCTACAAACAGGAATGCCGTGTACAAAAAGGGCCAAAGTCATCTCCATCTGCTGGGGAGACGGAGGTCTTTTGGTGTGTTTAAGAAACTCCTAAAAAACTCTTTTTGATCTTCTACAACACTGTTGTGGGCTTAATAGTAGTAGTCAGGCTCTGCCATAGCCTGTACTGTACAAATCTCACCTTTAAGCCCAAGTGTCTTGCCACCTGAACATTAGGACCCACTCTAGTTGAATTCCATTTTCTCACTAACGCTGAAGTCTAATCAATTCACGCAGTAACTCACTGCAGCTGTGCTGACGTTCCCGCCAAAGAGACTGAGTTGCTATAAAAGCGGGACCGTCAGCATAGCCGTTAGAACCTTTTTCTTCACGACGCTGGTATGTCAAGCAAGAAGTCTACGCGCAGGTCTTGTGCATCGTGCTCGGAGCCTTTGCTGCCAACTGACTCGCACACGCTGTTCGTTCAGTGCTTGGGCCATGAGCACGCGCTGGCGGCGCTGGAAGAAACGTCGTGTGCCGCAACTGCCGCAAGATCCCCATCAGCAAGAGTCGACACAGCCGCAGGTGCGGTACAACCCGGCCCCTACAGAGGTCTTACTTCGACTTAGGGCGTCGGTTGTCTCTTCTTGGGGATCGCAGGCAGAACTGGACGAGCGTGAGCGCACGCCGGACGAGGAGATGTCGGCTGACGACGCCGACGATGACGAGGAGGACTCGGCGTGCACGCCATCGGACTGCGTGGTCACCCATCAGGAGCTGCTGAGATTCTTCCCGGAAAGCCATGCCGCGAGTTGCGTGGCCTCTGCTGGTCCTGTTCCAGCCCGCTAAAGCGTGAGGATCTGTGGAGCTGAGGAGGATGGCGCTCGTCACTGACTATGCCCTGGAATACTCTCGCAAGATTGCGGAGAGCTTGGGAGAAGACCATGAGCAGGTTAGTTGTGCTCCACAGGCATTTCTGGTGGCCCTGGCGGACATTCGCTCACTGACCGGAGACGGCGACACGACCAACCGACGCCAGAGTTTCTCCGCTACGCTCGGACACGCAACGATCCCGCGCGCGTGGTGGGCCGCGCCGAGGCCTGGGCTGCCGGTTAGACGGGATCGGCGAAGCAGAGGAAGCCAGGCGGCAGGGGACCGCTACGTCCAGCCCGAGGCCCCGAGGGTCCTGTGCAGCGCTCCTGACTTCAATTGGTCGTAGGAGACATTTCCCCGCCGGGCGGTTCTAGCTCACTAGGCGGAAAGGGAGTCTGTTCGGCACAGTTGTGTTCAACGATGAACGGGCTCTGTGTGCTGTGACTCAATGTGCTTGTGTGACTTCCTCCAGAAGCGGCAGAGTTCCAGCGCAGCCTCTGGCTCAGGTTAGTGCTGCTACCGATCCCTCGGCAGGCAGCATGAACGCGACTGTCCCGAGGCCCCGTGGGGCCTGTGCAGCGCTCCTGACTATGTCTGGCCCGGAAGAGGAAATTATCCCCGCCGAGCGGTTCGAGCTCACAAGACGAGAAGAAGAGTCTGTTTGGCGCAGTTGTGTTTACAACGAATGTGCAAATAAAGGCTCTCTGTGCTGTGACTCATTGTGCTTGTGTGATTTTCTCCAGAAGCGGCGGAGTTCCAGCGCAGCCGATGCCTCGGCAGGCAGCTTGAACGCGACCGGACCGAGGCCCCGTGGGGCCTGTGCAGCGCTGCGAGCTGCTAGGCCGAGGCCCCACTAGCGGGTGAGAGGCTCTCCCGGCTTATTGCTACGGGCATGGCGCTACCTCCTGTTTCTCTCCCCGTTGGTGAAAAGCACCATACCCGGGATTCTGGTCTCCATCTCGGCCGTTTGCGATCACGGGACGGGCCGTGGCTGGAGGAAGAGATCGCGTTCTCGCCCCAAAGTGCGACGGCACGCTAAGAAAGCGTTAGCGGAATTCAAAATGCTAACCATTAAGCGTTTTCTGGGGTTTGTGCAGCACTTGGCAGTGTTTGTCATAATTGACCTTTGCGACGCCTTCTGTCTTTCAATCTCGGAGTGGAATGGGATTCGCTGACGATGAAGGCCCGCCCACGGAAGCCAGAGTTCGGCCGTGTAGCAAGTAGGCTTTGTTTACGTTGAACCGGAAGTGTTCTGTAAGAGCTTCCAGCGGTGGATTAATGGCGGCGGCGGCAGAGATTTGCGATCCAACAGCACCTCCTTCACGGGCGTTTGTTCCAGTGGTGGATTCGCGACAATATCTCAACCGCGAACTGGAATTACGAGGGTTTGTATTCGCAGAACTGTGTGGACACACTTCCTCCGTGGCGGCAGCCGGAGCTTGCGTGAGTGTTGTAGCCATGGCAGTGTAACAGCGTCGGACCTGACCTGTCGTCAAGGGGAGACGTGGTCTATGAGGGGTGGAGACTTCACCCTCAGACGGTGGCGATCATTGGCACCGCTTCTGGGAAGCTGAAGTGGATCCGTTTCCGTCGGAGGAGAGCGCGCACTGCGCAATGTTTCTCCTTGAGGCTCGCACCGCTGAAGGGCGACAGGCTGTCCGGCGCCTGGCTGGCTGGTCTGAGGTTTGTTTGCCCGTCAGTAAGAGCTAATCCCTCTGGTTCCTTGCAAGGTCCGCGAGCAGTCGAATGCCATCCTGTTGGTAGTTTTGTTCTGGCCGTGGTTCACAAAACTTGTGAGGATGGCGAGGGGCTGGCTTGGGAGGTTCCGCTGATGGAGGATTCGCTTTCTCGGGGCGGGACCAACCTGGCATCCACAACCGGAGCTCACATGTGATGCCGCAAGAAGGATAGGTTAAGGGTGGCTGGGTAGGCCTCCTGTCGTTCAGATATGGTTCTGACGGCTGTGCTGACGGTCCCGCTTTTATAGCGACTCAGTCTCTTTGGCGGGAACGTCGGCACAGCTTCAGTAAGTTACTGCATGATTTGAATAGACTTCAGCGTCTATTTTTCCGTGGGAAAATGGAATTTCCCATATGTGGCACTCCGTTCCCTTATTCAGGGAACTATGGTTTCACCAGAAACCTTGGAGATCTCCACCCATACTTTTTTTAACATTTAGAATGAAAACATGTAAAAATCTAAAACTTTAAAAAACATTTAAGCATTTGCAAAATAGAAGACCATGGCCTTCTAATAGAGGTTAAAGGGTATTTGTATATTAGAATGACAAAGAAAGTCAACAGTATATGTTTCTTCAAAAGTTGGACAACTTTTTATATACGTATGTGTAGCATATGCAGAAGTTGTTTAAGTACAGAACCAATGATAAGCGCTTACTCTTTGACATTAACATAGAAATTGCAGACTGTGTGCCAAATGTCTTCAGGTAAATTTCTCTCAACTGTCCTCCTGCTTTGCACTGAGCTACATCAAAGGCTTCTTCTGATAATAATTCACTGTCCAGCTTCCAGCCTCAGATGCCAGATGGCCAGTGATTTAAGATTTTCACAGAAACGCTCTGTAATTTAACCTAAGACGTATTTTTCAACATTTAGTAAATATTCAACACATACGATATAAGGATGTACTTCACAGCAGAATGCCATTCAGACCAGAACCTCACGTCACAAAAAAGCGGCTTCTCATCTGCGTTTGGACTCTTAATGAACATGCAGTGAGTGCTGGAGAAACTGGAAACAGCCAGATCATTTTGGCAGGCTGTCAAAAGGCAGAAGAGAAGCTGGCGAGAATTAGAGCTAATGAATAGACTTTTCAAAACGTCTATGCTGGATAATTAAATTATATTCATAATGTTACAAAAACCTACTTGTGTCTAAAAATGTGTTATCGTAAAAAATATGTTAAAAACATTTAGAAACGTACAGTTGTCAGCGTTGTGTCGGAAGGACTGACACCAGGGGAACACCCAGCAGGGTGGCAATTACATCACATTCTTTATGAAAAACTTTACGAATGTCAAAAATGAGTTGTGTGCTTGTTAAAAAGCAGTAGAAGACCCTAATGTCAAAGAGATGATAAACACTTTAAGTCGTATTAAAGATAATAAGAACTTCCCTCTCCAGAACAGAGCAATACCGAGCTTGCAGCTGTGATCAGCCCTCTTGGGCATAAATCACACACAAAGACACATAGGCCACACCTTTGGCTTTGGCTCTACAGTTTATGGTCATTTTACTAGGGTAGAATACATTTATGTCCAATAAATGCCTCCATGAATGTATTTCAGAAATTAAGTAATGAATGGAACATTATTCCTGATCAAATTCCCAACTACTTTTTGCAGAAATGCAGCCCCCAAACGTCCAGAGAATCTCCAGCATGCTGTTACCTACAGACATTCATCAGTGTTTATTCTGTTTCCAGCCTGTCGACAAATAAACCGTCTTCAGCTACGGCCCAATATTTCTAAATTCTATCTGCTGTCTCTTTTGCACACCCCGGTTTCCATGTTGTTGCACAGACTTGAGTCAGTTGGCCTAGTTCGCACATCGGGGGGCTGAAAATCTTCCACAAAGACCTCTTCTGGTCAGACAGAAAATGAATGTACCTGAGTCGGACTGGATTCTGCCAGTTCTATGCTGATGACATTAATGAACACCTTCTGAAGTTTATATTTTACATCAACTTTCATCTGCTGCACTATGAATCCTTGACGGACCACTACGTCTACAATATCCAACATTTCAAAGCCAAGTCAGGATGGACACTGAAAGAGACCTTGTCGATATCAAATCTAAACCTTGTGCATTGTTGTGCTAGATCTGACCATGAACTGTCACAAAAAAGCACTGCAGTTTTTTTGACAGTCACATAAAGAAATATAGCAGCAAGCAGAAATGCCACGGTTCGAGCCTCCTATGATGTGTGGTGAAAGGGAAAGCATTTTCAAACGCAAGAGAGCATTTGTTGTAATAAAAAAGGCACCCAACAATATGTGAATGCCAACAAAAGAAAATAATATTGTAGACTGTAATATAAGTATAAAGGAGATAGAACCCAAATGGCAATATGCTTATGTAATCAAAAGTATGTCTACTGAACATCAAAATTGTGACCAAACGTAAACAAAAATATAATCAATTCAGTGTCTTGCTTGTATATAACAACCCGAACAAACCCTCAACAAATAAAGCAAACACAATGTCACCCTTTCTTAGCATATACAATAATATGTTTATATACTCCACGATGTACATTTTACTAATTATTTTATTAGCACAAGTAAACTATGTAGTTGATATGATTGTGTTAAATTCAGACAAACAAAAGTCCACATCAGGGTCTTTTTATATGGAATTAGTTAATTATCTCATTGCCCACATGGGTTTTAATCAGGTGGTCCACAGCTTCCAACCACTGGCCAGAAATCTTTATTTTATATTTACATTACAGTATGCTTAATGTTTAGTTTTCTCTAGAGCATAAACACAGGCATTCATTTCAAATTAGGATTATCAGATTAATTGATTGATTGATTGATTGGATTGGATTGATTGATACACACTCTATAGAAAAGTACACAGTGTAAAACTAATAAACTACCAATAATTTTATCTAATTTTAAAGGCCTGTGTGTTGCAGCACTTTTTAATTGGTGCAGTGGGAATTCATCAAGACTTTTGGTAAGGTTTTGTTACTCTGATGCATTCTTTATTATTGATTTTAACGCAATAAGACGTGCTCTGCAGCTCCCAAGAGAGAATATGATCATATAAATGCTTATGGATTCAGTTACATGTCTCTTTCTTTGCCAGAAAACAAGCACATCCTGCAAAGTCCTCAGCTCTGTGATAATCTGTTATGGTGGTACAACGTGAAACCTTTCGTTTGACAACCTGCTATATCTACTTTCACCGTATTTCCCAGAAAACAAGATTAACTCTGGGAATGTCATGAATTGCATGCTGCTCTTTAATATAAGCCCTAACTGCTAAAAAGAAGCCTTGTAGCCGCAGTGACGTATTACAGCAGAAAAAAATCCCAATTAAAAGCATCTCGAAAAACTGTGTCACATAAGTAAAGGAAATCTTTGACTGTGTGATACAAAGCAGGCTTAAAGTCTGTGAGCATTTATTGAACTGCTCATTAAATTTGAAACCGTTTTAATGAATTGTTTCTTCTAAAGGTTCTCTGCGGATTGCTTTCTCGTAGCTCCATGTCATTTTAGTCCGATAACACCCGCATGCTTTTTCTATCTGAAAGCTGTGTCTTCTGATAATCAGACAAGACATTGTAAAATGTTCACAAGAGTGATTGTAGAGGTAAAATGCAATTCAGTTTTTTTGGTTGTGTATAACGAGATTTTTGACAGACATGGCTTTTTTTACTCTGTGGTAGGACTTCAAATGTGCATCTAACAGGACCAGCAGAGGAGCCAAAGGAGTCCAGGCCTGAATTCTGCTGCAGTGATAAGCAGAGCTTTACCTACAGACTGGGCTCAAGTTCTCTTGGGTTTTTCTTTTCTTTTCTTTTGATTTGATTTGAGAGTCCAGACCAGATTAAGTTGCGGCAGGGCTGTTGGCCGAAACTAGATGCTGGCAAAAGGTCTTCATACATCACCATACATTTTGTGATTATCAGATAAATTGAGCAAATGGAGTTCAAGTTCATGTTTCACTTATCAATTGCATCTCACAGTCAGACTGTTTCTAAGCAGATAACATTTAATCTAAAATGGTAAAATTACTCTAAAAACATTTTCTAACAACAGATAAAATTTGAAAGATTAAATGTTGGAACAATAATGTAACTAGAATACTAACACAACAACACACATACTCAGGCATCAAACATCTAACACACACACACACACACACACACACACACACACACACACACACACAAAAAGAAACACATAGACACACAATTACACATTATGTTGTCCCAGATGTTCTGATCTTAGGGTCAAAATATACATTACCACGAGTATCAGCAAGAAAGCCAACAGTAGCCATGACGAAAAACATCTGACCAAAATATAGTATACTAGTATTGTATTATGGTTTTTAGAATGTAGTAATAAAGTATAAACTAGGTGAGTTTGAAGTGAACACTGCAGTGGGCAGTCTTAAGCAGTGATGTCAGGGGGCATGAACTTCATTGACAATGTGTTCCTAAAAGAGAAAGTTCTATATAGTGTCGGTAAAGCCTTTTGGTGTCCAATTTGAAACATTTTTTGTTGAATTTTTTGGTCGTTCCCACGTTGACGCTGAGCTAAAGTTATTCTCAAAAGCATTAAATCAACTTGAAGTGCAGGCCAATCAAGTTGGTCCACATCAGACTCTGTCATGCATGACTTTATGGACCATAGTGGAAAAGGAAAGCACCAGATCAAAAGTGTTCCAACTAATTTGGAAGCTTGAGAGCTCCAGAAAAACAACCCCATACTATAATCCCCCCTCGATAACACTTATCACAAAGTAGTCAGACAAGAACCGTTCTGCAAACTGCAAAACCCAAACATCTCCCAGATGGAGAGTCATGAATCATCACTCCAAAAAACACGCCTCCACCGACAGCATATTCGATCCCACCGCATCCAACGCTTTACATTGCACATGTAAAGTTGTATCTAAACATGTAAATCCAAGGTGAATAGCTTATATTCAGCATCTTGGCTCAGGAAACACAGTCAATGACGCTTTCTGCATGCTGTTCTTGAGCTAGCCTGAAGGCCACATTCAGATACAGAAACTTTGTACAGTGTAAAGAGGCTTTCTGAGAACAATTTTTTTCAAAGTGTGAAATCCAGGCATTCAAAAGAATACCTGCTGTTTTTCGACAAAGTCTAAAATTATCTTGATTCAACGACACAAAGATCAATTCACACAAAGAAAGAAAAAATTATAAAAAAAAATTGAAAAAATATTAACATAAATAGATAGTATGTTTTTTTACTATAGATAAAAATACAATACATACATTTTAGATGAGAACAAATCGGACATATCATTTGTAAAAATAAAGACAGAAATAAAAAAAAATATTAAAGGAGAAATTCACTCCATTAGTTATAATTAAAAAAAACTTTGCCATGCATAATTTCACATGTTGTCGGTAACATGATATATTGAAGAACTTCATCAGGGCAAAAAAGTAGTTCCGAAGCCATTGTGTATCTGATCAATAACAAATCAAAACAAAATTCCACCATTCCGGCCCTCTGGCACAGTGTGATGATGTTAAACCGCATTGGGTCTGATGCCAACCTTAATGGAATTACACTTACCGATTTTCTTCCCTTTTTACGTGATTTTCACTACTAAAAATGGAGGTTATGAAGATGTGCACCAAAGTTTCAAATTAGAAAATTCTTAATCATATTCATAGTCAACAAACATGTAATTTATAATACTTTAAATTAGCATGGATTGTATATTTCATTTCAGGAATAGAAACGAAATGTGAGGAATGGTAATTGCATATATCTATTGATTATTTTATGTAATTAGTTGCCTTAATAGAATCTAGCTGCAGGGCAAGCCAGTTACTTCTGTGCCAGTCCCAAGCCCGGATAAATAGAGAGGGTTGCGTAGGAAAGACATCCGGCGTAAAACTTGTCAAACCCGAACCATGCGAGTCGTTCAAAGAAACTTCATACCGGATCGGTCGAGGCCCGGGTTAACAACGACCGCCACCGGTACTGTTGACTTACAGGGTGCCGGTGGAAATTGGGCTACTGTTGGTCAAAGAAGGAGAGGAGGCAGGAGGGTGCGTGAACAGAGAGAGAAGAGGATGAGAAGGAGCATAGACCTGAGAATAGGGACTCTCAACGTTGGCACAATGACAGGGAAAAGCAGAGAGCTGGCAGACATGATGGAGAGAAGGAAGGTAGATGTACTGTGTGTGCAAGAGACAAGGTGGAAGGGCAGCAAAGCACGTACTATTGGAGGAGGATACAAACTGTACTACCATGGTGTGGATGGGAAGAGAAACGGGGTAGGAGTGATCCTGAAGAAGGAGCTGGGGAGCAATGTGCTAGAGGTGAAAAGAGTCTCAGACAGGGTGATGAGCTTAAAGCTGGAAGTTGAAGGGGTGATGGTGAATGTAGTCAGTGGTTATGCTCCACAAGTGGGCTGTGAATTAGAAGAGAAGGAGAGATTCTGGAGTGAGTTTGATGAGGTCATAGAGAGTATTCCCAGAGGGGAGAGACGGGTTGTTGGAGCAGACTTCAATGGTCATGTTGGTGAGGGGAACAGAGGTGATGAGGATGTGATGGGCAGGTTTGGTGTGAAAGAAAGGAATCTAGAAGGACAGATGGTGGTAGACTTTGCTAAGAGGATGGAAATGGCTGTAGTCAACACTTACTTCCAGAAGAGAGAGGAACACAGAGTGACATAAAAGAGTGGAGGTAGGAGTACACAGGTGGACTACATCCTATGTAGACGAGGCCATTTGAGAGAGGTTAGTGACTGCAAAGTGGTGGTAGGAGAGAGTGTAGCCAGACAGCACCGCATGGTGGTGTGTAAGATGACTCTGGTGGTCAGGAGGAAGAAGAATAGAGGGAAGACAGAACAGAAGACCAAGTGGTGGAAGTAAAAGGATGAAGGAGCTTGCGAAGAATTCAGGCAGAGATTGAGACAGGCTCTGGGAGATCAGGAAGAGCTGCCTGATGACTGGGAAACTACAGCAGAGGTTATTAGGGAAACAGGTAGGAAGGTGCTGGGTGTTTCATCTGGTAGAAGGATAGAAGATAAGGACACTTGGTGGTGGAATAAGGAAGTACAGGACTGCATCCAGAGGAAGAGGTTGGCAAAGAGGAAGTGGGATCTAGAAAGGACTTTTTGAGAAAAGTAGACAGGAGTACAAGGAAGTGCAGCACAGAGTGAAGAGGGAGGTGGCAAAGGCCAAACAGAGAGCATATGATGAGCTGTATGACAGGTTAGACACAAAGAAAGGAGAGAAGGACTTGTACAGGTTAGCCAGACAGAGAGATGGGGATGGGAAGGATGTACAGCAGATAAGAGTTATAAAAGACAGAGATGGAAATGTACTAACAACCCAGGAGAGTGTGCAGAGAAGATGGAAGGAGTATTTTGAGGAGCTGATGAATGAGGAAAATGATAAGGAAAGAAGGGAGGAGGATGTGGATGTTGAGAAGCAGGAAATAGCAGACATTAGTATGGATGAGGAGAGGAAGGCTCTGAAGAGGATGAAGAGCGGAAAGGCTGTCGGTCCTGATGATGTACCTGTAGAGGTGTGGAAGTGTCTAGGAGAGTCAGCGGTAGAGTTCTTAACCAGATCGTTTAACAGGATTCTCGAGAGCGAGAAGATGCCTGAGGAGTGGAAAAGCGTTCCCGTGCCGATTTTCAAGAACAAGGGTGATACGCAGAACTGCAGCAACTACAGGGGAATAAAGCTGATGAGCCACACAATGAAGCTGTGGGAAAGAGTAGTGGAAGCCGGGCTTAGGAAGGAGGTAGAGATTTGTGAGTAACAGTATGGTTTTATGCCCCGCAAGAGCACCACTGATGCCATTTTTGCTTTGAGAATGTTGATGGAAAAGTACAGAGAGGGTCAGAAGGAGCTGCATTGTGTCTTTGTGGATTTAGAAAAGGCATACGACAGGGTGCCGAGGGAGGAGCTGTGGTACTGTATGAGGTTGTCGGGAGTGGCAGAGAAGTATGTCAGAGTAGTCCAGGACATGTATGAGAGGAGTATGACGATGGTGAGATGTGCTGTAGGCCAGACAGAAGAGTTCAGGGTGGAGGTGGAACTACACCAAGGATCAGCTTTGAGTCCCTTTTTGTTTGCTATGCTGATGGACAGGTTGACAGATGAGATCAGACAGAAATCTCCCTGGACAATGATGTTTGCTGATGACATAGTGATTTGCAGCGAGAGTAGAGAGCAGGTGGAGGAAGAGCTAGAGAAGAGGAGGTTTGCTCTGGAAAAAAGAGGCATGAAAGTAAGTCGTAGTAAGACAGAATACCTGTGTATAAATGAGAGGGTGCAGGGTGGAGGAGTGAAGTTACAGGGGGTGGAGGTGAAGAAGGTACAGAAGTTTAAGTACTTGGGATCAACAGTGCAGTGTGATGTGGAGTGTGGAAAAGAGGTGAAGAGGCGAGTGCAGGCAGGGTGGAGCGGGTGGAGGAAAGTGTCAGCCGTGTTGTGTGACAGAAGAGTGTCAGCAAGACTTAAAGGAAAGGTGTACAAGACAGTGGTGCGACCAGCTCTGCTCTATGGCTTAGAGACAGGGGAAGGAAAAAGAGACAGGAGGCAGAGATGGAGGCAGCGGAGATGAAGATGTTGAGGTTCTCCTTAGGAGTGAAAAGGTTGGACAGAATAAGGAACGAGCACATCAGAGGAACAGCTCATGTTACTTGTGTTAGCAACAAAGTCAGATAGGCCAGACTGAGATGGTTTGGACACGTGCAGAGGAGGGAGAGTGAATATATTGGTAGAAGGGTGTTAGAGAAGGAGCTGCCAGGGAAGAGGGCAAGAGGACGACCAAGGAGGAGATATATGGATGTTGTAAGAGAGGACACGAGGTTGGCTGTGGTCAGGGTGGAAGATACTCAAGATAGAATGAGGTGGAAAGGGATGACTCGCTGTGGCGACCCCTGATAAGGGAAAAGCCGAAAGAGAAGAAGAAGAAGTTGCCTTAATAAATTAATTAATATTTTTTTCCAGAGAGAAAGAAACAGAATGAGCAATACAAAATAGAAACATAGGGAGGCAGAGACACTGAGTATAAAACAGAACAAAAAAAGAAAGAAAGAAAGAAAGAAAGAAAGAAGCAAAGGAAGGAAGGGATGAAGGAAAGAAAAGGGGAGAGAGGATGACAGAGAGACTGAAACAGAGAAAAATAAAGAAAGAGACAGAAAGGGAGGAAGAGATAAAGAAAAAGAGGGGGTGGGGGGCTCAAGTGGTGAAGTATGGCTCAAGTGGTTTAAAAGATGGTTTTAATGATAATAATTATCCTCTTGACTCTAGCTATGCATCTCCTGAAACCAAAATGCCACAGAAAAGTGTCTGAAACATCAAGGTAGTTAGCAATATCTTGTGGTCCAATGTCAAAACGTCACCATAGACCCTCAATTATTTCCCTCAATTCCCTGATGCTTATCTGCCATTACAGCTGTTGAGAACTAGCCCCCTCGTACAGGAAAATGAAAGGGGGATTGATGAGTAATTCTGTATCGTTCCTATAAATTGATCGGAGGCTGGGTCGGAGAGCATCCTCACTCTGGAAAATTCCATCATAGATGATGATGACATTCTCTAAACTCTGCAATCATGTTTTACTCAATGAGAATTAAACGTTCTTGAATCTATTATCGCATCTGACATTTCTCTTTCGAACACTTGCAACAAGAGATCACAACAATCTCATTAGTTCAACTCTGCCTACAACTAAAAGTAAAGGTAATTAAACTCATGAGCATTCCTGCCATTATTGCCTGTTCTCCTATGAATGCAAAATTTACTGGACTTTGTTTGTCTGTCCTATTTTTACATCTGCATGACTTAGTATTGATGCTTGTCACAGTGCTATATAGATGCTGTGACCATGAAACTTAAACACTTCCATTCTGGAAGTCATGAGAAATGTAAAAGATTTTACTGTAAAAACAAATACTGGTCTAGCGTAGCTGTTTATGAAACGGAACATATTTTGATATTTTATTCTGAGTAATACTGAGTTTGTGTGTGCATTTCTTTCCATCTTATGACCCTCAGGGCCATGCGGTGTAAGGGGGTTATCTCTTCCCACGATAGTGGCAAGACCACCAGCTGTTACAAAATTAATAGGATTATAATAGCTACATTTGTCTTGTGGACATATATTTTCATTATAATGCAGCTTTCATTGAAACACAAGTCTGCAATTACATAAGCGGGTACAAAGTAAAATATTTTTATAATATGATAAATATGTAAGTACACTGTAAAAAGCAGTACATATTTGGTCATTGCTTTTTTACTGTAACAATTTTGTTTCTGGTCTAAAACATTTGGTTTTAGGTTTCTTTTTTTAACCTTTTTTTTTTTTAGTTATGGTATAACTGGCAAAAATGTATTGTTTATTACTTTAAGTGGAATCTTCTCTCTTGAGTACAGTATCTCTCTTGCCCACATTCTCTCGTTCTAATCGGCGATGATTTGTCTTGCTCATTTTTAAAAGCTTAAAATAATTGACCTTGAAAAATTAATTACATGTGTGCACTGCTGAGTTCCCGAGACCAGACCATAGAGAATTAATAAAGGCAGAAGAATTTTTCATCCTTTATCAGCCTTGAATGTTCAGCTAGCTGTACCTGTATTTAACCCCTCAGCAAAAAGAGAGGTTGCGTTTTAGATTCTTAACGCAAAAAATGAAACTTTTATGAAAATTATAATGTTTTTAAATGAAACATTATAATTTAAATATTTGTATTTTTTAAAAGTCTGTTTTTTAAAATCAATTATTATTTAAAATTAAATAACAGGCAATAAAAACAGGTTTTACTGTTCTGCCCATGACAACACTAACAAAATGTTAATTATGACTTATATCAAGCAGTTTTTATATCACATCCTACACAAACATGTACAATTAAAAATATGAATTAGTATTGTTCAAAGTGATAAGGAAGAGTTGCATCTATCAACTTGGTCACCAGCTTATCACAGGGTGAGACCAACAAACAAACACGCCCACACCCATGGGCCAATTATAGTCGCCGATTCACTTGATGCGCTTAGTTTTTGAACTGTGGGGGAAAAAAACATTGCAAACCCACGCAAAAACTGGTAGACATGCAAACTCCACAAAAGAAAGGCCTCGGCTTGGCTTCCAGTCAGAGCCAGAGTCAGATGGAAGAGGATTTTATAAGAGGATTTTTAAACCCTATAAGCTAACTCATTAGCCAACAGTCGCCTCCATTATGCTTTCTCGCCAACCAATGATGAAAGGACAATAGATTCAATCAGAGAAGCCTGTTTGGAGAGATTTCCTTGCGGGGATAAAAGCACTCTGTGGGCTAAAAGATCATTTCTTAATTGGTTTATACTCTTTGTTGATGTTTTGTTCACAATTTAGCATTATACATGTACAGTACAATTCTATACAGTATATGCATTCTGGTTAATTGGATCCTATTAGATAAGACAAATAGAGTTTTTATTTCACGAGATGGCAAAACTTAAAACACACTTTCGGTCGAAGCCAGGAAGAAGATAAAAATAATTACTAAAAACAATTTTTTTTCCATGACTGTGTACAAAAACTAACAGGAGAATAATTTCTGAGCAAATAAGCTTTAAATACGTTAAAATATTGTGTCCTCCTTAAAAATATATTCTTGATGAAAATTCTGCCAAAAACATGAAAAATGTGATTTAGAGTAAATTATTCAATTATATTTATTAGGTTGTGTGTTATCAGTGCTTCATATATCACTTGGTCAATAATGCCATTATTAACAGCTTCTTATCAAAAGGGTCTTGGAAGCCGGAAGCCGCCCCAGACTTTGAGTTTTACACATAATTGTATAGCTTTATTTGATGCAAAATACTCTCAATATGGCCACAGAAAAAGAAAAAGAAAACATGTCACAAATTGCCTGTGTACAGCGTTTATCACATGAAATAATCAAAACCAGGATTTAAGATGAATAAATGTAAGACTGAACAAAGGAGGGAAAGAGGCGAAAAAAGAACGAAAGTGATTTTATCTCCACATACTTGACAGGATGAAATAGAACAGAAGAAGCTGAGGAAGCAGTGGTCTTCTGAGGATTGCCTTGTGAGACATCCAGACACTTTTTATACGTGTCCAAATATTGTCAGGAGGCTTAATAAAAGGAAAAGAAGAAAACAAGACCCGAATCGAGTTTTCAATCAGTCTTCTGTCCTGACATGGTAAAATTGCTCAGAGTGGCAGCCTTTCACCTGATGGTAAAGTCACTGATGGGCCTGGAGACTGCTCTCAGAGGATGCTCGGAGACATCCTGCCTCTCTTACTGTCACTTCAGCTGACATCAGCCCATCACAACAATGCTTAGTTATTCATGCTGGCTTCCAGGAACTACACATGTGTTCTCCGATTGCAACATGTAAAAAAAGAGAAAAGATTCTCCTGTCACAGAGTCTAAGCCTATGAATGTATGACATGCAAATATATTTTTCCTAGTCTAACCGAAAGTGTAATGTTGGCTTCAGTCAAATATAGAAGCCGAAAATTCTAGTACACTTTCAACCAAAGTCAAAAATTTTGACTCGAGTCAAAAAACGAGTCGGCCAACACAATATATTAGAACAATTGTGCAACACACAGTAAGTAGGTGAACCACACCTAGGTGAACTGCACAACTATGAATTGTTATTAAAATGAAAAAAAAAAAGGTTACATGTTATTACAAGCTACAAGATGATAATGAAATACGATGTTGTAATTGTAAGCATTATTTTGTTGTAGCACTTCAGTACACACGCAAGACATGAACAATTACATGATGTTTTTTCACAAAACATCTTTTTTGGAGATATGGCAAAACATTAGCATTACGGGTTTGAATAAGAAAACACTAAAACTGTGATTTCCCAGGATTCCCAGGAGGTGTCACGATCCTCCAAACCCTCGATTTGATTACATTTTCCATTCGAAAGTCCCGGTTCGATTTGATTCTCTGTTTTAAAAAAGAAAGATTTGAAAGCATAAGCTATGCCATTTTAAGACTTTTATCCAATATAATAATATCTGACATTTAGTCGCAATGTACCATACACTCCATTGTCAAATTTAAAATATCTTCAGTCATTTGAAAACGTAAACAAAATAGCCTTATTGTACATGGAGGGAATCACCGTAGCTGTGAGATGCGTTCTACTTTGGATTTCGCACCGCGGTTCTAGCATGATAATAAAAATGCCTTAAGCCGAAGTTTTTTTGGTCGACAACACAAATGTTGTCAACATAACTCAGAGGAAATCCATAATACTTCCCCACTGGCGATTTCAGTGAAACAGGAGTTCTGTCGACAGCATCGTCGATTCCATTTTTTGATTCGATGATTGAGATTAAGTATGAATTCTGATCGATTTCGATTTAAAATCGAAATTGTGACACCCCTACAGTATATACTAAAATCTACTTAACAAAATGAATGAGGCTTTTAATAAGAAACATTTTCACTTTCTTAAGTATACATAATATACATGCTATTTATTTTAAATTATAGCTGTAAATTCTACATTAAAATGTCGTTAGCTGTCTATGTTGACACGTCTGATGGCAACAGGCATATTGTGAAATAACCTAAGCGGAGGCTACACACTCACACACACAAGTGGAAGTTTTGCAGGTTGACATACAATTGCATACAATTTGGGCAAGACACTGCCCACTGCTCCAGGTTTGTGTGTGTTCACTTCACTTTGTGTGTAACTTCATAGGATGGTTAAATGCAGACAGTTTTACGACGGTCCCTAGTGTCCATTATAACAAACTCAGGCAAAACTTTGTCGACAACCAAAATTCTGAGCATGA
Organism: Paedocypris micromegethes; assembly: GCA_028031935.1. Taxonomy (NCBI): domain Eukaryota; kingdom Metazoa; phylum Chordata; class Actinopteri; order Cypriniformes; genus Paedocypris; species Paedocypris micromegethes. The sequence goes on along the minus strand of CM051501.1, from coordinate 18,297,233 downwards.
CAACATGACCACGTAAAAAAAAAAAAACTGTTGGAAATCGAAAATAAGCCGAAGGGAGACCAAGTCAGACACAAAGTCAAAACTCAGTTAGTCTATAATGTTTTAAGTGTTTCAGTTTAAACAAACTAAACATTCAAGAAAAGTTATAGAGACTAACAGACGCTCTAAGTCCCATTTCTACAGTCACTCGGTCTACAGTCAATGCCTGGACATAAATTATCTTCCTAAATTCTCTACATAAACCCTACAGCTATTGACAATCTCACTCAGTAAAAGTCCAAACTGTAGTTTATTACCTTGCTGTACAGTAGGCCCCATACTTCATCTGGTCTGAGGTGTCAGATCAAACATCAATCTTACCCATGTCTATGTCTTTCATTTTCAATTTGTTGTAAATGCACCATCAGTGTGACCATTAACCACATCCTGTGTCTTTGTATTCTTTATTAAATGTTATCTCGGGCTTCCAGGAAGTGAGTTCACCCGAGTGCACCAAAGCGATTAGGCTGATGATGACGTTTAGGCTGTAGTCTTCTCTGCTACTCTGAGACTAGGCTTCTGCACATTACACATCATGGTTGTTCTTCAAATTCAGCAGCCTCTGTGGAAGATCTGAGTGATGGCAGTGTGGAAGCAGAGCTGATGAGGTTAGTTGTTGTAGTGGCTGGTGTCAGCATTCGTTGCCAGTAATCATTTATACAATTATCCAACTTATCATTCATCATTACAAACAAAAGTGACTTACAGTGCATTAGTATTTACATTGAGACTAAGTGCACAAACTTTTATTTTCTGGTCGAGTAAGAGAACCGTTCTCAGCTAAAAATTATCCACGGTTTTTATTATTGCATTTTAATGTTCGATGATTCTACCACTTTGAGATTTGCGTGCAAATGAAAAATGCTTTATAAAAAATGATTATTATTATTTATATTATATTTTTATTGGGGTTTTTTTTAAGTCACAGTTTGATTTTTACATCTCTTTGCGTCTTTCCTGAGAGGAACCATTGAGTCGGTTTATTTTCTCTTCACCCTTCGTCAGACAGTTTTGCTTTCCTTGCCACTGTCGCATAGTATGTTGCTGCTCACTGGTAATAGTCTAAGTCAAGCTAGTTGGTTTAGAACAGTTGCTTTGGGACAATCTCAGACTGTGGAAGGCACTTTAGAAATATACCAAAATAGAACGTATTTGACGATGTTGCATTCACCAGATTCTACTGATACGAGTCCACATTACTTATCCATAACCGTGTACAGACACAATACCCTGAGAATACACTCAGATTTCAAAGATTATTCCAAATTACAGTAAAATAATTCACCCAACACATTATGACACTGAAAGCAAGCACAGAGTCTGTCAAAATCTGCCAACGACCCTACACTCTCTTCTGTTAAAGCTGTCTGCGTGTGGAACCAGCACCAGCTGTGTTGGATCATCTGACATCAGAACCAGTGGCCATGAAGATGCCCTGAAGTTAGATGAGGGCCACTTGCTGCCAGCAGCATGACAAGCTGACTGCTTCATCTAGACATAGACATGCTTCACTCAGTTACAACGGAGTATCGCTGCTTTGGGGAGAAAAGAAGGTCTTCTCCGAACATGCTGTTTTCTTTCTGTCTGCAGACCAGGCCATGCCACATGTTTTCTCAACTTTTGGATTTTTGGAACTTCGGGTCAATAATAGATATCAATTGTCTCTAGTTGCAGTCAGCCTATGTGTGTGTACCTATTAATCAGTAGCCAAAGATTAGATTATAATTAAGTTTCATTAGTTTGAGTGTCGTGAAAGGCGCCAATAAATAAAAAAAAAAAAAGTTTACGGTATGTACTTTTTTTATTGTGGTCAAAGGAGGTTTCACCTGTGAGGCATCAGCTCATTATACTGTATTTCTGATTGGTAAGATAAAATACAAAAGTAAGTGCTTTAGGTGCGGATAAACTCAGACAGACCACGAGTGAATGCACCACTGTGAAAACTGCCCCAGACACATTGATATTACTGAAATCGTTGAATTGTACAATTGCTTAATTTAAATATATTATTTTAGACAAAGTTTTAAACTACAGTACTTACAGTACCAACATCAACTGCTGTACAAAGGCTTCTTTGTCTTTATTTCTTTATTTAACCATTATTGGGTGTTTGCCTAGTTATTCACTACATTATATATTCAATATAGTTTACACTTTTAGTTCAACAGAGTAATAGAGAAGAGAAAAGGTGTTTTGCATAGGCATTTAGGCTTAAACTCTCTACCTTTAAAAAGCCCTTACATCATCATATTTTTTTGTGGAAAAAATACATTGTGAAAAAAATCTTAAAAGCTTTTCAGCCAAGGCAGCAATTATAATAAAGGCATTAAAACTCTAAATTGTGTTCGGTAAAAAGTCTCTTTTGAACCGAAAGCAAAACATGAATATTAGATTCAAATCCCTCCATGATGCATACAAGCCTGCAATAAGTCATGCCACGATAAAAATATAATGAAAATATAAATCACATGGTTATTTAAAAAAAAAACTAAATTTGTCATTTGACAATTATTTGTTCGTATATTTCTATATATAAAAACTTATTTCAGATCTAAAAGATCATAATGTTATGACAAACATTGCAACATTGAGTCAACAGTGTTAAACACAGACGTATACAGTACATACTCACTGAATACTTTAATAAAGCAGTCTTTATTAAGTCTTACTAATACCGTGAAGGACCCCTTTTTTGCCTTCAGAATTGACTGATTATAAAAGGCTGTTTCAATTCTTGTCTGTCATTTTTAAGCCTGTTAGGCTATGTTGAAGAGGCGAATAGCTGAACGATTGTGTCAAAGATAATCAAATACTGTACACTAACACACAAGGCCAGAACAATGAAAAAAAAAACATTTTTTTTTTTCTGAACAACTCTCCTACTCATCAAGGAGATGTTTGATGTTTTACTTTGTGTCTCTATTATTTCCGTCTTCTCTCTACTCTCTTATTGAACGTAGTATTGGTTCACCTGATATACACAGACTTGTGTATTCTTATTTTGCTATATTTTTACACAATTGCCTTTGAGTTCCCCCCACAAATTGTGCATTATGAAAACACTGCACATCTCTTTCTGCAAAACAGCAAAATAATTATTGTTTAAAATTGATGCCAGAGGAGAGGTCTGAGTCAAATTGGACACCAACAGCATCGGAACTGGAACATTAGAAATGCACAATCGAACAGATCTACATAAATCAATTCATTACCTAAAAGCATCACAGAAGCATAATATACTTTAGAAGACCAATAATAATGAGTAAGCTACAAGAAATATGTAGAATACAAAAATATACACGGAAAACATAAGGGAAAATAATTATGTTACAACAAACACAGCCAATTATGACAGAAAATAAATGCACGTTTGTGACAAACTGTCAGTTTTTAAGAATAATTATACTTTCATTTTCACAAGAAAGATAAACAAGCAGCTAAGGCACCACGAACCATGGTCAGTACTGTAAATGAGTGGTTTAGCCTGGTGTTTTTAGTTTCTGTTACAGCTAATCACAGTATTGCATGTCCAAAAAGTGAACTTAATTGTTAGAAAGATCGGTTTCGACTGTGTGTCCTTCAGCCTTTTTCTCTCCCTAAATGAAGGGGAGATTGCTGACACACGGCACTGATTATGTATTCAGCTCGACCAACTTACTCTTAAATATTGTCAATGCACGTACTATTAACACATCTGATGTGTCGACTGCAGTCCGGTTTAGAGGCTGGACACTTTAGAACTTAAGAAACTGTGAGATCGTGATTTTCCATCATGAACAGTTTAATGCCCTTGAGGCCTTTGCTTTTCAAGAAGTTCAAATATAATGGATTTGAAAAATGAAATATTCTACAGCATGTCATTACCTTTGCTAGCAAATCTGTATTCTTATAAAATATATCAATATATCAATAAAGTATATCGAATTACTACTCAAAAGAGCATTTGTTGTACAAACTATGCCTACTTCATTCTGACTGACTGACAAGGTGTTGTGTCATATTGGCAGATGTTCACATGCTTTCAATACATCCTAATTATCGTTAACCTAATCAATTCAGTCTCACCTGTATTGTCACCTGTTGCTTTCCTATTTAATCCCCATTTGTCATCAGTCCCGAGCTAGTTTTTTGTTCAGTTTTCAAGGTCTTTGTGTCAGAGGAGTTTTTGTTCTTTTCTTGTTCATTTTAGTTTTGCATTTCCATCCACACTGCAGCATTGCAGTCCATTTGGTATTGCTGGTTATGCTCTCTACTTCTTCTGTGCAGATCTTTGTATGCGGTCTGATTGGCTGCTAGACTGTCATTTGGGAAAGTTGCCGGATCAAATCCTTGTCCAATAGATTGTGAAGGAATTGGTACCGGGCTGCGACCCCGCCAAACGGAATCAGATTAGTATCAAAAATATTTAACTTCATCTATTGAAAATGCATTGCAAAACAAAACCAAATGGAAATTATTCACATTTTTGTTTTGTTTTTTATTATCATCTTAATTTGCAGTCTTCACATTTTCGTTAGGCAACACTTTGACCAGTAAAGGTCCAGCTCCAGCTGGTCCAGTTGGTCAACGTTTGATAATTCTACCTAGATAGAAAGTGGCCTGTTATGTTAACTGTGTGTGTGTAAAGTCGCTGCCTGAGAGCGTTTGCACGTCACCCGAATTTCCTGTGCACGTGCTCTCAGGCAGCGACTTTACACACACACAGGTAGAATTATCAAACGTTGACCGGTCCGCAACCATAAAAAGGTTGGGGACCACTGCGATTAGTTTCGACAAGTGTGTGTGTTCTTGAGCAAGACACTATCCACCACATGCTCCCAAGGCATCGTGGCCTAACGCTGCCCACTGCTCGGTCTGGGTAACTTCACTGGATGGGTTTCATGCAGAACACAATTTCAATAAGGCCCCTTGTGACCATTTTGACAAACTCTCTTTCTGAATTCCTCTTTGTTTCACCCTGTACACCTTGATAAAGTGTATGTGTGTGAGAAACAAAAACCTGGCTTCAGACTCACCATCAAACATTTTATGTCTGGAGGTAAATGTTGTCCAAATGGCACGACTGTTTTCTTCCACCATTTTCTCAAAATCCACCTTGCTTTGTTGACCAAGTTTTCCCTCCATGTCTGAAGTGCAGCAGGTATAGCCCTGGGAACATACACGTAGATGTAAACCTGTGGGAAGGGAGGAGACATTTGTCACTACCCACACTGGGAGGCACAGAACATTTCTGCATTCATGTTGCACTCAACGCACCAACACACTTGAAGGCAACGCTGTGAGGCGCGATATCCCAGGCCACCCTGAAGAGACCCTTGTGTGCAGCTCAAAATTAGTGGTGCTTGTCATTATTTGCAGTAACATCTTTAATTGCATCAGACTGGTGAACAAATATGAAATAAATTAAAAAAAAAACTTAATAGTTGTTTATTTCCAATTGTCTAGCCAATCAATCACAGAGCAGTACACTTATTCTCATTCTCAGTCATGTTTGGACAAATGTACAAACTTCAATTTGTCTGCATGTTTCTGGCCCTCAAAAAGAAACCAGAGACGTGGTGTGAACCCAAGTGAGCACGTACAAACTTCTCACTGAAAGACCCTAACGATGCCCACCTTGTAGTGAGGAATAATTATAATATAATGCTCATGAACTGAATAATATTATGCTGGTGAAATGCCTCTAGACACGGAGTCCTGCATTTCAATATTCTGCACAGGGTATTTACACCTGAATGATTGTATGAGATAAGTGATTTAGTGATGCAGAATGTTGTCCTTGGATGTAAAACAGAGATTGGTTCATTGATACATGTTTTGGACATGTTCTAATCTTGAAACTGGGCGAAGAAATGTATAGTTATACAATGGAAATCAGAAAAGCCACCAAGGCACACCGAGTTGCTGAGAAACTTCTTCATACGTTCCAATTGAAAAAAAAAAAAAACAAACATAAACAAAAGAAAATCAATGTTTGAAAAGATGTGGGGCACATTTATTTTACACATGACTATCTTGTAAGTTAGTTGTAATTTGTAATTTGTAATTTTTTTTTTGTATTATTACTTCTTGTTTACATTTACCTTCTGTCATTACTTCTCAGCTCAATACTTCCAAGGGTGGGGAAAAGTGGGGAAGAAGCTTGAAAAGACTGTTAGCCTGTTTATTGGCCTTATATTGTCATGTTTTGAAATAAATTCATAAATACATTGATAAAAAAAGTGCTATAACATAACCTATTTTATTTAAACAAATACAACATCTAACCGCTTTTTTTCACATAGCAGCAGTAGTGACATACAGGTTACTACTTAGCAATTCACAATTTCAAAACACAGTAATTGTACCTGTGTCATTGTATTTGTGTACTGCTGACGTTTGTTCTGTAGCATCTCCCAGAGGCCAACAGCTGAACGTTTTCGCACTGGTGGTGTGTAGTTTTTGCAAGATGTACAAGAAGAACATGTTGTCTGATTTTATACCAGAAAAACAAATTAGCTGAATGTTCGCAAATGTACAAAGTGTACTCTCTTTATGTCTTCAAATTATGACAAATGTAATTGTCCTGATTTTACCATTGAGGCGAAATGCAAATCCTACATGTCAGAGCAATTGGACCAAAATGTGAGAATATTATTTTCAGTTTGATGCTTTTTCTTTGTCATTATTGTAACTTTACTGAACACGAATCTGTAGACCCAAGGTCAGTGTGTATTCGCCTCAATTGTCATGGTTTGAAATTGAGCTTGATGATGGTAATAGTCTGAATTTAGGATCACAAACACACACACATCACACACATACACACACACACACACACACACCGACTTTTGCGGCAAGAGCCATCATGCAAGTGTAAAAAACTACCCAAAAGGTAAGCGGTTTATCCATGTAGAAAAAAGCCCCAAAACAAGGTGCAATGGAAGCGTAGTACAAATATCCCCCTGGAGATTAGATCTAAACCTCAGGCCCTGCAATCAAACTAGGCTGAGCTTTCACTCTCCAACGCTTTCAAAGAGTGTTACATCAGATGGTGGCAAGGTCTAACGTAATTTCCTTTTAGCCTCCTGAGACCCCTACAGTGGTGGCTAAGGAGGAAGGGGTTTCCCTGAAGTATAAAGTCCTTTTTCCTAGAGAACCTAGCGCAAAAATGTTCCGAATAGTAACCATATCATCTTGCCCTAAGAATGCACTGTCAGAGGAGTGTAGTGACAAGAGAATCTAAAACGTGGAGAGAATCTCATCATCGCTGACAGGAAGTGCCTTGAGATGTTAGCTGTGCTTCTGAATGGAAGTATGTTCACACAGGGCATCAGTTCTGGTCAAAACAAAGCATGTTGTCTTTACTGAGTCTGAAGGCTCACTCGACAAAGCTTTTAGTGGACAAAGATATGTGTGATGCTGCTTACTGTTCTTTCCCCACATACTCATTCCAACATTTAACCTTTATATTATGTAGCTCACAAATCTCCTTCTTACTTTCCAAATTGCCTCATGCTTAACTAACTTAAATGCTCATCTTAACTCACAGTAAAGAACTTGGGTGCCAAATTTGATATTAACCTCTCTGTCATATTAAACGCCACATCAGTAACATATTTAGAATTACATATCTCTAAGCTGCATCATATGCTCTTAAGGTCATATGCCAAAAGACCACAATGTTAGATTACTGTGATGATCTTCTGGAAGGTTCTCCTGCTCGACCAGAAAATAACCTTCAAAGTTCAGAATGTGGCAACTAGATTACTCGCATGATCAAAAATTATGATCATAAAAGTGTTAATGTTGCCACATTGGTTAATAGTAAAATACAGCATTCAATTTTCAATTCTTCTAATCATTTTTACAGCTCTAAGCGGTTTAGCATCCACGTACTGTATATTTAAGTGAGATTATCTCCTGTTACAAGCCAACACGATGTTTGTATCACAAAACTCAGGCCAGCTATTAATATCTAAATTTCTAAGACTTATACAGAAGGAAGATCTTTTGCATATTTTTAACATAAATCTGGATATTTCTGCCAAGAAACAGAAACAGTAAGTCAGTTTAAGTCTAGATTTAAAACCCGTCTCCTCAAGAACGTAAATAGACGAATCAACTGTGATACAAAGACAGTGAAGGCTAGAACTTAATTCAATTCTACAGAAAGGCTGCCTAATTCACGGAACCAAATGTACTGAACATCATGTTTGCTAAGAGCTCTGTTTTCACTCTCCTCTTGAGGTCTTGAATGATCTACATTTCGGCCTGGAGGAGTGTCTGTGCAAATTGGATGGAGATGACGTCGCTTTGACCGCTAAGAAAGGATGGGGTCTGACATCACTCAGGCTCATTTGCTTTCCAGGAGCGTTGGATGTGAGGCTGTCTGGACCGCTGAAGGAAGGACGCTGTCACCTGGTCTGATGTGTGGTGTCATTGCTCTGGTGTTGATCTTCTGTGAGCGGGATGGAGTCGCTTCAAAGCCATTGAGAAGTGACACTGTTTTTCCTTCATCCAGAACCATCATCACAAAGACTTTTACAGCACTTGGTTTAATTTTCTTCTCGCTTTCATTTAGAATGTTGTTTTTCTAGCCACTGCTGCTGCTCACCGGTCATAGTCATAGTCAAAATGTCATCGACCAACAGATATAAAGGAACAATGACTTATTTCACTGCTAAAAAGTCTATTGAGCTTTTCAAGTATCCCTATCAACTATCAATGTTCCTGTTTCCTTTGAATGAAACAATTTGTTTTGTAACACTTGGTTGCCATTAAAGTTTTCTAAAAAAGATGCATTTGTTAGTCTTCTTTTCAAAACAATTGGCATTTTTTACAAACTTTAAAAAATATTGTATAATTTTGATTATGAAGGTTTAATATATCAGAATCACTTCTGTTCAGTTTTGATACGGTATTTATTCTAATTTAGTACTGCTCTGCTAGTTTGAACAACATTTGTTGTATTTTGCAGTTGCATCAGTGACATTTCCCATTGTGATATTTCCTCCCTTCTTTCAGATGTCCTGTGCTGCTTCCATAAATGTTACAGATCGTGATAAAAGCACAAAGCTGTGTTCTGCAGAAACTGCTGACTATGAGAGTAAAGAAGACAATCTGCAGGTAAAACAATTTGATGGAGGAATTGCAGTTGACAAATGATCAAATCAATTTTCTAAAACCAGTAAGAAATAGTAATAGGTATATTCTATTTTGACATAACATAAATGTGTTTTCATTTTTCTTGTCTATTCATGGCTTTCTTCTTTCTTTTTTAAATCTCTCACAAACCACACTGAATATAAAGAAATGTATCAAAATTATATTATAATTTCATAAAGAACATAAAGAAAAATACATCTAAATCTGCAGATTTGAAATCAGATCACTCATGGAGTGCATATACAGATAGAAATGACACTAATCAGATTAAAAATGCATTTACAACATGGTGATTACAAGGAGGATTATATCAAGATAATACTTTTTTCACAGATGTACAGAAGCCCATCTGCATTATTAACATAATCGTGGTACAGCAAAAGTGATGAGTAAAAAAGAAATGGAAATGGAAATCCATGACTGAGCTGGAAATGTAAAACTCGTAACATTATTGATCGATTGCAATGTACACGTAAAGTGAAGGTGAAATGATTTGAATCCCACGTGGTTGTGTCCCCTAATAAATGAGCAGTCTACAAGTGTAATAGTCAGTTTGTTTGAACATTGAGACACAACAATAAGTAATTTGCCTGTGCAATTTGTTGGCCACAAGGTATGCACACATGGGGGGATTTTGACCCATTCGTCTTTGCAGATCCTGTCTAAATTTGTTGAGAGTGTCTAGAGAGTGAAAATATAATGAGTGTCTTTAGGCGACAATGAATCCTATGTAGATTCCTTGAACTGCATTTAAAAAAATAGAGTTGGAGATTTTGTCAGTATTAAAGTTAAAATAAAATAACACTTTTGATGGCACAACGGCAATCATGAAGTCAACACTACAGTGCACACTTGACTTTGGATAACTTCAAAAACATTCATAGTCAGACACAAAAGTTTTATTAAACAGCAAAAGATGCAGTTACATGAATGTTGCAGAGACAAAAAAGCAACATCATAGATATCATAGACATATTTTTTAAAATAACATTATATTAGAAATTGCATGTGAATAAACCATCATGTGTGTGCTTAAAAGCAGATAAAAAAAATAAAAGCTAGGCACGTGCGATTGGAAAAGAGGAATTTATTTTAATAAACCATGTGAACCACAAAATCCATCAAGAATAAAATGATTCTGTACACAAGTAAAGAGAAGTAGAGCTTACAATAAATATGTAAGTAGAAGAGTTTTTTGTTTGCTTTTGTTTTGTTTTGAAGAGCAATGAATAAATGAAGAGTAAGCTCAAAGAAACGATTATACAACAGTAAGTTATTGTTCATGTATTGTGATTAAACCACAACACAGAACTTTTTTTTTCTGTTTTAACAATAATCATTATATCATTTAATACACAGACCCAAAATAGTTCAATAGCTTTTACAACCGGTCTATTTATTTATTTATTTTACGAATTTATAATAACGGCAAAATAAAGATTCAGGTCGGCAATGTGAAAAAACGTAATGCCACTAGAACATTCGCAGGCATCATGAGGCCACTGCAATGTGGCGAAAGTTTAACATTTATGAACAATGGAGCTCCCTATGCTAAGCTAACCAGCTCAATTGGAAAAAAAAAAACTTCTTTTTACGAGACTGCAGCTATAGCTTTGTCCAAAGTTACAGACCTAACTTACAACATATACATTTTCAATGTAGGATAGTTGTAGAATCATCTGCAGGTCCGGGATAGACTCGAAAATTAGAAAACGCCTTGGAAAAAAACGCTCATGGAAAAAACGTGATTTTTTGCAGCTCTAAATGGCCATAAAATGTCTGATTGGCTGATGATTAAATTAATCATTTGGACTGGTTCTGATGGTAAACGCTTTAAACGTCAGAAATTATATTTTCAGTTTTGTAAATATTTGTCCTACTACCGCAGTGAAATTGCCAGAGGACACTTCATATTACCAGTGAGTCAGGTTTCTTTTTATTTCTTGTTCTTCCTCAGAGGGTTTTGCTCATAGTTAGTGTTTTGGTTATGCGTGCGCACTGATCATAGCCATAGTCATTGCCAGGCTTTTCTAAATTATACTAATTGTTCTGCTTGTTTCTGACTGGGAAAAGAGCTTTAAAAATCAATTCAATTTCAACACTTGCTAATTTGAACACTTGCTAACACTTATCTTTTGTCTTATCTCTTCTACGTACACACACAATGTGAAATATTGTGATGAATCTGTGACATGCTGTAGGTGGCTGTATTCGCAGCTGAAATCATACAAATGAGTATAAGCTTTTATAACAGCACAATTGTGGAATGATTCGTAACAATTCTTAGAATTATTTGCCTTTTTTAGTCTCAAATAAGGTTCATTTTCGCTCTGCAAGAATAACTACCAATAGCTGCACTGCCGACAGCATCTTTCCAATGCCCGAGCAAATAAAATGACAAAACCTTCTGACAAATAACCAGAATACCTCAGCGACTCAAAGCAATGCCACAGCAACCCACAAACAGCACATTGAGAGTATCTCTATGGTTGCTCTCTATTGCATCATCGTAAAATTATAAAGCCAATGGACTTTTAAAGCTTGGAAGAGGATCCATTGGGTTTAATTTAAAATGCTCATATCTTTGATGAGTTACCATCTCTGCAGAATTGCCGTATATAAATAAAAAAAGTAATAATTCTCTTAATAATTTCTCATTCTACGTATATCCCAACTACAAAATTCACACAGACTCTAAAACTGTAAACCATAACTTAAGCAAAGCATTCAAAGCAAAGCAATACTCTGCTCTGCTAAACAAATGTATGATGTGGATTAAAAATATCCTTTCCAACTTTAGTTTTTATAAAAAACTAAATTGATCTCGCAACCAGGGGTTTTTAAGTGAAACATAAATGGTGTCCCCCAAAAACACACAATTCGGTGATGTATAAAATATCTGTTGCAGCTATGCACTAAATGGACTAAATCTGAAAAGTGGACATTAGTTACAACGATTTACTGAAATTCCAGTTTCTGCAGATTTACAGGTGCTGATAGATGGAACGAAAAAAAAAAAACTGGGGAACTTGTCAAGGGAACGTATCATGCCCAATGATCAAAGTCATGCCAAAAACGCAGAGCAACTCCCCATAGAATTCATTATTCTACCTCGCCACAGGGATCTTCTGCATATGGTCACTTCCATATGGTGCATCACAAGGATCATTATGTAGAGGTTCTGAAAGACTGACTTTGATAATGAGTTTAGTCTAATTAACAGCGCATATAACCCATGTGACCCCTCTGTGAGAAATCAAACCACATTTTACACCTGAAGTACCTCCAACAAACCACATGTCAGTTTGGTTCATTTTGTTTCCTGGTAAGGAGCATTGTACGATCCATAATTGTTGTTTATTGATTTTCCCTTCTTTTTTGTGGCCACACTGCAAGCCATTTATCATGTAGTACAGCTCTGTAATGAATGATGGGATGGCAAAATCAAGAAAGCACTTTGACTCATTTAGGAACCACAAAAGATTCTCAGCATCCGTCATGGTGAGATACAGAGCTGAGATGAGGAAACCTGAGCACCCTGTTAATTCCATGACTAATCAACTCCAGGAAGGCTAGCTGGTGATGGCTGTTTTTTCTCGCTCGATAGCAGCACCAGTTCTGCAACAAATGAATTACCATCGATCTGCCATCAGAAATGTGCTCATCAAAACCTACTCTACTGAATCACTAGCTTCAGACACAACTGTGGGAGTCCAGGCTCGTCTATACGGACCCAAGCTGAGCTCATGGTTCCATTTGAAACGTCGAAAAGTAAACTAAAACAAAAGATTTTTTTAATATGCTTAGATTCTAATGCTTCTAATAGACTGATCTGAAATGGAAAAATGTTTAGAAAATAGAGCAAAAAAGAAAACGTGTATCTTAATTGAGTATTTGTGCACTCAATCTGCAGGTTAAAAATCTCAACCACTTGTCCAATGTTGGTTAGGTGTAATAAGTAATCCTTTGATAGTCGCTCTGTGAAAAATGTGATTTATCACCCACTTTAGAAGGGCAAAGTTGCCAGATATTGCCACATCCGATGAGAGTGAACACAACACTGCAGGTCCTGAGAAGCAGCTGGGGTCTGGTTCCTTGCTCAAGGCCAAAACGGCTAAAAAAGGTGGTAGAATGTGATGTTTATTCACCAATTCCTGCCGGTATAGAGACTCAAAATTGTGAAATTCCAATTATGGCTTCAAATCGCTAACCACTAGGCTCGATTTGCAAAACTAAGAAAGCTCTCAGACTGATTCAGGAACCATAAAAGAATTCCTGATGTATATCATGGAGAGTTTGTGTAGTTGAGCATACATTTATGATCAAGGAAAAACATTTGTAGTACCTCAGGAGTCTACAATTATTCTTAAATATCTTACGTGTATGCCTATACGATTGTTAGCTTTTATTTTTGTGTAAAAATTAGACTAAATCAGAAAAGCACACATTAAGACATAATAAAATATATCATGTTAGAACCGTTACCGCAACATCTGTTCAAAGGAAAAGTTACTCTTCAAACTTACATGAATCATGTTCCTATCACAAGTTGACTCAAAGAACACATCAGCTTCTTTCTGCATAATGCATGAGTTTCCAGATCATTCTGGTTAATTATCCCTTAAAGCCAATGTGTAATATATGTGAGATTCAAGCGGGCCCAGGCAAACGGGGCCATTTTTCCCCCCATGGAACATAAACGTACAAAATGTTTTTACCGATCACAGCTGTCGAGTTTTAAAAAGTTATAGCAGCTAATTTATCTTTTGTGTTGTACCTAGTGATTTCTTTGTTCTTAAACTGTAAATGTTTTTTTTTTGTTTTTTCTAGTTTAAAAATGTTCAAAATCGAGATGAAATAGTGGATCCGAAACTAATCTGTACAAGTCTAATCTTTAAACATTCTAAAGTGTTATCATAAAATTGATTAAATCTTAAAAATGTATGTATTTATTTCCAATTGTTCATCTAGATAAACATGATCTCAATTTGAAAGTTATTATTACTGTATACAGTTTCAGACAGTGATATTGGTGCAGTCCCTGACAAATGTCAATGCTTTTTATTAAATGGAAAGGTAAAAAAAAATTCCTGGCTCTTTCTTTTAGCTACTGAAAGATTAACTGTGCAGAAAGCACTCAGCTCAGGTGTCATTTAAAATCCATTCAATTTACATTAACAGCCTTATGAGCATTTTACAGTTTCCTCCGCAAAACTCTTCCACCTCTAATGAGGGTCACACATGGCTGCAAAGTGCAGGTTCTTCTATTAAATATAACTGGAGGAAATGAGCTGGAAAAAAGTAAGTTCAGGTTGTGTCAGGTTTTTGAAAATATAAGGTGTGTGTGTGTGTGTGTGTGTGTGTGTGTGTGTGTGACTGTTCTCCGCAGGGTGGCTGGGTGAGCAGCTCTGTCACCCGGGAGGAACTCTGAGTAGAGCCGCTGCTAGAACCACCTCGCAGCCCGAGGCCAAACTACCAACAAGAGAAGTGAGGAACGCAGCGCTAGAAAGACGGCTTAAGCACAGAAAGGTGGCTGCCACATCTTCATCAGCTCATCCTGCACCTTGGGGAAGAAAGCCACTGGGTGCGGGCTGGGCTATATGGAATGCTGCTGACCCAGAAACCAATCGTCCCACAGCGAGCACTTGTTAGGGTCGCTGTCACCCATTCCAGGCCAATGGCGTCTACACAGAGAGAGCATGGACACAAACTGAGCATCTGAACGGGCTTATCCACAGACAAGCGAGTGGTTCTTTCAACATCAGATGAAAATATTATAGAACCTACTCTTTATTTTTTAAAGTGCCTTTTTGATTCAAATTGACCTAAAAGTGGTATATAAAGGAGATAAAAGTGTCTGATTGACATCGGCAGGATTTTACAGTCAATTACTTTTGACTGTTCTTTGTTTGCCTCATAAATATGAGCATTCGCGAAACATGCAGCTTTGAGAAACGTGTAAAGGATAAACGAAGCTCAATTTCAAGTTCAACTTTGTGTGCGCGTGTGTGTGTGTGTGTGTGTGTGTGTGTGATACTGTCAGGAATGAATTTCATGATCAGGCTCACTCATTTTGGCATTCAAAACGTGTGAATAAAAATATGACAAATGACAAGTGTGATTGAGACCGTGTCTAATCCGAATATTTAAATAAACGTGTAAAAATCATAAAGTCAATGTATACAAACTTTTAGGAAGATTGCTAAACACATTTGAGAAACCACTGAATCTTTATGCAAGCCCAAAATAGATTCAGAAATATCACAATGAAAACGCAACTATTTCGGAGAACTAGAGAAGCAATTAAGAGCTGAAACTAAACCTGCACATTCCCAGATGCAAACTGGAGCGTGCCACAATTTTACTTTAGCATCTGTTGGATGTAGTGTGCCCAGAAATGGCCAGAGGCGCCCAACAATCAGTCCACCAACCCAACAGCCATCACTTACATTACCTTTGTCCATCTGAGACGTGCAGAATATTCTGGCCAAGCCATTAAGCACAATAAAATATAGTTTATTTGTCATCTGCACACTTAAAGCCATTTTAGCAGTTATTCTCCATTACCAACCAAATCATATAGCGAAATTATTATTCTGCGTGCCACTATTATTCATATTCTGCAGTGTGTGTATGTGCGTCCATGCGTGTGTGCTTAATTTCTGTTGCTAGTAGTAATTTCTACATAGCTGACTACTGATTGATTTTAATATTAAAACTTCCACAAATGTATCATTATGAATATAATTTGTTATTATTACCATTATTGTTGTTCTTATTTATTATTACAATTATTTAGTATATATTTAGGACTCGTTTTTGTGAAATTATAGAATCTAACTTGTCAGATGGTGTCCCATGACAAACATGATCCAACCACCCAGTATAAAAATTTGAAAAAAAGACAATAATAAACGAATGGCGAGCCAGGTCTGGGATTGAGGCCAGTACGATAGACGGGCTCTTACTTACAAGTCGTTGTTTAAGGGTTTTCCTGCCATACCATCCCTATTTAACCAGTTCTGGAAATAAGTCAAACTTGTTCCCATTGCATGTTTAGCTCTGACAGGCCAGCCCTATGAAAGTCACTGGT
The DNA here is from genome assembly GCA_028031935.1 of Paedocypris micromegethes. Lineage (NCBI taxonomy): Eukaryota > Metazoa > Chordata > Actinopteri > Cypriniformes > Paedocypris > Paedocypris micromegethes. The sequence goes on along the minus strand of CM051501.1, from coordinate 18,280,954 downwards.
CATGTTTATGTATGTTTCTGAAATATATATATTTTCTGAAATGTATTTTTTAATATTCATGCATTTTTATTGACATGATTTCTAGTCTAGATAAAGAATGTGGTTAGAGGCCACAGTGTTTATCACTTTTATTTGCAGTTTATGTGGTCTTGCTGGACCTTCGGCAGCACTAGGGCAGTTTGCAGCTGATCGTGAAACGGCTAGAATGGGAATCTGCACCACCAAATCAGTGGCTAGGGTCCTCAAGCAGAATGAGGAGAGCACTTTCTAGAGAAGACATTGAGAGGTGTCAGATGAGGTGGTTCGGGCATATTTTTCCAGTATGCCAGAAGGAGTCCCAGAAGAAAACAGGACCCAGCATGAAGGAGGAGAGGATGGATGGATGGACAATCGCTAGTTATTAATCTAATTTTAAAAAGACGTTTCTCTTTTTATTCAGAACTAAGCTAATTCAAATCATATGTGACCAATTTAAAACCTTTGATCACTTTAAAGCTTAAATGGTTTCTGTATTAACACATTTTGTTTGTCACTAAAGCGTTTTTGTAATTAATTCAATGAATTGTGGTATTTAAACATTTTTATTGCAGGCTGTACATAGCACTGTATTTGATCTCAATGTGTGCATGAGGAATTCTGAACATGTTCACAGAGTAATTGATGTAATTTGTTTGTATTTTCAGCAAAGGAAATAAAAGTCCCCTGAGCAACAGTGACAGCCAGTATCTCAACCATAGTTTGCTTTTGAAAGATTTTTTTTTTGTAAACAAAAACACCCTCCTCCCAGGGGTTGAGATGCTTGTTTGTGCTTGTGACACCCCGTCATCGTGTTTGAAAACCATAAACTTCCCTGAATTAATTACACATCCTTTTGCATCGGTGTTGAGATATGAAGCTCTGCGGAACATAAAAATTACTGTTTGTGAAATGGTAAATCCTTAGATTTTTCCTGAATGTTTTTCTCAAGGTAACAATTCTTTAGAAAGTTATAAAAGATGTAAACATTTGGGTGATTTGCATTTTCATTTTTTATTTAGTTTGTCAGTTTTGCTGTTTCCATGAAGAATCAAAAATAATGAAATTCATAATAAAGTTAAATAAAATAATTCTCTAAAAATGTATATATTCTATTATAATAATAAATGCTTAACATTATTTGTGTTGGACTGTGCCTGTGCTGTTATAAACCCAAAAATGTGAAATGCAGAAAGGCAGTTGTTTTATCTTGATAAAACTACCTAAATATAACTTCAATACGCCATACTTATTCATAATTATTATAATGTATTTTTAAGCTTTGTTTTAAGCAAATTCATACTAAATGTTACTTTATTGTGTGTGTGTGTGTGTGTGTGTGTGCGTGCGTGCGTGTGTGTGTGCGTGTGTGTGTGTTTTTTCTTATTCTTATTATTGTAAATTTTTGAAGTAAACTAAAAGAAAAATTAAAACCCAAAATCTTATTTTTTATTACAATTTTATTTTTTCATCACCAACTCTAAATAAATACATGTATCGATCCAGAAATTTCCTACATATAAAATACAATTATTCATTTTTTAATTGTCATTTTTTTGATGCAGAACATTGCCTGCTAGATTTTCCCCACACATCCAGCTCTTCTTCAAACGGTCACGGTCGTGCCTGGTGAAAATAAAATCCCACTCTATGGACTGAAGGTAGGTCAGACAGACAATAACTCCGCCATGTGCATGTCTTCAAACAACTGGAAACACCAACACAAACCAGGAAAGAGCATTCAAGCTCTAAATCACAAAAGCAACTCCATCCACATTCAAACCATGCTTCTTCTTGCAATTTAACACCAGTTATTTCCATTTAATCTACCTTCACAGCAAATAAAAAAAATGTTTAAAATCAAAAAGCAGGCTCAACTTGATTCAACCCAAACAGGTCTAGTATAAAAGCTTGCTTTATTGAGACTAAACTGTTCTGTCCATCAGTAATCTGGTCAAGCACTTCCTCAAACTATAATCCACACCTGCCAGAATTGTTCTGTGTTGCTAAAACAAATGAGCAACACACCATTAAGCCTCACCACCAGACCAACAGCAGGAGCACTTTTAAAATGAATATTTCGATATCCTCAACAGACTATCTGTGGTCCAGCAATTTCCACAGAAGGCTTATCAAAAGGTTTAATCCTTGAAAGCACAGGCCAGATAATGAGGTCCTACGGAACCTTACACTTAATACAGCAACACGTTTCTTGAAACAATGTTTCTTTTAGTTTCTGATTTTGTTCAGATTTCATCTGTAAAATCTGTTAAATGTGGAAATCACTCAACTTCACAAACTCAACCTCTAAACCCATTAATGTAATTTCCGTGGAACTTCAAGTAATATTTTTACTTGTAGTCTATTTAACTGACAAGACTGTGCAACATTAAGAAAAATGATTATAGTTGTAGGTCAAATGTAATTGAATTGTTAGCGTCATGTTTTCACCAACTTCAGAAATGAAAACCTAGAACTCACATAACTAATTGATCTGCTTTAATCATTCTAATTGTGT
>CM051501.1:18239380-18272962 GCA_028031935.1 Paedocypris micromegethes | reverse complement strand
TGTGTGTGTGTGTGTGGGTGTGTGAGTGTAAATTCTGTCTTTGTTAAAATCTCTAATTCTGAGCAACCGTGACTGTCAAAATCAAAAGATGGACCTCAACGCAAAAAGAGGGCTTTTATTTTATAATTAAAATCAGAAAAGCAGAAAAAAAAAATCCGTCTTGAGAGATGAAGCAAGCTAAAACCAGAATAAAGAATTTTGTATGTACAAACTGCTAAGGTTCTAAAAAAAACATCCAAAAACACAAGACGTGCGAAGGACAAAGCAAACAGGGCTAAACGTCATTTGATTGCACAAACAGCAAGATCGTTAGACGGCAGACCAGACTTGTTGAAACTGTGTTTAATACGAGGTGATGACAGAATAACCTTAGTCAAGCATAGCAAACTGTCACAAGACGAACAACAAAGTCGGTATAAATAGAAAGACATGAGAGAAAAAAATCTGATGTTATAGGTGAGGATATGAGAGCAAAAGGTGTTAATAAAGAAGGTTAAAAAAGATAAGAACAATAATGAGAGGAAAGAAACATGATTGCAGAAAAAATTGCTTTAGCAGTTCAACAATCAAAACACACAAAAATGGAATATTGAGATGCTGAAAATGTTCACAGCTGTGTCATACAGACACAAAGGTTTGTGTTTTTTATGCTTTGTGAAAAAGAGCAGGACGAAGAAAAAAAAAAGATAATAAAAAAAACGACTGCAGTGACAAGATCACAACAGGATTTCCATCTTAGCAAACACTTATAAAATTAAGATATAATTAAAGATAAAGTGTTTATTATTGCACACAAACAATCAAAGCATCATTTTACAGATAAAAAATAAAAAAATACCAGCTAGTTATTCTGTGAATTTTATTTTTTCAGGAAGTTACTCTAAGAATTTTACTCTAAGAGAGTTGCTGATGTAATTATCCAGGAAATAATTACATTTAACATAGTATTTCTAACAATTAAATACCAAAAATGTGTATTTATATGAATAAAATGTTTTATTCAAGCATGATTCATATTTTTAATTCTTCAATATGCAATGTTTGACATTTATTTTATTCTTTGGTCCCCTTTAAGATCACTGCCTGTATCTTTGTTCACCTTTCTCAGCGTGATGTTTGCAAACTCATCTCTGTTTGTGCAAGGAAAAACAAATGCAAATGAATTCTGCTCAATATTCTAGCTCTTTATATGCATAGGATGTATTCATGACAGTGATCAAAGCTTTTTTGTTTTGGTTTTGGCACAAGCATGACATTTAGAAACCTATATGTCACAATAAAGTGATTAGAGTAAAAAAAGACAATAAAAAGGTAAAATTATATATGTAAATATAATTCATGTATATTTGCATTTATGTGTGTATGTATATGCATACACACACAAAAAGAAATAAATCAATAAAAATAAAACACATGTCTAATCAAACTAATTGTTCACCTCCAGTTTATTTATTTTAAACTCACAAAAAAAGTGTGTAAAATGAGTGGAGGGATTGGAACGTTATACTAAGTATTTCGATTTGACTGTAAAAGTGAACTTCCCTGCTCAAACTTATGAATTTTTCACATGAGCAATCAGCCTTACTGGTCAGACCTAAAGCATTGTAACAATAAGCATGCTGTGATATGCACCTGTATATTGTAAATAGACTATATAACTATTTGTTGCAAGTAAATAAATCTAAAATACAATTTTTATATTGTACAGCCTTAAATACAGTGCATTACAATCTGCAACAAAACTAAAAGTCCCATAAAAGCAAATGAGATTGTGAGATACATCTCACATCACGCAAAATGAAAATGCCTCAAGTGTGGTTTTATCGCTTATTAATATCGTCAAATGTATGTACATTTGGATTAGTCAACGTTCTAGAATAAACAATATATGTAATGTAACTAATGTGGAAGCAAATGCATTACGACTGCATTATCCCGTCTTTTGCAACGTTCCCTCTCTCCTCTAATCTGCTTTTAGTGGGTAAAACCTTCAAATGTGACTACTTCACAACAGATGCCAAAACGCAACAACATCTCTTCCACAGCATGGAGCATGAATTAAAGCTGCACTGTGGCCTTAAGGGCTTCATAAATTCACTGCTAAACAGGTTGTCCTTCCTTCTGAGTGACTAGGGCCACCTGCTGGGATCATATATATTGCATTGCTTTTAGATATTGTCTTGTAAAAACAATGCTTTCTGGATTCCTTGATGTAAAACTGCACTGTAAAACTTTATCCATAAGACATACAAAATGTTACTGTCATTAGGTGATAGAATGGAATTTGTTAGACAGAGAAGAGGAAGAAAAAGACCAGCAGAAGCAAAAAACTATAGAAATAAGCCCAAAAAGAATACACAGAATATTATCATCAGGTAATATTTACAGCCACCTATGACTCCTAGCTGACAACTACAACTTTCAAGTTGTTGTTGTTGTTGTTGTTGTTGTTGTTGTTGTTGTTAATGTTATCAATTATCTAGAGTGCTGATAATATAACATTTTATAATGAGTACACTATTTTATGGTAATAAACTTTTGTACTTGTTTTAAGTAAAAAAGAAACATTCAGGTAGACAGAAGAATAGGGTTGTTAAAATCCAGCATGGTTAAACATACGTCATAAGTAAAGACAAACAAATTCACTTTTCCTGTAAGTGTGTGTGTGCGTGCGTGCGTGCGTGCGTGCGTGCGCGCGTGTGTGTTCCTCTGATTGTATAGAAAAAATTACCTACATTTAACAGGTCATTAACCAGACATTAAGCTTTTTTTATTGCTGTTTGTTTATAATACATTTCCCTCCTTGGCACTACTTCTCCACCTCCTTCCTCTAATGTGTCCTCCTCATCCTCTCTCTTTCTCTACTCGTAAATTGCACGAGACAGCTCACAAGTTTCCCATATAGCCACGAATGATCACTTTAAAATTGAAAATAAAAAAAAATCACGACTTGTTTTGTATGTGTGCATAACGGATCTAAACAAAGCGCGTTATTCAGACTTCGCGTCTGGCGTGACGTAATGTTGGCACTTTCTCCTTACCTGATATCTCCTGATGTGGCACATTATGGAGACTGATGCCTTTGGTGGTCAATGCCTGGCGAACATCGCTGCAGCTGCGCGATTTTACATCTCCTGCACATGACAGCGACAACAGGCGAGATAAATAAGTAAAAACCAAGACAGACGTCTTCAACATCCCTCTCATGCGCAAATCCCACAGACGCGTAAAAGCGCAAACACTTCAGACGGCGTCTCCAGCTGCAGGTGGACAAATGTTTTAATCATTCAATGGCTCTCCAATGATCGGTCACGCTTTCTTTCTCATCCCAAACATCGTAGACTTCTTTTTCCCGACTGGCTCTATCGTAACATACGTTAGAGTAATTATAAGATGGAAATCTCTGAAATAGATCCGAAACGATGTGCTCCGAACTTGTGAGAGAAAGCGAGAAAGTCTCCCTCACTCGCGCATAAATCGCACAGCTCAGTGGCAAGCATGGCGAAAGACACATGGAAAACCCGGACCGGAGTTCCAAGACTATCACTTTCTCCAGGGTAGAAATTAAATAGAAGTAGTGTAGAATTGTAAATTCAATAAAATAACTTAGACATAATAGAAATTAAACGAATAAAAATGTAATGTCATTATTATTATTATTATTGTTGCTGTTATTGTTGTTGTTTCATAGTACGGTTTCAATGTACAATACTGTATTTTTTATTATTATTTGTGTTATGATTATTACACTGAATTCGTCAGTACAGCTATCCAAACATCTATTAAAACATGTTATATGATTTTCTTTTGAACAAGACCTTTTCAACAAGACCTTTAAACCTGGTTTCAGCACCAAAAAAATCCTTCTGTAAAGTGTTCTGTACTACAAACAGAAGAAAATTAATTTATTATGCTGTATATATATATATATATATATATATATAGCTGTTGTTGTTGTGAAAATTCAACTAAAAAAAGGTCAAGATTATTCATAAAGAGTTTTTTCCGAAGCAAATAAACAGAACAATGAATTTAACCATCATTGTTGGTGTCAAAAGAGTGTCAATTGACCATATCCATGAACAGTGAGCAGCAGAAATGTGAAAGTGACAAGGAAAACAAAACTCTGAAGGAGAACAAAAGAAAAAAATATTGAACCTAGTGAAATCTGACTTTGGAGATGTGGCATTTTTTTACTTATATTATTTTATTTATTTATTTATTTATTTATTGATAGTTTGAAATTATTTGATAAGAACCTGTCCTGTTGTTGTTGTTGTGTTTTTTTTTTCAGCCCACCACTACCCACCTCACCTCTCCTACAGGATGCCAACTATAACCCTGGTAGGATTCCATGGGATTATACTTGCCTTTAATTGACAAGGTTGTTCTCCATCAGGATAATATCAATATTAATACAAGATATACAAATGGCCCAATTTGAGTAGGTGTACAGAGGTGGGCTGCAATAGATGCTGTGAATTACAGTGAGTGCCAAAAGCAGTAATAGATCTGCCAAACGTTTTGAGACATTCTGCTTTGGGAATTGTCTATGAATTTGTCTTGAGGAATTTTAAAGGCACCAACCAAATGCATATGTTTATACATTTTGTTACATGAATAAATTCTTATGTGTAGGAGACAAGCACTGATTTGCAGGGAAATGTCTTGTTTCTGCTTATGCATTTCCTTAAATAAAATAAACCTAAAGGAATTAATCTAAATACATACATATATACATACATACATACATACACAAACTAACATAAATATAACAAAAGACTATATAACAAATCTGATAAATAAAAAGAAGTGGTTCCAGTTAATTTGGACACCGATTTAATTATCTGTTATTATCAAAGTTACTTGGGATATATATATATATATATATATATATATATATATATATATATATATATATATATATATATAGATATTTTTTTTTTTTTTTTTTTTAATTTATACAAAAAATCAAGATCAAATCAAGATATTTATATGTTTGTACTGTACATACACACAAAACATGCATTTGTTCATGTAACATGAGGTGGCCAGTTCCTTTCTGGCAAACAGGGTCTGGCAAAACATTATACGAAATCACTCTGTAAGTGCCTCAGTGATTTGTGAGGGAACTAAATATGGTGTTAATTCTGCACCACAGGGATGAGGGAAGTTGCATTACTCACACTACATCTCCGAAAGCTGTTGTATTTTTAATGAGGTTTCTATAATTTATGTTTCCTCAAGGTAAATATAGCCAATTGTTATAATCGTGTTAGGTTCAGAACTCACAATTTAAGTTGGACACATCAATTATATTCCATCATAAAAATCACATAAAAATCATCAACACCACACTCATCATCATCATCATCATCATCATCATCAACAAATACAAGCAGATTTTGATCGTCCACACTAATAATGTTATTTTCTATTATAATTAATGTAGTAAACAAGGGAAAAAGCACATTAACTACACAAATATAAAAACAAAAAAAGATCTCATTATGTCAGATGACATGCCATCAAAAAAATATAAACAATAAAAAGTGGCATTAAACTATTTATATTGTTTAAACAAGTTTTATGAAAGAGTAAAGATCGATTTTCCAATTGAAATTAAAAATTGACAAAATTATAATTCTAATCATTCTGCTTAACCACTGGAGCCAATCTCTGAATCACTGGGCAAACAGGCAAAATGCCCATTAAAGCGCAAACTACATACACACAGAAAATCCCCAAAAAGGCCTTGAACTTGGGTCTTGAACATAACTCTTTGCTGTGAGGCCACAGTGCAACCCACTGTGCTACTGTGCCACCCACAGTGATAATTCCACAGCACATCAATATTTATACTCGTCACGCCAGCAGAAATTGTAGTGCAGATAAATGGCACGAGCAGATAATGAAAACCTGCACAATAAATGGAATTTCATTAAAATCCAAAAGCATTGTAGTTGTTATAAAAGCAGACACCTAACAACACCACATGTACATCTTGACAAAGAAAGGAAGTTGTTTTGTGATGAAGGGATTTAGTAATTTATGTTGCTCTGTGATTGTAACATTGTGCCAAAACAGCATTTATTACTTTTTCTTTTTTCTGACCAAAATGTTTTCTAAAGCCTGTCATGGGATTGACAGATGACAGACATAACTGCAGAAGAGCTTTTATTTAGACTCTAAAAAGATATAACAGTACTGAAACAGCCGTGACAAGCAAAATGAACAATAAACATGCTGTCAAGTACTACGTGCCATAAAACATTTGAAGAACAATAATGTTCAAACACATCTGGAAACAAACCTTGCATACTTATAAAACAAACGAGTAGTCAAAGAAATGGATTTTAATGAATAAAGCAGGTGAGTGACGTGAAGTTATAATTTATTCAACAAATCTGAGTGCATAAGAAAATGACTGTAAAAGGAGTGTAATTTATAACTCATGTAAATTGTTTTGGAAATTCCATTATTAACAAACACTAATTTATGACAATAAACCTTTAGAAGAGTGTACCACTTTGGGTACAAAATTACAGACATAATCAAAAAGACCATTCACAATGGCAGCTTGCAGAAGTGAGTGGAAGTGGGTGACCTTAAAATGTTACGGGACACTAGGAATACACTCCACTACAGTTTCTAATACAATTCTCTGTGTTTACAATAGATCATGCAACATGCATTCTGTTCACACCAGCCACAGGTTGTGTGTCTAATCTAACTTTGGTGTTTTTGTGCTTCTCCATGAATTTATTGTTTGTAACCCCCCACCACCGGGTCCTACTCAATGTGTTCTGTGTAGCCCAATGGTTGTGTCATCAGCAACTATACAACTTACAGCTGCTTGTGGTCACACAGTCTTGTGGAGGGAGTACAGGAGTATGAGGACACACCCATTGTAGGGTGTTAGTGAGGTCTTGTTTCTTACTCTGATCACTTGGTGTTGGTCTGACAGGACGTCTACAATACAACTGTGAGCTGTTCTGACCGCTACACTAACACGGTATAATAAACTTACAAAAACCCAGAGAAGTGGGCAGTCTTGAGCCGTGGCACCTGTAACATAAGGATGAACACAAGTCAAATTCAAATTTTATTTGTCATATATGCATTATGCATGGTACAAGATGCAATGAAATGTATTTAACAATTCTCCAGCATTTAAACATGGGTGTGGGGGGGGGTGCATGTGAGGAGGATATACAATAAAAAGATAACAGATAAAAAAGCAATAAAAATACAAAATAATAAAGACAAGGAAAAAGCTATGATGATGAAAAAAGATTAAAAAAAATACAATAAATAGAGCAAAATACAAAAAAGTGACTCGAGTGACCCATGTAAAGTGAAGATCAGTGGGTCAGTGTCTTGCTCAAGAACACTCAATTCCAGAATTTGAGTGTCAAACCAGGATTCAAACCTGGGTGGCAGGTCCAACTCCCCACCACTGAATCACAACTGCCACATGTACCTACAACGATCAATTAACTATCACTTTTAATTGTGACAGAATCGTTGACATAAAGCTAAAAAAAAGTGCTTTCTTCTCTAGACTGAAGTAAAATATCTGGGACATCAAAATTATGCAGAAGTCAATAAATTGAACAATGACAAAGTATTGGATAAATGGCCAGTGCCAAAATGTATAAAGAAAGTTAACCAAGTTCTTGGATTTATAAGATTTAAGAAAGTTTAAATTCAAATTCTGCAGCTTTGGAAATCTGACAAAACGTCATAACCGACAGAAAGATCTGAGCTGTTGCCAAACTGAGGCTCAGGGAGAATATCATCCTAAAGAACCTGCTGTAGATGAAGAACCATTACAACATTTTTATTGGCAGGTTTGGCAGGTTAATAGAATTCAGGTTCAAAAGTTTCTTACAAAATATGTTGAAAAATATGTTGACAAAATTTAAAGTACCGTACTTAAAATACTAAATTATAAACCACTAATAAACTATCAACACGTAAACTAGGTCAAAGTTATGCAGCTACGCTTTATTACTTTTTTTCCACTCTTACTTTCTAAGTCCTGTCTGTAAATGGTCTGTAAATTGACTGGCATTGTTCCAACCCTTTGACATAAGCAAGACTGGTGGACTTAACCTTTCTCTCCTGGAGCTCATCCAGATCAGCGTTAATACCACAGGGCAGCATAGAAATCTGCAGGTTTGGCCCTCCAGATTTTCTCCACTTCATTTTTTCTCTCAATCATATTGTCATCCCCCATCATTTATCATTTTCAACTAATCCATCTTAAATGCTTCTTCATTTAATATATTATCTGTCAACATGCTTAGCTTATCTGACCTTGACTGTGCTTGCATAGCCCATAATAAAGGCTACAAAGAAAAACTCTGCAGTTTTGAGTACTAAGCTGCCTAGTTTCGAAAGCGCTGCTGCCGGGATTGTATAATCCTGACCTAAGAAAAGATTTATACGTATATCCAACAGCTGAACTCATAAATGGAACATATGATGAGACATAAAAACACTGATCATTGCTATAAATTTATGAAAAGAGTCTGTTTTAGAGTCTGATTTAAAGTCTGTTTTATAAATAAAAAAACACACATTATATGACAAAAAAAAATTGAACAAGTTCTTAAAAAATTATTCAAGAACACAACGCGTATCTATTATGTAACTGTAAGATCTATTGAAAGGGAGTAAGGTCACTAGGGATCATAATAAAACTGTGCTCTGCATTTAACCATCCAAAATTAAATAAAGTTTCTTTAGGTGCCTTGTTGATGTATTGGTCTCTGGTGGTGATAGAGAGAACAACCAACCACAAGGTGGACCTGTGTCAGGCAGTTCAACAGCACATTTGTAAGGTGGCAGACCGTTCTTTGATGAACATCTCATGGAAATCTGCATGCAACTGGGAACTCTAAATCACTCGAGTATCTATAAGGAGCTGGATGGACTAGATTAAGACCCCCATTAGAAAACAGAAATTATCAGCTATTTATTTAATGCAGATGATTATTTACTTACGATTTCCTGGATCTCTGAACAAAGTCAAATTTAATGATAGACACAGAACTAATCGTTACCCTTCCGGCTAAAGCAGTTGGATGCCAAGTCAATCTAAGAATTGTGCAGTCTTAATCAAGGATTTTCAAGAATTAACTTAAACTCTTGGGAATCTATCAAAAATAATTGAATCATCTATCTCTGACGTAATGACAGGAAGTTCAATTCTTAATAACTGACTTTAGCTCTTAACCAGTAAAGTGAACAATTCATTTTGAGACATATGTGTATTTGGTTGCTTGTTTCATTGTTTCATTTTGTTCATAGTAATTTCTGTAATTCTTTATAGTAATTTCTGTAATTTCTTTACAGAAGGTGGCTCTGTGGACGTTGTAAAAATGGCCACGCTCTCAAACAATATGCATATACAATAGACAAAATGATTGGCTTCAGCGGACGACATACAATACACAAATTGTGTGAATTGACTTCAGTAACAAATTGACTTCAATAACATAAATGCAGAAAACTTCAGCTTTCAGGCAAGTGTAAAATCTGTAGAATGAGGGTTAGCAAATACTCTCTGTGATGCATAAGCAATACTGAAAATTGCCAATAGAGGGTGGTTCTCATACGGTTTTGTCAATGAAGAAGTGAAAACAAGAACAAGCTGACTTGTGTCAACAGATGTTTGTAGTGTGCTTTCCTTCAATCCGAATGGGTTGGATATTACATGGTATAAAGCATAATGTTTTATATGCTCCCCTTCTTGGATGAGAGCGGTCTTTGTCCCTGCAATTGAGGGCAATTGGTTCTGTAGTGACCTGTCTCGCAACAATATAAGCAGCATCTGCCCTTCTTATGTGTGTCTCTCTCTGTCTGGGATGGTCAGGATCTTCCTAGCTGCCTTGACTCCTCAAAACAATCCATCTGTGAATCCGGCTTGAGTCTAGGGGGAGCGTGTGATACGTGTCTTGTCATTTTACAATGTTTTTTCAGACTCACAGCTTGGATTATGTTGTCCGGTCTAATTGCCGAATCAATCAGGGACTCTAGATCAGGTGATAGGTCTTTGTGAGCCAATTCATCCGTTATATCTGACAGGGCTGGATGAAATGCCCGAGTGCCACATTTGGTCGCTAGGGTGCAAAACTCTACAGCAAATGCTGTAACACTATGTGTTCTCTGCTTTAACTTAAAAAGTGTAAAAAACTTTCTGTTCCGCTGTGGGCAGTTGTGGTCCAGCAGTATAGTTGGACCTGCTACCCGGGTGTTGCAGGTTTGAATCCAGATCCGATGGGATCTACAACTGAAAGCAGGACCATGATCCCAACATGTTCCCTGGGCGCCACAGCTTTTTGATTGCTTTGATAAGGTCTATAGTGACCTTTAATGGTTTCACTTTCTTTCAAGAGTTGTCTTTCAATCCTTCTTTCTTATGTTCTTTCTTTCTTTCTTTCTTTCTTTCTCTCTCCCTCTTTTTTTTTTTATCATATTAGCATGTTTACAGCCATTCATTTGATATTTTTAAATATAACCCGGACCTGGTCATTGGAAATCCAAGTTTCAAGTGTCCCTTGTGGAAAAAACTCACTAACCTGTTTTTGTGTCGTTTTTTATTTGTTGATTATTGATTTTTACCGTGTTTATACTGTGTATTGATTCATAAGATGAATATGTGTTTAGATTCTGTCCATGAGAGAAAGATATATTTAAACATACGCAACAAGACTATTTATCATTCCAGTTTAAGTGGCTGGCATGGACTAGAATTAGAAATCACATTGGCGACCCAAAGGGAAATCGGAGAGAGACTTTATTCAAATAAAATATTGATTTGTCACTCTTTTGATTTACATGTAAATGGAATCTTTTTTCCCCTGTTTAAAATTCATCTTAAGCCATCCCATTTTAACAGAGCAGACGTTATGCTTATGTTCAATTGCACATCAATAAGGAAGCTATCTTTATCATATTCCAGTCTTTTTAGATAAAGGCTCAGGAAATTTCTTTCATATGAAACCACAAAACAGAATATCGTAAAATATATGCATACTGTCCTAACCCTGTTCTGCAAAGTTCTGATTGTTGCATTTTATGTGGGTTATGAATTTAAATGTATTTGCTTTGTGAATAAATTCTCGAGTGTATATTACTGATGTTAATTACCAGTGGTAGTTGGGGAGGTATTCATTAATAGTGGGCTAAAAGCTACATTATTTCATTTCATTTATCTTTTATAACTTTGACAAAATGTTTGCACATTTCATCAGGTTTAAGATTCTGTAGCATTAAAAAAATAATAATAGTAAATACACAGTATTTGTTCATCTGTACATCTTTATTTACACTGAAAATATTGATGCCATTTTGGTTCTGCTCCCATTTTTATGACATGGAATTTTTCTTTTTATCGAAGATCTAAAACATTTTCTACATAGACAAAATAACCAAATATCTCAAATATAGCTTCTGTCAATTTATAATAGTGAGCAAATGTTTTTTTAGCGAGATAAACCATCGCAGGTATTCCATATGAGTTGGTTATAAGACAGCATGATTATGATCAAGTCCACTATGCTTCTGTGGTCTATTCATCTACCATAATGCTTCTAAAATCCACAATGTAATCATACCAGCCCAGGACCAGCATTTCCAGCATGATCACCTCCAAAATAAGACCAGACCAGACTAGCCGCTTGGACAGCTGCTGAAACAATGGGTTTGCAGAACTTTGGAACAAATGATCAAAATATGCTCTTCTGCCTTATCAAAGTCATTGGTTCATCATAACCAACTTGTGTGGGCAAAATTAGTTTCTCTTGATATGCAGTAGCTTCTTGATATGGCAGTTGTGGTCCCATGGTAAGAAGTTGAACCCAACATCAAGTTGGTATCCAGCAGGTTGGTATCCTGATCTGATGGGTTTAACAATTGAATGTCTTGAGCGCGACAACCTGGTGTCCACTGCTCTGGGTTGGTGTGTGTTCACTTTACAGCGCATGTGTGTGTGTGTGTGTGTGTGTGTGTGTGTTCTTCACCCGCTGGTTAAATGCAGAGCACAATTTTCCCAACTGAGGGACTTTAAGGTTTTAAAAGACTAAATGGATAAATGAAGATCATCTGTCTCTCTTTTTAACCTCTTTTGTGACCTTCTACATTAATCCTCTTTTGTTTTACAGTATTTTCTGTGCTTCATCTATCCTGATATGCTGTGTTTATGCCCGATGTTCTTTATTCCTCAAACCTCTACTTAAATCTCTTTTGAACTCAGTGTTCTGATTCTGACATTATCGTAATCTCCATGTTCCTCCTAAAATATAATGTGTTTAAGATCATTAACCATATTGGCAATTTCCCCACTGTGGCACTAATAAAAGCATATTCATTCATTCATTCATTCATTCATTCATTCATTCATTCATTCATTCTTTCATTCATTCATTCATTAAATGACGATGTTGTTACATGATAAAAGTGAGTGTGCTCTCATCGCTTCCATTGACAATACAAAAAAGAAGGAGGGAAATAATTCATCTGTGCTTGAATCGAGCCCTCAGTGGATTGCGTGACCTGTCATAACCCAACTTTCCGAGGATCAACTAAGACAGACAGCCCGGATAAGAAAAGGAATGCCACTAATTAAAAAATAAAAAAGAGGAACAGATGGCTTCTTCACAGTTGGAAAGTTCACAGTGACTGGAAGAACTGCCTGGATTCCCACATGGTTAAATGTGCTGACCCTTTTATTTTGGTTTCTAGATGCAGTCACTTTGCGCTAATGCCCTTTGAATTTCCTTACAAGCATTGACTGACTAAGAATAATTGATCAGATGCTGAAACGTGTCTGCGATGTTAATGAATGAGGTCATTCTTAAAGAAAATAAATAAATATAAGCATTTAATGAGCACACAATCTTTTATTATTAGTAGTACCGTTGTTACACTTAAAATAGAGCAAATCAAAAGACATTGGGAAATCTTGACATTGGTTTTATTTTTCCATATACTACAAAGTACATGGACTGTTTCATGAACTACAAAGCCCATATATAAATATGTACAATTTCCAAGGTAACATTTTTAACTGAGGGTTTCAATAATTTTAGCCGATTATTTTTCAATTTAACTGTATTTTGCCCCGCTGCTGATGAGAGGTCATTTTACATTAATTTATTGTGTTTGTACAAGTGAGGTTTAATATACTCGTTTAGACAAGATAACAATTAAAATATTGTCTTGTGTAATACACTTGAAAGTGTTTTTTGTAATTGTGGACGGTTTTTGTGTATACAATGTATGCAATTTAGTCAACTTAATTTTGTGGAGAACAAAATTGCAAGACTAGTAAGTAAATAATAGCAATACAAGTAATAGTAATAATTAATTATGCTGCTTTAGCATTTGTTTTTATTGATTGATTGATGTAATTTGAGCTTTCAGTTCCCAAAATGTTGCTTAAAGTCTCTTTTTACTTTTACTGTATGTTTCACACTGTTCTATCTTTCCCTTAATTAATGAGACGACAAGATTTGATGATTAATAAAGTTTATTTCATTTATCATTGCATGTTGCATGACTGTTGTATGTTACCATTTTCTCTATGACAACCTGAGGAGTTTAAATTGAATGCTTGTTTATAGTTTAGTTAGTTACATAGGTTAGTTAGTTTATAGGTTAGATGTTTATGTCTAGTGGAGATGGTTAATCTGGCTGATCCAGTTCCCGTGTTACTTTGACTGAAGACACCTTCAGTATTATGACAGCAAACAAAGATCCCAATTTTCTCTGTTTCAGGATCGGTTAAATGCAGAGAACACATTTCCCTTTAGTGCTTCATTTTCATTCTTCATTTAGTTTCATTTTCTCTGTGGCTGCTTGCTATGTGTTAATCTTCCATAGCAGTGACTGATTCAGGGTTAGCCAGGAACATCATTCAACCATTCTCAGCTGAGTCTCATAGTGAAGAACAAAGACTAGCAATAGGTGGCCTTGAGCTGCTGCTTCTGGAGGGATCGACTGTGGTGCTTGTTTCAAATACCAGACCGGCAAAGACCACAGCTGAAGTGTCCTTCAGCAAGACATAGAACCTCATCTGCTCGTTCTATAAGTCGCTTTGGATAAAAGTATCTTTCTAATAAATGAGCAACACTGACATGAATGGCAAACAGGTCGAGACTCAAATGCAGTTCTAAAACTAGAGTGTTTAATGTGAAGTCCATAAGGCAAAAGGCGTAGTCAAAGTACAGGTAGACTATCCAACCTACCAATGTCAGATTGTGGGATTAGTGAGTTTTTTTATGTCATAGCCATAATCTTAAACATCCACGAACAATGGAATAAACACAACAATATTCTATTTTTACATTTTACACAGCGTGAAAAGTGCTTTACAAATGCACAAAAAAAAAAAGTTGGGTTTAGCTGAACATTTAGGTTAAGAAATGTTTGACCACCATGTAATGTTCCTAGATTACAGTGTCAATCAAACTTTTATAAGAATGTACAAAGTTCAATTTCAAGTGTATTTATACGTATAGCGCTTTTCTTAGTCTCAGACCCAGACCAAAGTCGCTAGATAAACTGATTTCACATATAACTGTTAAAGATGATTATATCATTATTTGTATTATTATTATTATTATTATTATTATTATTATTATTAGTAGTAGTAGTAGTAGTAGTAGTACTTTTATATATTATGTTATATATAAGACATTTTACTATTTTTTGTTATTATTTCACCTCACCTACAGCAACCAGGTCAGTAATGTTTACTCTGACAGACTTTGATTGAGTGAATGACAGAAATGTGTCACAGACTGAACAACATCACAGTTGAGTCTGCTTTTCTTTGAAAATCACGTTCATTTTGCAGACTTGCTGGCAATTGTGACAAACATAATCTCTGCAGCCAGACAGCTAGTCTGTTGAAAATGCATATTTGCAAGACCAATTGCCCTAACGCTCATTGTCTCAAAATGTGGACTGGACAGAACTCAACTGAAAGAGATGTTTGATGCTAAAAAGCAAGTTTATGTGTCATTGGCAAGTTCTCTATACTATAACATATACCATAAATGCACAATTAATTTCAAGACACATTCAGGTTTTTCAAGATCTTTTTTTATACATGAACAAAATTTCATTTGCTGTGTTTTTTGTTTTTTAAATCCTACTTTGATTGTTCATGCCATCTGCATGTAACCAGTGAATATATACGGTTAACTAGAACACTGGTTAATTAGGACAGCGGCTTAATTGGGCCAACTCCCAAAGCTAATCCAAAGCTTAACATTGTTTGCTTATTTGGAACAAAGTTGGTAGAAAAGTGAAAGACAATGAGACAAATAAGCACAAGTTGCCTATGTACCTCTGTGAAGTCAAGGAGATGAACATTTGCACTGTCAGGGTAAAGCAGGGCACTGAACCTCATCTGTTCATTCTATACGCCAGTTTGAATAAAGTTTCTGTCTGGAAAATATAAAGATGAACGATATTGGAGTGCTATGGTTTGGCAGGAAGCTTTCCCTCACATCTCGTTAGACAGGTCTTTAATAACTTTTGGTTTCTTAACTGTTTCATTGATGGAACATACAGGTCAAACCAACACAATCATCACTTCTCTGCTTCATTCATTTATCTTTTGAATTTATCTTGTTATTGTGGTTTACAATAAAACAGTTTCTGGACGGAACATGCAGAAAACTTGTATTTAATACACTGGTTAAACCAGAGTACCTGAACAGTGATAATTTCATTTATTTATATATCTTTTTTTTTCTCAAACAAGGCTATTGCTTTCATGAGCTTTTTTTTAAACGATATGAAATAACAGCTGACTATTCATTTTAAATATGATTTAAACCTTTCAGCTACACAACCCTATCACAGCACACAGTATTCACATGAAAGATTTTCAACGCTAACAAAAACATCGCAGTCATCAATATACACATCCTCTATGTACTTAACTTTTATAGAAATGTGAAGAAAAAAATATATATAAAGCAGAACACACATACTGCTGTGCTGAGCCATCCGACTGCAGCACTTTTTAGGCTTTGGATTGCCACAATGGTTTTTTATTTCATGATAAACATAATAAAATACTATTCCAATTACAAATAAGAATTTGTTAGAAAAAACAATGTTGCCTGTTGGAGGTCGATAGTATGACATTTTAGTCTCAAATTTAATAATGCCCTTTGTGGCAGAGAAATAATAGCATTTGAAACAGCACCGTTCTGCATCTGATTTGTAATTTGATTACACATGGCAATCAATATTTAATTCAGCCAATTCTGACTAAAGACAAGCACAGATGCACAAACAGCATTAATGTAAATAAATAATCCGTAGTGGTCTTCACTTTATTTTCTATCTATCATCTTCTACATGCCATTAAAACGATCACTTCTCTAGTATCAGATTTCAGAAGCTGGTATTGAAATCTGGTCACACAAGCAGCAGCTTGAGAATATACCGGCACTTTTGCAGACACAAGGTCAAGCAGCCACCGTGATGACCTTTACTGAGCTCCTGACGGAAATCTAACGAAGCATCACAGGCAATTTAAGCCCCCCACAGTAAACAAACAAAAGTGTTTGTCAAGGGCTGAGCCACAATGGAAGCAGGGCAACACTACTGCTCTGTGCCCAGGCTAGGTTTATAGCCATTATTAAAAGCTTTATAAATGTGTAGTACTCTACAACATACAGAACATTCTACGCTGCATCAAGTTGGTGGCTAAAAGTCATGGATTATTATGATCTTTTTTTTTTTTATAAACAATCAATAAAGTAACGTAAAATTGTAATTTACATACCAAATGATTTCATCTGATGGTTTATGAATCATTTACAAATTCCCAAACACAACCGTATTTCATAGGGTACATTTGCTTTATTGGAACAAAATTTGACGGAAATGAAAACAAATTTGACACAAATCGTCAGCGCTCAGATGTAAAAACTGTGAAAACGCACAATATTTCGTGGACAATTTTCGAGTAATACATGCCCAAAGGTCTCTCTTTTACTCAAACACTGTCACTAAACATGAAGCATCTATCAGCATCAGCAATGATCTTTGATGTTGTAGTTAACAAATGCCCTGAAAAGAAGGTTGAGATTCAATTGCTATATGTAGAAAAACAAATGTTTCAAGAAGTCCGTCAGGCAATAGGAACGTCATCGCAATACAGGGAGAGAAGTAAATCAGTGCGAGCGGAGATCAACATCATACACACTAAAAATAGGAACAAGGACCAAGAAAACCAGACACTGGGAATATACGAGGTAAAACGGCCCGAATAAACAAAGTCGACTGTATATATCTTATTGAAGAGATGGGTTTTCAGTGAAGACTTAAATTGACTGACAATTTCTGAATCTCGAAGGTCAATCTTCCTCCTTTATATGTTTTAGAAATTTTAGCTAATAGAATCCATTTTTAGCTAAGAACATTCTTGTTTACATATAGAGGAGCTAAACCAAATATTTTAATAATTTCAAACTAAATGCAGTATCACAGGTAACTAGTGTAGCGTTACTAACACTGGGCTGATATGGTCTCACTTTTTTGTTCGTGTGAGTAATCTAGTGGCTGCATTCGGATCTGAAATGTATTGACTGCTGTGTATATGAGAATTTTTTTTTCTCATGGTCATTGCAAAGTCATTACTTACTATCAGCTCAAAAACTTTTCTCTACGTTTGTCTTCAGCTCACACTTGTATAAAGCTCTTTGAGGCATCTATCTCATTGTTGCAGTGGCCTTGGTAAAATGCACCAAATCAAAGATTTGACCGCAGGGCATCAGATGTGCCAACCGACTCTTGGCCTGCTAATGCTTCATGTGTGATACTGCAGATAAGAGAGCCGATCTCATTTTGTGTGTTTGTCCCTGCAATTCTTGCAATAAAAATAACATCCTTAGTAGTAAGTTGTTCTAAAAAAACTGTTAATCTTCTATTTTGAAGTGCAAACTAGCAACATTATGCTTAACAATATAAAACGTTATACAAAATCACTAATGGTTTCAATTAATTCATGTACATACACATTCCGCCTCTTGTTCCTTATGAATCTTCTGATAACAATGCAGACAAAAGTCAGCCTCAACTGCCGTCCATGTCGTGATGTTAGACCTATTGAATTCCCACCAATTAAGTGCTGTTCCATGAAAGACTGCGAAAAGTTACCGGAAGGTCTGTATCAGATAAGGGATGTAAATCCGGACGTCTGGATAGATACAGTAAGGGATCTGTAATAACAGACGAATAACTGTGCATTGCTAGCAGACTGGGTTGTTACAGTAGATAAAGTGGTTATTTTAGGTAAGTTTAACATTCACCTTATTAATGACTCTTAGGCACAGATCTTTCTAATTTATTTTTTCTCAAACTAAACGTGATGGTTTCAGTCATCTGATTTTTTCCTAAAGCATCGCTGTTTGTGATGTAGATATAATTTCATTAAGTGACATCGTCTCAGATCTCTGGCTAGTTCCAGGCTTTATGGACATTCCAGCCACTTCAACCACTTTGTACACTGAAGACAATTTTATTACATGTCTTCCTGATCTCAACATCTTGAATTACATTCCATAAAGAACAGAAGAGCTTGCTGAGATTATTGAAGCCCTAAATTCATCATGTTAAAATACTCAAGATTTCTTGGTCCCTGATCGTGAAAAAAACATAAATTCTAAAATCAAAGCCGCATGGTATAAGGATAATTTAAAAGACTTAATAGTTCCACTAGGAAACTAGAACAGATATGGAATAAAACTACACTTGAGGTTTTTCACTGTGCCTGGAACGACAATGAAACCTCTTATAAGCAAGCCTTAAAACCAACCAAGTCAGGATTTTTTTCAGTAAAAACACAATATTCCCCAGTATCTGTTTAAAACCGTGAACCGTTTTACAAATAAAAAAGGCACAAAGACTCTGTGATCCCTCCACAGCTCACTAGTAATGACTTTAGAAACTATTAAATGAACAATTTCAGAATGAAGATTATATCCATGCCCCCATACTCAAAAATGAATATTGCGAAAAGAAACCCATCCGAAATCCATCTTCATAAATCTATTCAGATAGGCCCAGACAAACTCACTAATATTATGACTAATATTATATAATATATACTAATATTACATATCATAAATTATAAATATTATAAGAATAAAACACTTCCTGCTTACTTAACTACATGCGATCTGAATCACTTTGTAATATCTACCTATCTATCTAACAGAATTACCATTAACATAGAAGCCACAACTAGATGTTGTGAAACTAACTAACTCTAGACAGCTACAAAAACCTACCATTTTTATCAAAAAATCTCAAAGTCTGGAAAGTAATTTCCAGTCAACTGGAACAGAATGATATATTTGAAAAATTGTTATCAGGTTTTAGACCATAATAACATGGAAATGGCAAAAACCAGTCACAAATAATCGCTTAATGGCTTTGGATAAAGGGAACGTCTTGTTATTAATTTTACTCAATCTCAGTGCTGCGTTAGACACTATAGATCACAATTGCTTTCATAGAAAGACTGGAAAATTACATTGGGGTATTACTACCTACATTTTCCCAATATTTTACAAGAGGAAGAAATATTGCATTATGAGCACCTAAATTTTGGAGTAGTCTGCCTAACACAATTAGAAATTTAGAAAAGGTAAATCAGTTTAAGTGTAGTCTGGAAAACCAATATAATAATATGCTGTAAAATAACTTTTACTTTTAAAATTTTATAAGCCTAAAATGTAATACAACCATAAAGAAAGACTGCCTAATCTAGATGCCCAGAGCCAAAATTCAAACGCACCCACGTGCTTTAAGATCTTTCAATAAGTTGAATTACCTTCATGTTTGCTAATAACTTCTTCTGTCTCTATTTCCGCCCTTCTCCTGAGTTCCTGAGTGATCTACATCTCTGCCTGGAGAAGTGTTGGTGCCACCTGGTGGGAGATGACCGCTGGACCACTTTGAAAGGATGAGGTCTTGTGGAGATGGAGATGTGGTCGGATGGAGACGACATCAGTTTGCTTTGTTTTGGATGACATCATTGGAGTGTTGGATGAGAGTCATTGTCTCCCTGGACCGCTGAAGGTGTCCCTGGGAGCATCTGTGTGATGTCATCACTCATATGCCATGCTGTCTATTGATGAGAGGGATGGAAACTCTTCAATGCCATTCAGAAGTGAGACGTTTATCCTTCATTCAGAACCACCATCACAACCACGTCCTGCGTCACTGAGGTTATTTTTCTAGCCATCGTTGCGTCTGTTTCTGCTCTCTAGTCAGACTTATAACCATAGTCAAAATCTTGTCAAACATCGGATCAAATCAGCAGTGGCTTTATCTCCCAGTTTATGACAAGAAAAGCTTGTGAAGTTTCTCTAACCATAGTTCATTTTCAACAGAAAAAGATAACTCAGTTCTTAAACTAACAGTAGTTTAAGAACAATGGTTAATTAAAAAAAGACAGCAAAGAATAGCATCGGGTAATTAGTCATATATCACTGACTTGTTCATCATGTATTAACATCCCGCTTTACTGTGTTAATGTAACTATGCAGACATCTGATATTTTGGTCATGTGCGGACCATTCATGAATTAAAAAAACTGGTAAGAATATGCAGGTTTTTGAAAACTCTGTCCTACAGCAACAGTTTTAATTTTTTGCCAAGTAAAGAATATATGTTAGAATAAAATTATTAAAAGTAACTTCTATGTGTATTTAATTATGTACCGTATATATATATATATATATATATATATATATATATATATATATATATATATATATATATATATATATACACACTATTTTTTTTTGTACATTTTTGAGCATTATCCTATCTATTTTGTGGTAAGACAAGTACATTTTACAAAGGTTTTTTTTTTTGGCATAAAAGCTCAGATGATAAGGATCAATCTCTTTGTTTCCAGCGCCATCACAGACTTCATAGCTCAAATCTATTCCTCTGGCCTCATAATTGCTAATTGATTTATGATTAGTCAGTTTTCACATTTCTACATTTTGCTGACTTGACAACAGGTTCAAGACAAAAAGTACAGCAGGTTAAAGGAAACAATCGCAAGAATCATGATTAGTCTAAACGACATTTTTCAACCATCGAAACTCTTATTAACTCTTGAAAAATCACTGTGGACATGCTAAATACTTAATACTAAATACTGTGTTTGCTATACAGTGTTTTGGCAATAGCTAAACTGACAAACGTTCAAGGTTATAGACTAAAATAACTCTATTAACACTCATCACAACCAGTTATGCTAAATGCAGTGGAGCTTCACTTCTGCCTCAAGCAAGAAGGACACATCCAGTCCCGGTCGCAGCCTTTACATGTGGTGATTGCATGTTCCACACACAATGGCTCCGCTTTCCTCCGACAACTCATAAAAACATGAAATTTTGGACTGAAAAATTGGAGTGTGAAAAATTGCTAAGGCACATGTCTGTGTCCTACCTTGCCAATGCTGTGTCCTGCCTTCAGGCCCAGAGTTTCCCAGATTGGCTTCAGTTAGTTATTTTGCAAAACTCTTTTTATAATAAATCATTTGACCTGGAATGTGCAGCTCTTCACCAGTTCTTCCAAAGAACTGCTTAGTCAGCATGCCGTGTTGTGACTTTGCGGTAGCGCTGCAATCTAATAAAGAGTTTTTTCTTGATCAATTCAATCAGAATTGTAAACGAGACTTGTACTTTGCGGTTTCACAGGTTGTAATAACAGAGTTAGAAATGTGCTATAGACTTTTTAATAGGAATTTGAACTGATTTATCATTTCTCCAACATGGCAATTATTATTGCGTCATTAAGTGCAAATGTAACACACATTAAAACTAAGACACATTAATGGCTAAATTGAATCGCGATATGAATTGAAAGAAATTTGCCATTGCTTTTTAAAGTTACTTCAAAAGAAGTGTGATACGTGTATACACACACAACCGCATACACACACACACACACACACACCGCAAAATCGTGTGCCACCTGCATTTGAACGCCACCTCTATAGACCGCTACCTAGTGGGAAGGATTGAACAGAAACATAATTTTTGGTCATCAGGTTAATACTTTTCTTATTAATGCATCACTTTATTTAAGCTAAATTTACCTAATCCCGTGATTTCTGTGTAAGCTGCATAAACGTCCAGGCTCTGATGATATTGACAATAATCAATCTTATTATTTTCAGTGTCCTCACACTTTTCCTAACTCAAATCAATTACTGTGGCCTCATAATTGCCGATTGATTTACAATTAGTCCGTTTTCACAGTTCAACCTTTCTG
Source organism: Paedocypris micromegethes (assembly GCA_028031935.1). NCBI lineage: Eukaryota > Metazoa > Chordata > Actinopteri > Cypriniformes > Paedocypris > Paedocypris micromegethes. Next base: position 18,250,627 of record CM051501.1, on the reverse strand, counting down.
CTGACTTGGCAGAAGGCGAAACAGACGGATAGAACAAAAACAGCACCCTTTCAATTACTCTTCCCCAGTTTATTCTAATACCGGATTGTAGCATTTCTTCAAACTTATTAAGAAATACAATTTTCATCATGTATGTTTTCATTGATGTGCTTTACAGTTACGCAATTGTGGTAATGAATTTGACTTTCCCTTTGTATATATAGCAGGTATTATACTGTAGAACATAAACCTACCATGCGGTTATTCTCGTATGATCCACAAGGTGGCGCACAAGTGATACTTCTGATTACATTTTTAAATTGCTTTTGTTGTCTATTTATGAAGTTGTTTTGTTTTCTATTTATGGTGTCAATTCTGATTCTGAAAACGTATGATTTTTTTTTTTATTTAATTGAATTTGAAGTAAAAATTAAACGAACTTTATTCCAAAGTAACGTATTTTTGATATGTTCATACACTTTTGTGATCTGTAGCTTCAATTAAACTACAGATCCGCCCTACAGATCATTATTGACCCATGCGACTTGGGCAAAGTATTAGTAGACTCATTAAAATGTTTTTATTGCTTATAGAGGTGTTTTAAGCGATACTTGACTTTAAAGTTTGATGTTTTAACATCAAAAAGCACTTTGTTAAAATAATAAGCGCAGTTCACCAGCTCCTCGATGGAGCCCGAGGACAAAATCAACGGGAGACTTTAGATCTTTCCAAAAGTAAAATGTAATGTTGGTGAAGCATTTTTTAAGGAATAACAAGACAACGCAAATCTAATTTCCAAGGCTTATATTAGTTTTGTAACATGTGGGCGGAGTCATCTCCTGGCTGCAAAGACAGCGAAGGTAATGAAAGGTCAGTGCCATGTGAAATGTTGTTCTGACACTTCCCCTGAAGTTCCTTTTGCAGCAATTCGATTTCTAGAGCCGTTTTCCTCTTCAATAGCTCCTGAATCTCCAGCTCTCCTCTCAGTTTTTCTTTTTTTAATTCCTGAGTCTCGATCTTCTGTTGCAGGCAGTGTTTGTAAACAGAGAGAACATCACCCTGAGCCAGTTACAGAGAAAAAAACACGTTTAACTGAATATGTCAAAAGGAACCAAAAAAAAAAAAAAACATCTCGACACAATAGCTTCACCTCTGTATCGCTCCTCACCGCAGACGACTCCTCCGCAAAACTCACAGCAGACGACTCCTCTGCAAAACTCACCGCAGACTCCTGCAAATCAGAGTGAGAGTGACTGCGAGCATGTGATGCAGGCGGTTTGTGCAGTTTTGGCCTTACAATGACTTCTTCCTTCCACGGACCCTCATTCGAGCGCATCTCTCCATCGTCCTGTGCAATAAACGACACAGTGTGACTCAGAGACGTACTGTTGCCATTGTTCACATGGGTTTAACAAGCCTCACGACTCTGACTTCAGACAGACCGTGCATGGGGAGATGGAAATGTTTGGATGTGTTATTCAAAAGCGCAAAAAAGACAAGCAAACTACAGCTCTGTTCATAACCTCTTCTATCCAAGAAGCAACGTTTTCAGCTATATGTCGTTCTTGGACAGGTTTTGTAGTTACATTTACAGAGGTGAGCTTGCATTGGTCATTTATAAAGTGACTTGAGACCCCCGTGTATGCTTCAGTAGCTATGCTGGTCCATGCATCTGTAGTTAGTGTTAGATTCCCATTAATGTTCTTTAGTGTTCACTTTACCTTGTTCATCTTTTCACAGTTTTTGTTTTCCATTAGTTTAATAAGTTGAGTCCTTGATGGCAATGTGTAGCCCGGGTAGAACTTGTCAATCATCCTTCTAAAGCCTTCCCCCTCTACCATATTAATTGGCTTCATGTCCAAAACTAACATTTCCAGGATGCTGTTTGTGAGTTCAGTAGCTTTTTGGGGTGGACATTCAGTTCCATGCTTCTTCTGGAAAAAATCCTGCATACCACTTTGTCGTTTCCTGTTAAAAAAATAAAAGAGTGACAGTTTTAAGATTTTTTTTATTACACTGTAGTTGGTCCTATTGACTTTATACAAATATGCAGTGCTTCTCCGTCTGCATTTTCCTTCTAAATATTAAACAACGTAATTTCTTACTGCAAAAGTGTCCATAAAAATATAAACAAACATGGACTACTTAAATTACCATAGTCTTTGCATACAGGTTTAATAATGTAGGAAACATTAAACAAAAAAGGCAACATACTGTATTTTGTCTCTTTCATTGTTGCCCAGCATAAATACAGATTAAAAGTGTTGTTAATTATGTTTTCTCTATATACTTACGCAGCTGGTTCACTGCCTGGTGGTAGAAACGCTGTCGGATGTTTTCTTTTTAAATGTTCATGCATTACAGATGTACTGCTGTGGTATGCCAATTCAGAATGACACAAAGTGCACATGACCATCATATTAGGCCGTAGGGTGAAGTATTCCCACACCTTTGACGACTTCGATCGCGTTCTTTTGCCATCGTCAGCACCGCTTGTTTCCCGCGCCGCCATGTTTGAAAGAATGCAAAGAAAACCCGTCGACGCACGTTTTATTTTTTTACGTAATCGATTACGTCGACAACATCGGAGCGTCATCGTTGCAGCTAACAGTTCGTTCTAGCTAGCTGGACCAGTCCCATATGAGTGTGCATTTTCAAATATTCATAAAAGAAAACAGTGAGAACGCACTCGTTTTATTTGTCCGCAACATTTTGCAGCCATCCGTCCTTGTTCTCGCAGCTTTTGAAGGGTTTCCATGCATTTTATTAGGTTTTGAAAATCGCAGTTGCTCTGCCAGCGAGAACTGAGCGCGCTCTTTAGTCATCGCAGATCACGTCCCGTTTAAAGTCAGCACGTGAACACGCAGCGATTGCGGATCGTTTTATACACATTCTAATCATCAACAACGCGCGTTTAAAGAACATAACGTGGCCATAAAACGAATAGAGGGATTGTATCATCGCGGAAAAGCGATGACCAGTGGTGATTCCCCTCCTTACGCTTTGACGTCATATGCGTCACTTCCGCTCAGTAAATTTTAAAACGTTTTGTTGACGAGTCCAAACAAGTACTGTACTAATTTAACCAGAACAACGTGAATAGTTTCTGCACATCCCCATTTAATGTTGACACAAACAGAAATGGCATTTAAATAGAATTAATCCAACGACTTCCTGTCGGAAGTGTTGGACATTGCCCAGTTATTGACGGATTGCGGACATTCATGCACACTGCGTTTTGCAAACCTCTGACACTAGTTATTTTTCTACTTGAAAGTCAAATCGTTTATTCAAAAGGGATTTGATATAAAGGTAAGATAGGTTGTAGTGATTTATTTTACCGAATGATAAACATGGACATGAATTGTATATTCGATTATTATACCGTATTAAACGGATCAAAATTGTGATTGTCTATGGTTTGTTTTTTCCCCTCCTCCATTGTTAATTGTCGTGTTTTTACATACAATAATAACATTGAATTTCGTTAGTCAGTCTGTTATATTATTTTTAAAAAGTCTCACCGCATTGAACTCGCATTAATCTCCATTCATTACAAGTACATTATAAACGCACACATATTTTTGTTCATTTTATCATTCCTTGCAGGCGGCGATTATTCCCGCGGACAGATGACGCTAGTCTTCGTTTACGGTACCCTGAAAATGGGTCAGCCGAATTATTTCAGAATTCTCGATATTTCGAACGGCACGGCCAAGTTTCTCGGACGAGCTAGGACAGTGGACCGTTATCCCGTTGTCATAGCAACTAAATACAACATCCCCTTCATGCTGAACCTCCCGGGCACTGGTCACCACGTTCAAGGAGAAATCTACAGCGTGGATGACAAGATGCTCGACTTCCTGGACCGCTTTGAGAGTTGCCCACAGATGTACCAGCGCTGCCTCATCAAGCTGGTGGTTGAAGAATGGCTGGAGGAGGCAGAAAGCAAACCCGAGGCAGGAGATGTGCTGGAGAGTTTTGTGTACAACACGACCACATACAAACCAGAGTGGCTGCAAAACACAACCTATCAAAGTTACGATGCCTATGGTGACCACGGTTTGGAATATGTGAGTCGTGAAGCCAGAAGTTCAGATCATTATTCATGAAAGGAATGGTCAAGGTTATGGTCCACCCTGAAGTGGATGCTGATTTTAACTAAAAAAAGAAACATGTTAATTAATTGAAAACTAAAAATGTAGCAAATGACAGATGCACCAGATCAGGGATAAATATGTAAATGAACACTTTGCACATACTGTAAATGTGGATCAATGCAGGAATATTATTGGAGAATAAAGGTATTTTATTATTCTTACAAATACATTTTACAATTATAATTGATGTAAGGTGAGGCCGCTAAAGCGCTGCAATCTGGCATCTGTAGTCTGTGAGCCTTCTGCACTCCATATCTCGTGGTCAATAATGTAGTATTCATATTTCTAACTGTAATCATATTCCATATTTATGTTTAAAAATGTTTAGATTTAGAAATGTTATAGAGTATGTGGAACACATGACGGATTCAGATCCGAGCTGCTCTGATGGACCTGACGGGTTTAGATCTGGACTGTGGAAGAAACCAGAGGTGATGAGGAACAAATATTGACACACAAAACCACAAATAAAATGTCAATGAGAAACGTCGATAACGTTTTAATTCGAGCGTCTGTAGAGTTGTGATGTCTACATTGCACTATATAAAATGAAACCTGATTTTACTTTGGTTGTTTCATTTTGAAGTCGGCGTCAACTTTTGAAGTTGGTTGTTTCATTCTTCATATTTGTGTTACACACTCACCATTTTTGCATTGATATGCATTCATATTGAAATTCTCTCAAAAGTAAAGAAAACCTGTTCTGGCACCCACTTGCTCGAGTTTTCATTTTTATACACAATTAGAAGAGAAAATGAAAGTGTCTATCAGATGCTCAGGCCAGCAGAGACAAGGTTTCAATATAAGAATGAGATCTGGCACCGTCTTCATGTGCGGCGAGTCCAGCTAAACAGTTCAGTTACAGCAAGACAATCCGAATGTCCTTTCAAATTAAGGCTTGTTCACCTTGATCAATTCCCTGGAAATAAACAATAAAACATTTCTCTGTCTATTAAGTGAAGCAAAAATACTTGATACATGGTTTTTCTTAATGTTCCTGAACGAACATTGAAAAAAATGGAATACAGAAAATCTGTGTAAAAGCATTTTTTTTTTATCTTTTTAAAAAGAAAAACCTTCTAAAAATGGTTGCCTTCAACTTAAAAAGGTCATTCTTTGAGAAAGTGTAACATTCGCGGAAATCATTACCACGTAAATTGATTGTGAAAGAACCACAAAAGGTTACCCCGAGTGAAAAATACATTTTATAGACATATAAAGTCGTTTAGTCTTGGGTTTCCAGAATGAGAACCATCGCGACACTAGTTCAGTCACGTCTTCTACATGAAGAAAAGGTATGAATGTGAAAGCCCTTAAGGCTGCCAGAGAAAAGTTTTAAACTCCAGGTTCCTGGTGGAGCGAAACGACTGAATCATTTCATACTTCCATATGACGTAAAAAAGATTCTAAAAGATTTTGCAGCGTGTCGTTGGAAACATTTAGTAAAGCGTCTGCTCCGCACGCTAACCGCTCAATAGACAAGCGGCTTTTTCAGGCCGTGTGTGTGAAGATGACTTAAAGAACAGGTTGCGCTGCGAATGACCTCCATCCACCTATGATCAGAAAAGAAATAATGATAGGATTGGGTAGGCAGACCTCTCAGAAGATTTCAGAACAATAATCCATTACCTCTCAAAAGAATACTCGCTCTCAGACCGGAAATAATACACGTGGGACTTGAAGTGCAGCTTGAAGACATAGTCTTTATGGATGTTTTCCGACTCGGAAGGAATCGTGATGGAGTAACCCAGCAAGGGAAGGCTGGCAAGAGGATATTCATCCTAAAAAATGAAAATATGGCCAGAAGCCCAGAAATGAAATGAATAGCTGATCAAAGAATTAACAAATACAAAAGGACCGAAGGCCATTTCTCTCACCTGGTGTGTTTTATAGAAAAATAAGCTGAAATTGGTGAAAACCACCCACAGCTTCTGCCAACCATTGCTGTTTTTGAATTTTCGCAGCAGATTCCCCGATAACTGATTCTAAAACAGAAGGAACGTTACACAACTAGGTTCCAGAGCAGAATTTTACACACAGGTTTAATATAGAACATGTGTCAGACAAAGATATTTTGGGATGCAATGATTTAAATCATTTCAATTTTGGAACAAAAAAAGCTCCTAGTGTTTAAAACCCAACCGGAACCTTCTGTTGATAATTTGGGTGTTTTGAAGGCAGAGAGAACAGATTTACTACAACTAACTTTTCTTATAATTAAATATTTAATATCAAACTGTTATTGATTCCTTTATATACAAATATATGACTTTGTAGCATCCCACGTAAGGGAAAATTCCATATCTACAATAACATTCATTTATTGCATGTATACATTGTATAGGTATTTCACATGTACATCAAAGTACATGTGAAAGGGTTTGTCAAAGGATTTCTGTGCATCAAAGCAAACTGTACTCATAAATATTCTGGACAACATTTGAAATATTTTCTAGAATTGTATTTATCATAGTGATCCACATTGTGAGTCCTATTTTTTTTTTTAATTTTTAACATTAAGCCCTGAAACTATATGAAGGACGTGCGTCCTTTACCTCTAATGCTACACTGAAGTCCACCATAGACACACTGGTGTTGCGGTGCCAGCAAACATGGACCGTGACGTTTCCACGGTGAGGAGTCTGACGCTCCAGTGAGGTCCGGGAAGAACTCAGCTCATCTTCTGATTCCTGCTCGCCGGCCGCTTCCTCTGGGGATTCTGGTGAGTTAAAAGCAGCAGCAGATGATTTACCCAGGTGACCGCTGCTTTGCCACTAATCTGTGGATTTTCCACATCGCCGTCTTATGGCAGAATGATGTTCAGCAGACAGATTCAATCATGAAGATCATTCTCTTGATCAAGTACAAACTTACTCTCACTGAAGGCACTGGACAGAATCTCAGACAATGGTCCATTGCATTTGTCTGCAAGTTCAATCGCCATCTTAATGTCCTCCATCCACTTCTCCATCTCAGAAGCTGAGCTGAGGCGAGACAGAAACAGATAGAGTTTAGACTCATGAGTCTTACACAAGAAAAACAGACCAGCACTCCCTGAAAACGCTCTGGATCATTTGACTCAATTTCAGAATACAGTATAGGTCTTCCACATCATTCCAACAAATGTTCTGTTAGTTACTGTTAATTGAGCAGTAAAATGTGTTAATAAACGGCTGGTTTACCTGGCAGCCACGACGACAGACTGATGCTGTCCAATCAGAGTAAAGGAATGAGGTACGCCCCACTCCTCCTCACTTTCATGGATCTTTGGAAAAAAAGGGACATTCATCTTTTTTTGCAAACATGTCTGATTATATGAAACAATAACTAGGGTTGAATAAAGGATAGTCAGTAAAATAAGGTCCGCTCACCGTCATGCCATACAGGGGGAGCTGACCATGTACTTTAAACTGGTTGGAGTTAGTCATCCCTCGGCTGGTGTACATCAATACATCATTGAACTGAAAAGAAATTCAAACAGAAGAAATCTCTTGAATTTTTTGCTCAGAAAAAAAGAACAAAGGTAGCATTGGGAAATATGAAAAATGAGTGTGTGGGATAGAGAAAGATAAAACGAGACAAGAGTTTGTTGCTTTAAAAGTATTTCTTACACAAACCAAATATAATAATTATTTCCAATGTATTGTCTGCTTAAGACTACTAGACAGTAGAGTACACCCATTTTTCCAAAGTAGAAACTAAATTCTATAAGCAGTGAAAGGTGAGGGCCACAAAAAGAGAGTGCTGAAGAAAAAAGGTTATGTGCCATCTGCAATTGAGTGAATCTCCAATTTCAAAACAGGACGAAGCGAGATTGACCGCTTTTGAAAATAAGAAAGTGTGTTACGCCTCTTACAAGGAAGAACATCCTTTGTTGTAGACCTTTTCCCGAGAGCTTGCTGAGACAACCAAGTCTGATAAACTCCTGAAAACAGTGAGCACAATCTCAAAAACAGTACAGTACAAAACGTAACATTTCACATGCCTCATGAACTAACCCTTCCAGGAACAACAACACTATCGATGCCAATAATGTCCTTCTTCAGCTCCAGAAGCTTCTGGAAATTTTCCATCTTAATGAGAGTGCTGTGGAGCTGCACAACCACCTCGGAAATATCAGCAAGAGCAGCTGGAACACAGAAGCCGCGATTGAGAAAGAAAGAAGAGAGACCCGACCCATCAGCTGCACTTTCTGACCTCTGGAGTCTCGGAAGTCTTCGTGAGTGGGGGGGTAATGCTTGCAGAGACGCTCCAGGATCTGCTTGTAGTGCAGGAGCCGATGCAGCGGCCGCAAGAAGAAGATGTTGAGCGGGAGGTAGCAAAACTTCTGCAGCTCAAAGTCTCGACACAGGCTCTCTAGTTTGCGAGAAGAACGACACGAGTTCTCCAGCTCTAGCAGAGCCTCAGACTGCTTCTGAAGATGTGCCGTCAAAAGCTGAGGACCAAAACAGACACTAATCCACACTGTGCTACATGTAACATGTGAAGAGAATCTGGTCAGAGAGGTGAAGATGATCTGACCTTCAAACCCTGAATGTTCTTCAGCATGATGTCTCCGACACGCTGGTAGTCTCCTTTGATGTGGGCATTGGATCTTCCCTCCCTAAATACAGAGATACGTGAAGATTTATTGAGATTTATGAAGACAAATCAGTGTCTTCAAAAGCTTCTCTGAAGGTATAAACATATCTGAATTTTTGTTAACTTTGTTATTAATTTAAATTAATTAATATTATTTGCATATACAATATATATTATATATTACAATTTTACACATGTATGTAATTTTCACATTAGTTATTTACATACACCACAATTGTTATTTTAATTTTTGTCCATAAATACTTCTATAATTCCGATTTAGGGGGGTTTCGACCCAGGACGTTTGGCCCCCTGGGCTTTAGACCCGGACGATTGATCCTTAGGACTATTGGACACTAGGATGGTTAGACCCGTGACGATTAGACCCGAGTTTCAAAATTTGACAAGCTCATGAGTAAATTTGAAACAGAAAAAATGTGTTAATATATCTCTTGTTGTTTGGACTGTTTTTTAGCATGCTTTGTGTATTTCACCACACGCTTATGGGATAAACAAGTATCGGCAATTTGGAAAGCTGTTTAAGCAAAGCGGCTGCGCGCCCTGCATGAACTGAAACCGCGGGCGGATCAGGACCGATTACGTGCGATCCCGTGGATGAAAATCGTCGCAAAAACGAACTTCGATCCAAACGGGTTTTTACTCACGCCTGTCAAATTTCTAGCTCGCACGGGCATGAAGATATGAATTTTAATAAGCTGCGGCGCCGGTCAATCCACCGTTATAAGTGCTTCTTTGCGGGACAAAGGCGCTCGAATCGGGGCAAAGTTATGCTTCTTCGCTGGAGTAAATGCAAAAAAGCCGCCTCCCAAATGTCTTGCCCACACGGCCAAAGATAAGATAAAGATAAGCCGCGTGACGAAACTCGGGTCTAACCATCCGAGTGTCCAATCGTCCTAAGGATCAATTGTCCTAAAGATCAATCGTCCGGGTCCAAAGCCCCGGGGGCCAAACGTCCTGGGTCGAAAAGTCTGGTCACCATAATTCCAGACATTCAGACTGCTTGCTTTCTCTTAGTGGTATTTTGCACACGTATTTTAGTACCTTTCTAGAATACATTTCACCAATTATATTTCAGCCCTTATTTCTTTACCATGTAGGTATCAGTTAAATCAACCCCGCCGACATCGCCTTCAAATTACGATTAGCAGCACTCTATTAGCAGCGAACGTGCTTTTGTTCAACCAATCAAATTTGAAGGCTTGTTCATTGGGGCCTACACCAGCAAAGTCACAATTTTGTAGAGGTCAGGTTCAGGGCTTTCATTAGTTTTCTTGTGGAAGGACACATTTCTGGTGAGTGAAAGTATTTATTTTTTTTAACAAAGATGTTAAGATGTTTTAATAACCATACATGACTGTGTTAGGGGTGGAAAATATAGAAAAAGTCCAGAGACCAGAGATTGCTTAAGATGACTGTTATTTCAAGACTGTTATGGTTTCTAACAGTTTTTTTTATGTAAAATGTAAATGTAAATCGGTGTAAAATGGACAGAAAATGCCAGAGACATTACTGAATGAAATACACACCACTGGGCCATTCTCTGCTCCATGTCTTTGAGGAAGGTTTCGTGAAATCTGTATACAGGGTCAAAGCTGTCAAAGATCAGGTTCCTCAAAGAATCTGGCACGGCATCATCCTTCCCAAGAGTGTTCCGAAAAGACTAGAACACACACACACACACACACACACACACACACACACACACACACACACACGTTCAATGTTGTGTTCTCACTATCAATGTTACTGGTAAATAATATTTTTGATATTCATGAAATTCTGTACTTCACTAAAGACGGATAAAAATACAAAATTATCATTTCAGATTTGCTTGATTTTGCGTTTTTCTATCTGCTCAGATGGGGTCAGTGTCTTTTTCTAGAACCTGCTCAATCAGGATTCAAACCGGCAACCTTCTGGCCATAAGTCCAACTCTCTACTGCTAGGCCAACACTACCCTACTTGGGTAAAAAAAAAATTATTCTGCATTATTTGAAAGTGCCGCACAGCGCTTTTGCTAAAGGAAATATGGCATGTATTATAACATAATTTTAGTTTGCCTTTTTGGGTCACAGGTATATACGTATATCAAACAGTAGTGTGTCTTAAATAAGTAATCCCGTTTCATTCACAGTACAGAGATTGAGAAAAAAATGCCGTCCTACCACAGTGATGACCTCGAGGTCCTTCAGATATGTCCTTTCTGTGGTCAGAAGCTCTTTGGCGATAAAGTAAGCTTTGTCTGTTGGAAACCTCTGTCATCAAACAGAGACGAACGCAATTAATACAAAGGATTCCATAAAAATATGCACGTCATTTACTGATGCTGCTGTGATATTTTAAAGGCAGACAAACGTTAATGAAAAAATAATTTATACATAAATACAGAAATAATAAATATTGATAAAAAAATCTTTAAAAAGTTTCTCCACATATTTTTCTATAAACTGATTAAACCATCAAAATAAAACAGGAGAAAAAAATGAATATGAAATAATAATAAAAA
>CM051501.1:18226911-18239358 GCA_028031935.1 Paedocypris micromegethes | reverse complement strand
AAAAAAGTAAGCAAAACTATTCTAAAGAAAAGTAGGTTTGTCCTAAACTGATTTCCATTGTTGGGAATGGCGGGAATTTGCCAGATCAGAGATCTTCGAAAATTGGTTTAGATTTTTAAATAAACATTCTATGAAGCATCAGACTTCCAGCAGATGATTTAAAGCAAGACAGACTGGGCTTTTATCAAATGTTAAAAATGTTAAAACTTTTACCAAATGTTAAATGTGGAAATTAGGTATTTAATTGCTGACAGACTTCAATGTAGCCGCTTCCTTACGTCTGCAAGTTGTGCGAGTACGAGTACGTGTGTACATTTACAGCGGACTAAAAGACAGCTTATAATTTGTATGGCAAGTTGTGTGCATGAGTATGTTTAAGCAGTCATTACAAAGGTCAATGCTTAAATGTACCAAGAGATATCGAAATGAAAGCAGGATTTTCACGAAAGTTCATAAAAATAAAAAATTATTGGGATGCTTCAAATGACAAAAACAAAATACAATTTCACTGTGTGTGTGTTTTGTCAATGGCAGGAAATTAAAATGTTGCTAATCACCAAGAGCGTTGAGACATGTCTACAATCTGATAAAGCATCCAACCTCCAGACACTAATCCCATCCTCCATGCCCAAAAGACAAACCTTCCTCCGAACCTCATCCTCCTCGTCCGTGCGGATGAAGCCAGGGTCCGTCAGCAGTGGGGTGGTGAGGGGAGACGGCTGCCGCACGTTGCATCCTGGGCCGAGATTGAGACTCTGTTTCTGCCCATTGACCATCACTCGGTTTGCTGTCGGAGACTCCACACGCTGCGGACTTCTGGAGCCTGGAACAAGAACAGTCGTGTTTCACAAGTGCATAGAAAGATGGAGGTAGTGAAGGTCTGGTGGAGTTCTAACTATCCCTGCATAGCTTGCCACCATGTCTGCTTTTAAACACCGACAAATCTAAAAAAATATACGTGTTAAAAGCATCCATGTAGTTAGCAGTGTTAAAATCGCATGGACTGTAGGGGCTGCAAAAGCACTGGGAAGGAGACGTGAGCGACACAGCATCCCGATCTAGAGCGGGTGGTGTTCAGCTTCATCACACACTACCACTACGACTCACATTCACTACACGAGGACAGTCACATACTTGCCCAGAAACGTTTCCCTTGGCACATGCGAGCTGGGATATTTCCACAGCGCAGACGTTAATGTGGCAGACGGAGGAGCTGCAGATCTGGTGGCACAGACTCACATGCAGACATGCAACAGAAGAGCTACAGCGACTACAGCTCCTCAGGAACATCCACAACAACTTACGCTTTGCAAGTACTAAGTTTAATTTCTGTAGTTACACTTGTCATTACAGAGTGTTGGCAAAGACACGGTCATGTAAATATCGCAGTGGCAGAGAGTTTTCAGGCCCTTGTGATGTCAGATGCTTCACCGTGGCTGGTAGAACCACAATCCTCGCTGACATTACCGCATCAGTGAGACATTAAACGTCACTTGTGTTCTATGACGAACGCAACTCGGAAAACGAAGATAAGCATTGATAAATCTCACTGGAATTGGTGTAACAGCATAATAACACCTCATTGATCTGAGCTGTTGGCGTTTTGGAATCCAAAGACTTTTTAAAGATCAGTACAATTTGTAGAATCCGCAGGAGATTAATCCTCATTGGTTAAAATGATCACACTACATCATCCACAGTTACTCACATTAAGACCACACAATGGAAGGTGAAGCTCCACAGATTTCAGGATTTGTGGAGTCATAGAAACTCTTGACTTTTGATAAACACAGTGAATGCTCGGGTCAGTTGTTAAAGTCCAATAAACATTGCTCGCTACTTATACGTTAAACTCTTTTCCTGTATACGGTAAGTGCCTTTAACTGAACTTGCACTGAGGACCTTCAACAGCATTGGTTTCGCTCTAGAATTAAGCAATTCACTTTTTTTCATGACTTTCCAAAACCTGCTGTCATGATCCGGGACTGAGTCCCAAACATAGCTCCACAAAAGTCCAAGGTTTTACTGTAATACTGTACAGTACAGAAACAATATAATTATAATGCTGTATGCCCCAATCAATTCATAAGACAGTCACTTCCTTTGACTTTGCACAAACTTTCTGAGACTTTCCACATACACCTCGTTGTAAAAAACAAAATATATACTGTATATTTAAACTTGGCGAAAAGAAAACAAAACTAAAAAATAAAATACTTTTCATTAATGAATGACTAGACGCTTCAAATCACGAATATGTGAACACTTTGTACTACAAAGAATGTGCGTCTTCTGCTAAACAGCACACTGAAAAAGAAAAAGACTTGAAAAAGAAAAGAAAAGTCACAACCAAAGTAAGTGAAAAGAAAATGTTACTACAAGTCTACATTTACAACAAGCATAAAGACGCGCACAAACCTTTGTGAACGCATGTGGCCTTCAATAAACGTGACATGTAGAGGGTCCGACAATCATACACAGTACAGACCCCGGGTTATAAAGCATAGACATTAAGGGTCTTTTACAATCAGATGGAAGACAGGTTATCAGAAAAGTTCACAGAAACAAGCCGTAACAGTGAGCAGAAAAGCGGCGCAACATCCTTACTAAATAAAAGCACCGGGAAGCTTCTGCAAACATGACATTGATGAGGCATGCCAGAGAGACAGACAGCAGCTTGCTCAGGAAAAAGAAACAAAGCCAAAGAAAAAATATTGTGTATTATAGATCAATTTATAGAAAAGAAAAAAAAAAAGATACATGCTGGGAAATGCCAAGCAATGGTGGCACTGCATTAACCCTTCATCAGCATGAGAGTAAACAGCCATGTACCTAATAGCTTGTGACCGAGGGGTTTCCACAGAACGCTCCGGATTACTTGTTAAAACCAATTGATCCTAACCGAGTCAACTCAAACATCATTCATCAGAACCAGCTCGAGTGATGCTCATCATTCTTAGGCCTGATCGGAAATATAAACAGCATTAGCATATGACAATACAACGGCTAACATGGCTAGCATATGACAAGAAATCTACAAATGCGCTGGCTAATGCTCTCGGTTAGCATTTGCTGAACGAGTAAAGGCCTTCCTTTGAAGAAAAATCACAGTTTTGCACATTTGGCAATAATTACTTAGTAAACCAATTAATTACTTTCATTTACATTTTCGCCATTTCTCTAAATTCTCTATATATATACACAGAAATGGCACTTTTCAGCAATTAAAACAGTTTCATTTTTTTAAAATATATAATTAAATAATCCTTAAAAAGTGATTGTTACAATGTGTCATTATGATATTGTTTGTAGCACCAAGATTTAGTTTTTTTATTAGGTTGCGGCGCGAACCATACAAGACAACTTTGCGAGAATTAGTGATGAATAAGGGTTTACTGTATTTCTTTGGACTACAAGGTGCACCTAAAATCTTAACACCTGTTAAAAATGGACGGTGCATCTCATAATCCAGAAACAAATGTTTGCCTTATATCAAAATAATTTGGATCTGTTCTACGAGACTAATACGAATTTTAAATTAACCTACTGATGCACACAATGTGTAAATATTTATACGTTTCACGCAGACACTCAACTAGCAACTAAAAAACTTTGCCAAATCATCATCCATGATTGGATAACTATTACCATCCATTCGGCTTCGGCCTTCATCGTTCAGCTGGATGCTGCCGAAGGAGAGCCTGCTTTGTGGGGAAAAAGTGGATGCGGCGGGGTTTCCGTAAACAAGCGACTGACTTAAACAGCTACCGCCTGCATCGGATTCACTATCGCTCGATTCCGTACCACTGGTGGTGGAACCATCGTTTACACGGTCGCTGGCACTCAGTCGGCTCCCGTAGAGCAGCTTGGCTGAGCTGGATCTGGCGTGGCTCTGCTCTCCAAAGCCATTAGCAGCCAGATGGCCCTCCAACGCAGCCATGCGCTCCGCCCTCAGAAACACAGATCGCTGCTCACTGGCTGGCGTCGAGCGCAACTGGCTTAGAATCATTGGATCGGTGTCAGAGCGGTTCCGCATCCCATTTTGAATTTTATTCAAGTGGTGCGATTGGCCGACAATTGGGGAATAGCTGCCATAATGCTGGACCTCGCTAATAGATCGACTGTTAGCGGTGCAGTAGCTTCCATCCTCCCGACGGCGGTAGCTTTGATCTGCGTAGTTCACCGGGCTGTGTTTATGCACGTTTCCCATCACCGGGCTGCAATTCGCACTTCTGGACGCTGAAAAGTGAGCAGCAGGGTTACGTTTCCCTGCACCTTGAAAGAGTTCGTCCAGTAATGTGCTGCTCAGAGGGAGAACGCGGGGTGATGCTTTACCACTAGATGAATCAGTAGACAACTGACTATTATTAATTGAGTTCGAGGATGGATCAAACCAATGACTACTTAATGAAGAGTCAAGTCGTGTAGATTTACTAGGCCCTTTTCCATTGTGACGCACGATTCCACAACCATTACTCTTGCCCATTCTATGTCTGGCTGGTTCGACCTCATCATTGTCATATGTGCAGGAGTAAGCCCTGGAAATATGTCCCTTAACCAAATCATGATCGCTGTCTAAATCGCTGCCGTCTATATAGGGTATGGAGCAGCTGCTGCCATGAGAATCATGCATTGCTAGACCTGTGCTCAGATGCTCGGCCTGCTGCTTCGAAGGGGATGGCTTTAATCGGGCATCCGCCTCATCATGGGTCCCATTTCTGCTGATAGAGGATGCTGGGTTCCCTAGGTAACTCTGGAGAGACGGGTTTTCAACAGCCGCATGTGTTCGACCATGAAGCGAGTCCACACGGTGGGCACCAACACTGGCATTGCTCTGTGGGTGAAGTGCAAAATGATTCATTTAATATGGATCCAACAGTGTGAAAAAAGCAACTATGGTTTGTTCTCACCTCTCCTGGCACATCCACAGACAGTTTAGTTGAGAAAGAGGGCAATCCGCTGGTCTGCATTTTACTGTGCTTCCTGAGATTATGTGAATAGAAGTAGAACAGAAAAAAATTATGAGGCTCATGGCGCACAACATTATGTCAAATTATGTTTTTATGACTTTATGGCAAGTGCAGACCCGAGTCTCCATTGTGAAAGTTACCAAAGCACAGCACTTTAAGGTGTGTGAATAAAAACAGCAAAATGGTGTTTTATTCACATTCATACAAAGCACATTTTAAACATCAGGCAACAAACACTCGTCGATCTATCGGGGAAATATAATTAGTAAACAATGCGAATATCCGATAAAGCGTGCTTTGAAGAGAATGACGTGTATGAAGTCCTTATTTGTGCCTCCATTTTGTTTTGTAAGGAGTTTAACGGATTTGAGGAAGATTATTGAGAATACATATGCATTTTCTTAGCATTGCTTAATTCTAGAACACTATTATATATTATACAACTTACAATTCAGAGCATCGTATGTGTGAATAAAATTATTCTAATCAGGCGTACGTTATGATAAGGTGCGCCTTATAGTGCAGAACATACAGTACGTATATCTAATTATTATAGATTATTTAAATATTATTAACTAGAAAAATGCGAATAAATGGCAGATTATGTTTTATAAATGCTACTTTATTAATAACGAAACATATTTTTTATAAAGATCTCACCTTTCAAATGGAACCTTTTTGAATTCAGAATCTTTAACGTAATCGATCACCTGTCTTTGTGTTCGGCCACTGAAATGACAAAATATAATCAAATACAACAAACTGATGATGCCTGGAACGTCATGACATGAAATCAAACGATTCAAACGACAAATCAAATTAAGAAATTTTGCTTTCACATTTAACAAGCCGCTGCTATAACGCAACAAAATGCCAAAAAGTATTAGAAATTTCTATTTAAATAATAACCAGATCGAATAATCAACATAAAATTATAAACTATATTGGTACTTTGTATGAAAATACATGATATCATAAAATAGTGTTTAGAAATCTTTAAATCAAGATGACAAGATTAATAATTATCACAGAGCACAAGAATAACTGCACATGAAACACGTTTGCAACACATTCTTCAGATATGCTCACCTGAACCTGAAAGAAGATCCCCTGGTGAACAGAACGGGTTTGGGCTTGGGTTTAGGTTCTTCAAACAGACGGAAAAAAGCATGGTACTCCACGCAGATCTTCCAGAACACCTTACAGCAGTCTCTGCTGCCCATGATAAACTCCAGAATATCCTGCCAGTTACTCTGCTGCAGAAAGAAAAGCAAACAAGCCGTCTTGTTCAATATTTCGAAATGATAGATTATTGATTATACACACACACACACACACACACACACACACACACTATTCTCTTTTTTTTATTTTCTCTACAAAAAAAAACTATTCCTAATTTATAGGAAGCAACAGACATTACCTGTCAATGTCTTTTTAACAGATTATGCAAAATAGTTTTAGAATACAATTACAATACTGAGCATAAAAAAAAAAAAATTATATTACACAAATAACTTACTGAACTCATGTTAAAGTAAACTTTTAATTGGCATCTGTAATTTCATTTGACAATAAAACGAGAAGACTTGCATTGAGGTCGGGTCGTAGTTTTATGAGAAAGCGTTTCCTCTTGAAGCTTAGCTTCCGAACTTTAGACCAGTTGAAAGCATTTATTTTTGTGTGCCCCTTTAAAAAAAACAGTAGATAGATAGAAAACAATTTAATGATATGAAGTATTTCTTTTTATTACTTAATTGAAGAAACTAAAACGCTTGGCTTCACCTGAAAGACCAGCACACCAGAGTGAGCCACGGCCAGACTGAGCTTCGTCCCCTCGCGGTCCTTTGCTGGGTGAAGACGAACTCCGTACATCTCAAGTCTTCGAGCGATCTCCAGTAGCTGATAGTCAGATTCCGCTGGTGTTTGACCGCTGTTTGATACAAAAAAAACTATTTCAATTATAATCTACCGTTATATGTCATAACCTTGACAATGCAAACACCAGCTCAACTCATTGAGCTAAGAAGGGTTCTGCACTCACACATGTTTCCGGTGGTATTCCATGATCTTGTCCATCAGCATGTCCTGCTCAGGGATATATTTGTTGTTGAGCAGATGTTGTTTACACTGCACCTCATCAAAGTCTCCAATCTCAGCTGTAAACACAACAGCAACAACTCAACATTTTTCAATACAGTAATTTAAAAATAAGTTTAATGAGAATGAATGAAAAAAATTGTTTATTGGGACACATCGGGACGAGATCATTCTGTCTCAATAAAGCAGAACTTTGCTATTCACTGTCGCAAATAAGAGAACCACATCTATATCCGCTATTATTTATTTATGGTTTGTGTTTGTTCGATTATGTTGT
This sequence comes from Paedocypris micromegethes, assembly GCA_028031935.1. Classification (NCBI taxonomy): domain Eukaryota; kingdom Metazoa; phylum Chordata; class Actinopteri; order Cypriniformes; genus Paedocypris; species Paedocypris micromegethes. The sequence goes on along the minus strand of CM051501.1, from coordinate 18,232,011 downwards.
GTACGGTGGGCTATGGTTATGTTTATTTATTCATAAATGTGTGTGAAGTTATTTGTTTATGTTAATGCATCCATGCATTTTTAATTATTTACTCTTCATATAGAGGTTATCATATACATACAATTGTCTGTTTTGTGACATGCAATTTCCCCGCTGTGAGTCAATTAAAGGCTTTTTCAATTCAATTCAATTTAAATATTGATTAGTTTTGTGACTTCAAAATAATTCAAGACCACTGTGCAATGGAAACTGCAATTCTGTACTAAAAAAAATAAATCATAACTCTACTGTAAAATACAAACCTACAATATAAAGCCTTTCTATTGGTCTGAGCTACTGATTCCATAATAATAAATCTTGCAGCAAATGTGGAAACCAACACAGTTCGCAATTCACCACACTGCAAGAACTGCTTTTATTTAATTTAGTGCTTATTTATTATCAGTAACAGTGTAAATACAATCAAACTAGCATCACAATTGCCATGGGAACGGTGTACTGCAAATGACAAAAATCACTAAAAATCTTACACTGCACAATGTGAGAGACCAGCAGGGCGGCGCTGCTTTCATTACAGGTCAGACGTCCACACGCCAGGTCGTGCTTGATCTGCATAGCAAAAAGATACCTGTGGAGATAAAGGTGCCACACAACGTAAGAAAAAGGGAGAATCACACTCAGAAAACAAGTTGACAGCAGCCTCTGAACCTCATACATCACCTGCTGCTATAATATTTTATATAATAATTTGGATTCCAATAATATTGAAAAAGATGCTGATGCATTTCTACGTAAAGTCACATTTATGTTTGTCATAAACCGCAATTTCACTGTGAAAGTGTGTCAAATTATATAAAAATATATAATATATATAAATATGTTTAATATATAAATATAAATAAAAAATGTAATCAAAAGATTTTATCTAAATGTTTATCTCAATAATGTTTCATAGGTGTTAAGATTTTAATCCTGTTTATTTGACATTATTTTACAATTTATTGACAAATAGATTACAATTTAAAAAAAATGAATCTTCCTCTTCCTCGTCCAACTTTCATACACAATTACTATCAAGTGCATACAAAATTAATAAGCAAGAAAACTTGTTAGTAATAAATGTGAGATGATTGTTCATAAAAGTAATAAAATGGTTTGCTGCAAAAGAAACAATGAAGTTGGCAGACTTGAAGTTCTGAAAGTTGAATAGAGAGCGATACAGCCATGTCACCGAATTAAGTATAAAGCAATGCTGCCCTCTAGTGGTCAACAATATCACAGCACTAAGAACTACTTCCCACTTTTCCACTCATCAACATCATCATCATCATCATCATCCTCATCATATTCTACATCTCATTGTCATCTATTATCTATTAAAACACTCCAGGACAAGAATTTCCCATCCCTGAATAACTTGAGCATTCACTGACGGGTTTATTCAAGATTTCTTTTGGATCCAGATACAGATTAGGATTATAAAATCCCAATTAATTACTAGCAAAAAAACGTGCTCATCTTTTTATCGTTTGCTATTTTTAAAACCTGAAAATTATATGAATATTATTTCCGCAAATAACATCCAGCGGAAATGCTCGAGTTAAACACTGTTTGGCAACAGGTGTGTGTGCGTGTGTGGTGTGAGACTCACCTGGTCAACTCTTCTAAAATCTGTGTATGGTCTGGAGGGAAAAACTTCACGACAAATCGTAGAATAGTATTCTTGGGCCCTGAAAAAAGGAAAAAAAAAAAAAAAAAAAAAAAAACAACAAGTTTGTACACACACACACACACACCTACAATATATTTTTTACGTACGTTTAATCTGCTTTAATACTGGCTTCAGCATATCGATCCACACCTGAGAAAAGAGTCAAAAGAAGAATGGTCAGAGAGGAACTGGTAACTTTTAGGTGTATATGTTTTACCTGACCAGGTAAGATAATATGTACAATATTTTGTACAAGACTAATATACAGTATAATAAAAGAAATAAAATACAATATGATACAAAATGAAACAACAGGTGTTTGACCAGAGGGGCCTTACACCATATTACATAGTGTGTGATGAAAGCAAGAACAATTCGAGCTTTAACAAAGCAAAAAGTTTGTTCAACCAGATCAAACAAACCAGGAAGGTAGAACGCACACACACACACGCACACACACACACACACACACACACACACACACACGTTTCAATCTGAAACGTCAATTGGACAACAGATATAATACAACAGAATCATAACGCGAGCACTTACTGTCATTTTACGGTGGTCCTGAAACTCCAAACTGAAGTAATCCCCCTCAACCAGATTTAGGTGGGCACACACCAGGTCAAACAGAATCTTCCCAGAAGCGCGTTGCTGTTAAAACAATAAAATAAAGAATGATTTGAATATTAAAGCATGTTAAATCTGCAACCGCCAAACCCTTCATTTTGACATCAACATCAATTTCTACCCAAGACAAGCAGAGTGGTTTAACTGCGAAAAAGGCAAATCGACTTTCATGAACAGTAGTGCGCTTGAAGTAATACAAGTCTTAAATAAATGCAAATCTTAACGAGACCAATGACCTTACTGTAAAATACAGTAAACAAACACAACATTGTGTACATGTGCAATACTGACGTCTTTACAGCCCTGCTCCATTGAAAAGAAGGAAACATCAAAGCACAGACAGGTGTCTCCTGACCACACACACACACACACACACACACACACACACACGAGCAAGATGAATGATTCACAATTGATGATAAATCTGAGCAAGAAAAAAATATGTACAGTACTTTTATTTATATAGGATACACACAATTTGTTCTACAACTTTTTAACAACAAGCATAGTTTGAAAAGCCACGAATTTGAATTTAAAAAGATGATATTTTTAACATATCCCAAAAAAGTAAACTCTTGAAAAGAATGTGAAAGCGTCTGTGTTTCCTGACCACGCCTGACTAAACCACTCCCAGCTAGTTTATAATTAGCAAAACACGGAAAAGGGAATTTTGCTGACCCAGAGTAAACATCCTGTCCCATTAAAGTTCAACGACACGCAATGAACTTGAACAGTACACGTTTTGGACTGATTTTAAAAGATTATTAAAATTGCATGTGAGAGGAGCATAAAGTGTGTGTTCTTGTCTGAGGTGATGCTGCTCACTCTACTCAGCACTTACACCACAACCACGCCGTCTGCGTGTTTATAGAGCGAGACCAGACACTCCCTGTGAAGAACACTCTCCGCGGACCACATCAAAGAGTGTTTACACCAAATATACACTGTTTGCTACACACACACTCAAATACGCAAGTGTGATAACAGCTAATCGCAAAGTTCCAAAAGAGAAAACTGCTTTCACGTCAACCTCAATCAGAATTTTAAGCTCAAGACTTTGCGAAAGTATTTCCACCACAAAAACACCAGAACTAAATAGCCAAATTCAACTGTTACCCATTTGGTCTACTTTAAACAGAAATGTAATGGTTTTAGTGACTGTGAAATGTTTCATTTCTGTGTTATAGTTATAACTTTCTTTTTTCATTTTTTAGATTCAATGCTGGGTGTATGTGTATATGGTGAGGAACGTGTAAAATGCATTGTAAAATTGTGACGCACATTTGGTGAAATTGGACGCGCAATTTGGTTCACAACTGAACCAAAAACACATTTCTTTCCGTTTCAGTGGTAGTTCAAGTAAAGAAAAAAATAAGAAAAGCAATTGGTGACAAAATGTCAAATTGCGATGATGAAATTCAATTGAATACATCTATTATTACTCAACATGCAAATTAGTCCAAATCCATTGAAGGTGATACATTTTACTGAATCAAATGCTACGTTTAAAGGCTTTTTCCCAATAACAATATTTTCTCGACCAAAATGAACCTTTTAATTTATTAAGATCCTTCCAAATGTATTCCACACAAATAGGATTAAAGGAAGACGGTCGGCGGTCTGCATTTATGAAGCTTCTCTCACAGGTAAACGTCATGTGATCCAAACACAAAACAACAAGTCGTGTCTTTGTGCCTAATCGAGGACACATTCGGTTGAAAGAACACTTACACCATTCATGTAGCGCTAACAATGCTGTTACACCCAAGCATTATTCTTTAGAAATTACGTGCAATTTCATTCCATGCCAAAAGATGGCAGTGACCAGCACGTGATAGTCACTTAAAATAAAAGAAAATTATTGTGAATGGTTTCAACTTTTACCAGATCATTAAGTAGAAAAAGTTATTTGCCTTACTACTACGGTAAGGTTTGTGGAATGAGAACCTCACGATGGTTTATTACACCGTAAGAGAATGCAATGTAATTTAACCCACAAAAAGTCTTGAAATATTAAACAAATGTAATCCTAGTTGGACTCCTGCCAACGTCAGAGCAATTGGAGGTCAAAAACACCATGGGAAAATACTAAATGAGAAGGAAAGAGGCACATTTGACACTGGAAACGACTGGGAATGTGCTGCGTCTCAGCGGAAGCGGCGTACAGTAGCTGCCCCCCCGACCCCACCCCACCCCACCCTCCTGCTGCCATTATTGCTTCCAAATGTTCCAACCCCACAGACGTTTAAAGTTCTGCTGTGGACTTCATATTCTGAAGCAGAGCAGTTCAAAGATGTCAGAATTACAACAGCTATTACACACACGCGCTCACACACACACACACACACACACACAAATACTGTTGCAAGATCAATGTACAGCATTACTACAACTAGAAATACTTTTAAAACGTTTAAAATTAAACTTTACTCATTTAAAATAAACAGGCACATTTACTGATAATTACAATATGGTTTACCAGGCACCATAATCTTATTTTATTACTACTACATATTGTAATAAACATACTTAGTAGTACTTCACAATTTATATTTTCATTACATTTAATTTTAACACGTCCACTTGTATTTTACAGTTTGCAGATGCAATGTAATGGTTACAGTTGGATTTGTGTTAGAAAGGTTGCAGGTTCAAATCCCGGTCCAGTAGGAGAGACACTGACCACCACATGCTCACTGGACACTACAGTTTAAGGCTGCCCACTGCTCCGGGTTTGTGTGTGTGTGTGTGTGTGT
>CM051501.1:18208624-18219024 GCA_028031935.1 Paedocypris micromegethes | reverse complement strand
TATATATATATATATATATATATATATATATATATACCTAAAATAAAAGGAAACAAATTGGTACAAATAACATGAGAGAGAACAGAACATAAGTACTTATAGCACCGTTCTGCACTGCGTTACTGTGTGAGAGTGTTTTCAACTATAAAGATCACACTGACATTTTCATGATATACGTTTCTAATACATCTCATGACTCTCACCTTATTTTTGGTTCCACTAATAATTTGAACCTGTTGTTATACCAGAGATGGCAGTTTGTTCCATGCAATTGCTCCCTGGGGACATTTAAAGTTTCTGGGATTTGATAATGATTTAACTTGAGCTTTATCACCAGCCCGGCTTAACTAGAACAGTTGCTGTGGAGATCAGGGAGAGGAATTAGAGGAGAGAGAGGAGGCGTTTGGTCACGGCCTTCTGGGATTTATCCTTAAACTATTCCGAAAGCTTTAGCTCACTTCCGGGTTTTTATAAAGCCCTTTTTTTGCAATGTATATGTATAAAGTCCATAATATAAATTACATCACAATATTATGCTTAATGTTTTGATCTTTTATTTGGTTAATGGTATCAGCAAAATCACCTGGTGTCTTTGAAAAAACTTCTAACGCTTGTGAAATACAGTATCTCCATGTTTATCACTATAGCTTTCATCCTGCAAAAACATCATGTCTGTGATGTATGGAAACCACACTTTAAATACCTTTTTAAAACGGTTTAGGCCATAATCCATCATCACACACTTCAAATGCTTCACTCAAGCAGTAGCAAAGCAAGTCGGCAGCATTAGAAGCTGACAATTCACAGCAAAGTGAAACAAAAAACGTTATCACACATATATATTCGTGAATATTCCTCCGCAAAAGATTTTGCTATTAAATCACAAAGTCAAAGCCAGTAGAATAGAGAGGAAATGTGACTTTGTAACTTCATACGTTCCGACTGTTGAGTGAATTATTTAGAGCATTTAATTCAGCAGTACATGTGTTTTCCATCACAGAAAGAAAGATCAAGTCAACAGATCAGTGAAATATCTGTCACTCATATAGTTGCACCTAAAAAGGTAGTCTAACCCTGAGTGTTATAAGTGAAAGAGCTCATAATGCCCACCACTCACATCACTGTAATAATTTACCACAACAGTATTTGCTTCAGTCATTACATAGTCATTATTCTTTCTTATAGCCATCGCTAATCTGAAGTCTGATTAGAGTGATTTTTGTTTGAAAGTCAACTCATTTGAAATTGTTTATGAGCAAAAAAAGTTACAAATATTTATTTTCTAAGGGTTGGATGTCCAAAGCAAAAAGTACTCAGAGAAACTAAGTAAATATATGTATTGAGAAGTAACTTGTGGAAAAGGTGAAAATAACTGAATGAACAAATAAACCCTGTTAAACTTCCGGATAAGAGATTTGTAGAAAAAATATCACTAGTTTCCTGTGAATAACTACTTTTTTTTTTTTTAAATGGATAAATGCAAGAATATTATTACAGTTCTGACCTGAAGAGTGACACTAGCATGACTTTAAAAACAACGCTATTATACTTTACTTTTTACTCAATTCTAAATGACAGCCTCTACAACCAGAAACATTCTAAAACATGACGACACACCCCTCAAATAAAGCTATTGCTTTTTTTTAAAGAAATAAAAAAAATAGTTTTATTCTAGTAGAATGACTGGATTCTTTAAACCTGAGAATGAAGCCACTGGTTGTACGCGTGTTTGGTGATGGCAGACTCAACCTGATAGCTGTTTGTCGGATTTCCTCATCGAGATGCCATCAGACAGGATTTCCTAACTGCTGGAACAAGCCGATATTATGATGACAACTATTGTCCTGATGTCAACCCTTCACCAGAACAGAGGCAAATGCTAGTTCAATAGAACATTATAGTGTAACTTTCATTGCCATAAAGACCTTTTTGAAACAAGAAAGAAAGAAAGAAAGAGAAAGAGAGAGAGAGAGAGAGAGAGAGAGAAGAGAAACAAAAATAAAAAGAAAGAAAAGAAAGAAGAGAAAGAAAAAAAGAAAGAAAGAAAGAAAGAAAGGAAGAAAAAAAGAATGAAATAAATAAAAAGAAAGAAAGACGGATGAGCTCTGGGTTTCTTCTGAAGGCTTTTTCCTGAGTTATGACCCATGTCGGGAGAAACCCGCCTGTCGACTAAAGGCCTTCAGAACAGTGAAAGAGTGAAAGGCGTGGCTCCAGACGCGGTACACAGGAAGTCGTTCACGTAAGCCGCCTTGCCATCCACGTCCTACGCGTTTCATTCCCCAATTTCAATCTAGAGTTAGGGGCAAGTTAATGAAAACTCTTAATCCTCCATCTGTTCCTGCTTAAACGTTTCCTGTTGTTTAACGTGTCATTCAGCAGCAGCTTGTGTTACGTGTTCAAAACAAACAGAAACAAACATTCAGGGCAAAATTATTATCATTTTATAACAGCTGATGAGTTCTGTTGTCACAATGTTGAACATTTTACCTGATTATGTCACTGGAATAATGCTCCTTTACATCGATATTGTCAAGATATGCGGAAAAGTCGCCACCATCAGAAAATTTAAAAATAAATCGGAAACATTCGTCGGCTGAGAATCGATCCCTCTGCATTAGGTTCTGCTAACTGGGTGTATGGCTCCATCAGGGCCGGAACATTAGCTCAAGACTGAAGTGTGTACAGACCCAGCACCATGTTTACAGGGATAAAGTACAAACCAGTACAAGCGAAGCACAAAACTACGTCATGGCGGTCCAGGGAATTCACTGCACAAGCTCGCTACAATGTATTTACCGCAAATACTGTAAAACATCGCACATCTCGCACATATGTTCAGAATCTGGATCTAAATACTAATGTGTACACCAATAATTGAAATGCATGTAACAATAAAATCTAAAAATAATTTTATTATATAACAAATTTTCAAAAATACTTTATTAAAAGCATATTGAATTTTGTACGAGAAGTGTTACTTTGCCTAGTTGTTGTAGCAAATGTACATAGCAGTAAAAACAAACTGTAACAGAAAAGCAGAAAGTTCCAACAGTGCGGTATCTCTCAAAATCCTTTGAACTATTCCATCACTTCCTTAGAAAATTTCACAATCTTCAGAGAAGTAAAACAAATATGCAAATGACTCGCGTTCCAAATCTGTGATGTTTTATTGGACTTAATCTGTCTTTTTTTTTCCACGCAAATGTATTTGCTTTAAATTATATAAATATGTCTATGGATGATGACATGATCTGATTGTTGAAGATTGACAACAAAACAACAACAAAAAAAGTGACTCACCGAAATCTCAAAAACCTCCTGAGTGTCGTCAAGCATCTGGACACGGAAGGAGATGGGTCTGCCCGGGGGCATCGCAGGGGGTCTCTGACCAGGCTCCAGGGTGCTAATGCCCATGCTCACAGGGGCCCCAAGCCTCTGGCCGGCCCCCGAGGGCCTCTCATCCGGCTCCACCATGGCTGTCAACTAGCTGAAGACAGAAAGCGCATGCAAATTACCTATCACAAGTTAAACGATTGAACAAGAATAAATCAAATGAATAAATCAAGTGTTTACAAGGATAAAGCACAACTTGGTACAGAGCATTTAATTACAGTACAGTCATATAAGCTCCAGCTCCCTGGGAAATGGAACAAGCAGGATTAACCTTGATTTCAATGTTTTTTTTTGCATTATGGACATGAAGACACTTCAATCAAGCCACACAGTTTTTAATAGAGTTTTAAAAACAAGTAGGCCATTTTGTAGGTTAAGGAACTCATTAAAACATTTAATCCTGGGATTTCTTACCCTGATGAATTCCTAGCACTGATGATTATATACATGAACATTCATTTATACAGACTATTACATACATTTTGGATAAGCGCTTGCATTTTTGCAGTAGGATGTTTTCAAGAAGGAATAAACTGCCAGGAATGATGAATTCACGTTCACATTAGAAAAAGATGGAAAACTACAAGACAGTCCGTCAGTCCTATTGATGTGTCCTTGGTTGCAGAAATGGAACTCAAGAAGCCACGTTTGAAACCTGAACTAATTTTGAGAACAATAAAGCAAGTGAAATTCGACTCTTTTACATAAATCATGCTCTTTCACAGGTGGCAGAGTGGCGTAAAACTGTAGACTCACAGCAAGAAGGATTTTTGGAGGGTGAAAGGCTTCATTTTCCTAAACCAAGCTAATATTGATGTTTGCATGCATGTCGTAGCAGTTTCGCCGATGAAAGCAGAGATAATCCGAGGATGAATGAAGTGCTTCCTCTGGCTTCAGACACAGAGCAAGGAGAACAATAACTTAGGCCAGACGCACCGAGGAACCAGGCAGCGTTTTCCCCCTGAAGCGTTGAGGGTCAATCATCAGGACAATGATCTCTGATCCAGACAGTGGTTTTCCACCTCACTCCTGTGGAATCCCACCGCCGCCTTGTACACTGTTGTGTTCCAGCAAACAAGTCCAAACAGGTTGGCATCTGTGGGGGGGGTTGGCTGCCAGCGACCCCTTTTCAAACGCAAGCGCATTCCTCTCTGATAACAGGCCATCGCACATCACTGCCTGCGGACTCTGACTTCCTGCAGACGGTGGTGTTGCTATAGGTTTGTTTTGGCTGGAGACTCTGTGGTAATTAGGTTGGATCTGTAATTATTCAAGAAGGCTTATTACGAATTTGTAAGACTTTTTGTTGTTGAGAAGAACAAGATGATGTGAAATGTGTGGTCTGTTTCAGCCTGTAATTATCATTCGTTTGGAGGGTTCACTTTTTGATTGGTGTGATGGAAGGGAGGGAGACTTTGGAAACAGGAAGTGGGGACGCGTTAAAGTATGCAGCAGTTTATTCGAGACACGCTGATCTTTGCTGATCTTACGTGTTGCGTTTGAACGGTGGGTGTTAAGTTCATAAAATCTCCTTAGGTCTTATTTTTGGGGCACATATTTAAACCACATTGCAAACCAAGCGCTTTATGTCATTTATTGTTATATTTTATTGATTTCCATTTAAAAAAATAATGTAAAAAAGGGGAACAGAATGTTTTATTTACGTTAACTGTATTGTTAAATATGCAACACGTTTACAGAGAAACTGTTCACCAAAAAGTTAAACCTACCAGACCCACCATAGTTTTGAACTTGTATACTGGATGAGAGGTCAACTACCTAACACTAAGTTAAATTGTTAATACGAAAATCTAAAATAAATCAAGATTTATTATTAAAAATGGAAACTACTACTTCTCTTTCGGCTTTTCCCTTATCAGGGGTCGTCACAGCGAGTCATCCCTTTCAACCTCATTCTATCCTTAGTATCTTCCACCCTGACCCCAGCCAACCTCGTGTCCTCTCTTACAACATCCATATATCTCCTCCTTGGTCGTCCTCTTGCCCTCTTCCCTGGCAGCTCCATCTCCAACATCCGTCTATCCTAAATCTATTAAACACCACACATCCTTTTTTCAACAGCTTGCTATTGCGGTTTTATCCTGTTGCTATTTCGACGAGAATAGAAAGAACCGTCAGCCAAAAGAAACAGAATAAGGGCCTGTGGAAAATGCATGATTTTATCATCCAAACCTTGCAAATAAAAAGATGAAAACAGTCTCCTGAATGTGAAAAGTTGTACCGCACCAGCTTGAACTAAACAGAACAAAGCATAAGCAAATGGAGAAGCTGGTAAAGGACGCAAACATGAAAGAATGAACAAACAAATGAATGAATGAATGAATGAATGAATGAACCTTTACTAACTTTACTTATCTCAGCCTAAACACTATGGAAATGAAGCGAAGAAGAAAAGGGTTTTCCATTGAGATGTAGATCAGTCTCTCAAGAGATTCTTATATAAAGGTTGCTGTTCTGTTAATAATGAACTTTGTAAAACCCTCATTAACACCAAAACAAAGATTGCACATTTCTGACAGAGAGTCGGGAATCAAAAACCAATTTGGATTCTCTACGAATCCTTAAGAAGATATAAAACCTCTTTGGTTTAATAGATTCGGCCCCAGCTTTCCCTCCTGGCAACTTTCCTGGATCTTCTGCCATAAGTTTATGTGGCTCATCTAAACGTCCTTCACAAAAACAACCAATCAGACGAGTCCCAGTGCGCCTGAAATAACAAGTTGCAAGCAAAGTGTCACGACGAAGACCACCACATCAAATATAAACCAATTCACCGCTAGACACTACTTGCCCTGACAGTATTTTTATCCTTTTTAGTTCATTTTTCCGTAATAAATACAAGGGAGTGCCAGTGACAAAACCCTCTCCTCTTAAAACAGCCAATAACAAAAAGCGTGGTGGATTTTAACTAAATCTTGAGCATGTTTAACATTTTTGGAAAATGCCAAATAAGAAACAAGACTATCCTGCCAAAAAAACGTTTCGAGACTAACAGTGTGCTTTACGGTAAATGCTTCAAAAATTAAGAGAGACTTCTGAGAGCTGAGCAGTAAACTTTACTCCAACATAAAAGCAAACAGGAAGCCAGCAAACACAGAAGGAAGGTCACACTGGAATGACCAAGCTATAAACAACCAAGAGGAAGAGACAGGAAGCGCTTAAACTGAAGCGTGACGCTCTTCATCAAGGCTTCATTCTCATCTTTCAGAGGGATGATTAATCTGGATTCATCTGAATTGAACCCATTTCATATCTAATGCTATCGAAGAGACTCTGCTCTGTTTTTACGGCTTAACACTGGGAACAGAAAGAAAGTGGAGGAGGAACTTCACTAGGAGCCGCGAGGGGTTTTACCCAACAAGGACTTGTTGAGCTAGTTAACCTGCTTTTCAACTCGTTTGGCTGAGTTTCCCAGGGATGTTGTTCAGCGAAGCGCAGAGAGACACACTCAAGCGCGCACAGACACACACACACGCACACTGGTCACTTGTGTCACCATCAGAAACTTCAGACAGCTCGGGTCTTGATGTGAAAAATACAAATAATACATAGTTCAACAAACACCAAATTCCAATCCCTGGGAACCGGAGGTTTTAAGATGGATTGGGAACTTAACAGAGCTTTACTGTAATTACTCTTACTTCAATGTGAGAACACAACGATTCGTTTCACACTTCCTTTTTGTTCATCATGATCTAACAATAAATCCCATACTGCAAGGACTGTATAGTGAACTTTTCAAAATAGCAAAAAATGTTTAAAAAAAAAAAAAAAAAAAACAGTAGCGACCTTTGTGTGTCACACAAATTACCCAGAGCAGCTTGGACAATAAAAAAAGTGAAAAAGTTAATTCACAAGCTTTGGTGTTAGTTACCACGGTAAGTACAGTAAACGGCTGCTTCTTTATGTAGGTTAGTGGAGTAATCCCACGGTTCAGATGTTACTAGGCTAAGCTGCAGTGACTAATGTACGTGTGTGTGTGTTTGCAGAATTAACAACTCAGAAGTCACAGAATAACTCAAACACTTACGTAAGAGAATTCAAGCTATTAATAAATGAGAATCTGAAAAGGTTAACAAGTGATTCTAATGTGCTTACTGTGCGCATACTCTTACTTTTAGTACCTTAATCTGAGAGAGAGAGAGAGAGAGAGAGAGAGAGAGAGAGAGAGAGAGAGAGAGAGAGAGAGAGAGGAGAGAGACGAGAGAGAGAGAGAGAGAGAGAGAGAGAGAGAGAGAGAGAGAGAGAGAGAGAGAGAGAAGAGAGAGAGAGAGAGAGAGAGAGAGAGAAAGACTTTGTCTGTTACTTTGTGATCAATCCATTCGCCAGGACCAATAGTTGGCATTGCATCATACACGGTAGTTTATTATCGTTACATATTAATAGAACATAAATTAATTCAATATAGTGTGTGTGTGTGTGTGTGTGTGTGTGTGTGTGTGTGTGTGTGTGTGTGTGTGTGTGTGTGTGTGTGTGTGTGTGTGTGGTGTGTGTGTGTGTGTGTGTGTGTGTGTGTGTGTGTGTGTGTGTGTGTGTGTGTGTGTGTGTGTGTGATGCTGGTTTGACGTTATTTTTGCAACAGTGAGTTAAATGCCACTTCATCCCGGCGCCATGTTCTGCCACAATTTACGCAACGAAACTGCTTTTACAAACTAATTTTAAAGACGATCTGGAGAAAAAACAAAAGTGTACCGCAGCTAGAAACGCGGGTGAAAATGTTTAATCAGTGAAGCCTGGGACCATTCAAATATGACGCGTGGCAAGAGCAAAAAAAAAACCGCCGAGCGCTATGTTCGTGTAACTATAGAAACAGGTAAGATCTCGTGTGCACGCGCTCCGCTCAGGAGTAGTCAAGTCTCCTTCCTTCATGCCGGTGCGGCGCAGTGCAATGGCAGAAGTATCTTACCTACTCGCTCGAATCAATAACCCTCGCGTCCAGGTATTTCCGTGAATATTCCCGTAAACTCGCACTCCTCAGGTAAACGCAAAGTGCGGAAGGTCAAGTCGCGAGGATTCAGTGTATCTTCCGTTATTCGCGCGAAAGACTTCGAGCCGCCTTCTTCCCAGACGCCATGACTGAACGCCAGATCCCGAACTCATTTCCTACGATAAACCACCGCCTCCAACCACAAACGCCCTCAGCGGAGGCCCGCTTCCTCAGAAGCAGCGCCATCTAGCGGCGACTCGCTCCTCACGGTTACCACAAGTTATTTTTGCCGCGTACTAGAAATGTTGTGCCTTTTTATTTAATCATTTTAACGTAATTCTGTTTTTTTTTTATATAAAATAGTTTGGCTATTTTTTTAACGTCTAAAGCTTTCTCCATCTCCAAGTCTGTAAATTGAAGATGTGACTGGTTTATGATTCATGTGAAGCTCTTACCAAGTCTAGAAGCAAAGACTTTTCTATTAAACTGGCACTTAAAATAAATTGATTAGATCAAGCTGCACACTAACAATAAAACAAATCTATTGTATTTTGTGCCATTTACCTTTCAAAATCACCTTCCTTGAAAGAAGCAGTCAAGTCCATTCATCTGGTTCAGAACAAGTCCACATGCTTCAGTCATAGTTTAATGTAAAATGATCAGAACCACACTCATTTAACACAAGCAACGACGGACACGAACTAGTGAGGTTTCACAGCTTTAATACTGGAAGCGTTGTAAAATCAGACTGCATATGCTCTTGGACACCCTTCAAGCAATGAATCACACAGCCTCATGTATTTCCCCATCCATCATGCCAATTCCAGAACGCTTTGCTGGGTCCGGGATTCTGATCGCATGACGAGGTAATAACTTGACAATCCATTAGCGAGCACACAGACATTAATGAAGACAGACCCATCTCCCCCAAAACCTGCAGACGGTCAGTGTACTAGTGCCGAAGACGAGCAGGTCAGATAAAGAGCAACACCGCATCCATGCCCTTGCGTCCAAGCCGATCACGTCCATACCCATGCAATTCCTCTCAAGAATCGAAGAAAAGATTCTCATGTCTCACATAAATGAGCATGACTGACCTCTAAAACTGGTTTGGCTACAGGACTGACAGACAATAGTTGACAAAACAACCATAATGGATCTGTAAAAAGAGGGAAAAGCACAATTTCTACACCAGAAAGCTCTAAAGTGGATGACCTTATAAATCCCTACGGAGACCCTCGCACACCCAACATGATGCTCAAAAGGACGTGGAGTCATCGAGCCACACAAGCTGGACCATCATGTCTATAAGTGAGTGGAAAAGATCCAAGTCTAGATGTTGGAGGTCCGATACGAATGTCACTGTATTTCACTCAAAAAAGGGCCAGAACTAGAAGAATTCCGGGTGGCGTTTCAAACCCCCCCCCAGTGTGTGTGGTGTGTGTGCCAGGGTTAAGGCTTCAGGCTCCTCTCTCAAGCGCTGTTCAGCAGATCCTGGATCGCTTTCTGTTGCGTTTCATTCAGCGCAGACACACACTGCGTCCAAAGACCACCAGACACCTAGAGGCAGAAGAATCAACCATTAATAAACTATTCCGTATCTGGAAAAGAAAAAAAAGAAAAAAAAAAAAAAAACAGCAAAACATTCTGGGCCAGTTGAGAATCAGTGTGCAAAAGGGCTTAAAACTATTTAGGAGGCGGTTCTAAAAAAAAAAAAAAAAAAAAAAAACAAAAAAAAAAAAAAAAACTCAAAAACTACATAAAAGAAAAAAAAGTGTTGCAATTCCTTTTTATATTGACATCACATTGAGATGCTCATCCTCCTGCATCCCATTTGTTTTAAGGATCTCACAAACGAGTAGCTTTCCTTAGGTTAAATTCAGTGATTGTGGGATTGAGAAAAACTTATGTCAAATGTTAAATAGTCACCACACATTAAATATTTAGCACTCAATGAACTTTCATTATAGTTTTGCATCTTGTGGGACAGAGAAAAAAAATCGTATCTGAATAACCATCAAGTGATACCAGACAGAAGCAACTGGGGGGGGGCACCAAA
>CM051501.1:18183874-18208615 GCA_028031935.1 Paedocypris micromegethes | reverse complement strand
AAAAAACACGCTACATGCCTGTACTTGACGAATCACATTGGCCAAGCGTTTGCTGCAGTCGTCTTCACTCTTGATCGACTCCTTGACAACACCTTCTGCGATTATAATAAAAATCTTGGGAAGGTTTGTGTTATCCGGTCCGAGAACAATGGGATTGTTGCTGTTAGGAGGATAAAGAAAAGTAGAGTCAAGACACTTGTGCAATTTCAGGCAATTGAATGGCGTTTGATCGTCACCTTTCAATGAGGTCACAGAGATAGTTGAAGGTGTGAACGGCCTCCTCTTTATCCTCATTGAGAGGCAGCCAGGAGAGCCAGTGCAGGAGGATTTCATTGACATTGATGCACTCGGGCCGATACTTCATCACTTTTCCCACAGCAGAGATGCAGTTCTCCGTGGCGTTGACGTTTTCTTTGACTCTGGAATCTGCAGCTTGGATCACGTTTACAAGAAGAGGAACTGCCTCTGTTGGATGAAAACACAGAACATTCCAAAAAAAACATTAGAGAAGTACAACCAGACTCTAGCACTTCATGTTTTACAATCCCTTAAAGATCACATGAGAAACAGTTGGGTCAGGGCTGTCAAACTTCACAAGGGTCGCACGAGGGTTAAAAACACAAGTACATTTTAATTTAGGACCTGAATAGACCATTAAAGAACACTAAAACGAACGCTAAATTTTCCCATTTTGGGATTTGGACTGTGTCAGAGCTTCATATCACTGGGTCATTAAAACCAATAAATACAGCTCCACATTAAAGGGTCTCGTGAGTTTGAAACACATGGTTTAGGGCATTTCAATCGCTACCTGTGAATGCAGGCCTGTAGTTCTCTCCTCCAAACTGTGCCATGACGCCGACACCGTAGGCCGCCGCTTGCCTCACCTCTGGACTGGTGTCACACAGCGACTGCATCATGGGCCGCAGGAAGTACTCTGCGTATTTGAAAGACGACGGGCTGCAGTGTTCAATGATGTCATCGAAGATGCAAAAGCCCCACTGTCTGTCAGCCCAGGGTCGGTGCGGACACTGGAAAAAACGCACCCCTTTAACAACTGAAAACTGAATTAAGAGATTAAAGACTGCTGGTGGTCACGTACAATCAGATTTACAATGAGCTGCAGCAGCTGCTCAAACCACAAGAGAGCTTTTTCTCTGTGACTGCTGAAGATGGCGTGCAGGATATCAGACACTTTGGTCAGGATGTAGACATCATTTTCATCCTGAAATGGTAGGAACAATGTTTTAACATCAAGCTAGACATATGAAGGATTCATGAGTGATGTTCTCACTTCATCTTGTAACGACTCCTCAACTTGCTCGTCGTAGTCCTCGTCTTGGCGCTTGGCTGCGTGGCACAGATTCAGGCATCAGGACCATAGGGAGAGGAACGGCTAAAGATGTTGGACACTCACCTTGTCTGGCCAGTTGGTTTTTAAAGTGCTCCTCCAGTTTCCCTTTCAAGATGCCTCCCAGTTCCTCAAAGTGTTCGTTGTTCAGGCAGCCGTCGCCCATCAGCTCCACACACTAAGACAGAAAGTTCCAGTCCGTCAGCAAACACAGTCCATTCAATATGATTTAATGGCTGAGAAACTGGTTTCCATTTAGCAGATACAAATGTTGTGTCAAATAGCACATTTAAACTATGGAAATGGTATAACTAGAAAGAAAATGAGGAGTACAGTGGTGAACAAACAGCAAGTGAGTTTCCTAAAATACAAGGCATTCATATTCATTGTGGCACAAATATTCATTGTGTCTAACGAGAGGGGGCAGGGTGGAGGAGTGAAGTTACAGGGGGTGGAGGTGAAGAAGGTGCAGGAGTTTAAGTACTTGGGATCAACAGTTCAGTGTGATGGGGAGTGTGGAAAAGAGGTGAAGAGGCGAGTGCAGGCAGGGTGGAGCGGGTGGAGAAAGTGTCAGCAGTGTTGTGTGACAGAAGAGTGTCAGCGAGACTCAAAAGAAAAGGTGTACAAGACAGTGGTGCGACCAGCTCTGCTCTATGGGCTGGAGACAGTGGCAGTGAGAAAGAGACAGGAGGCAGCGGAGATGAAGATGTTGAGGTTCTCCTTGGGAGTGACGAGGTTGGACAGAATAAGGAACGAGCACATCAGAGGAACAGCTCACATTAATTGTGTTAGCAACAAAGTCAGAGAGGCCAGACTGAGATGGTTTGGACATGTGCAGAAGAGGAATAGTGAATATATTGGTAGAAAGATGTTGGAGATGGAGCTGCCAGGGAAGAGAGGACGACCAAGGAGATATATGGATGTTGTAAGAGAGGACATGAGGTTGGCTGGCGTCAAAGTGGAAGATACTCTGGTAAGAATGAGGTGGAAAGGGATGATTTGCTGTGGCGACCCCTGATAAGGGAAAAGCCGAAAGAGAAATAGTAGTAGTAGTAGATGTTTATTCATTGTGTGTGTAGTGTTGTTTCTGTTCATTTATTTTCAAGTTTATATACTTGTTTTTTTTTATATAGACGTGTTTACATGCATGTATATTCTTTCCGCTTATTGTGAGAGTCCCTGCTGTGGGAGCAGCAAGGTCAATCTGTTGATTTTTGTTCAGCAAAAAAAAAATGTTTTTTGTGATAAAACTTTGTTCAACGTCGATTTGTACAATTTTGATGCTGGAACTTGAATGCAGCCAAATATGATAAAATAAAATGTAACACTTAGCAATGGCACTATTTAAAGATAAGTTTAGGAAAAATTCAACAAGTGAAAACGACACAAACCTCTTTGGACAAAAAAAAAATAAATTCATTTAAAAGTGTGTCAAAAAACGTAATGAAAGAGAAGTCATTGTAGATCAAATTGTATAGTAAATCAGTACCTTGGCAAATGAGTGCATGACTTCTGACAGCACGTCCGAGTCTGGTTCTGTCCCAATGGCTTTGATGAGGGCATCACACATGAAATGCCACATCTGGGTGAGATATTCTGGGCCTCTGACACCAGCACACTCTAGCAGCAGCGGCATGGACTCGGCAGCAGCCACTCGCACACGTGCATATGGAGCGTCAAGGTAAATGTCCGACCTCAAAAGGTTTTGACTGATAAGTAGAATATTTTTGCATCATCAGCAGTTCTAGCCAGCATAACATCACAGTTCAGGATATCATCGTGGAAGTAGAACTTCAGCAAAGGGACCATCAGTTTGACGACCTGCTCCGTGTACTCCACAAACCCTTCTTTCAGCTCTTTAGCATAGCACACCTGAAATAGACATCTTATGTGAATAAAAGAGTCACTTCTGTCGAAACCCTAAAAAGTAATCTTAATAAATGCATTTTATTGCTAGAAAGTTCATTTACAAAACCTGAGCCTATATTGGTCATTCTAAACAAAAAACAAAATATATTTTTGAAAATGTTTTGGAGCCTCATTCGGTATCACATGATAGACTGGGCCTTAATAAAATGCAATAAAATGATAAAGCAAGTGACAGAGCTGTATGAACAAAGGGCCCATTGGATCACATGATACACACTTTCTACAAACAAATGTTTCATTATTCCACATTATATCAATCAAGTTTCTGTAGCTATAGAAGTTTTTAAGTTTTTTTTTTTTAAGCTAACAGCATTTTTACTTCCAATACGATACCGATATTGCAGCCACCGATACCGATACAAATCCGATACAATAATCAGCACAAAACATTAATACTTTTACCTATTTTGTTGTGTGGCATGTATGAAAGGCTAAATCAAATGGAGAACAAAAGTAAGCAACAGTAAGTATTAGGGGTGTGACGAGATCTCGCGAGATCAGATGCTTCTCGCGAGATGCGATTGGATCTCGTGATATCGCGAGAATTTTTTTTGACAGTGTGTGGAATCAAACATTGTTAAAGGATTCGTGCACGAGCGTCCCGATGTTCGCACCGGCATGCGCGGATCCTTGCGCTCGCGTCTCAATATACTGTGGCTCAAAAAACCGCGGACTGAGTAACTGAGTAACTCCACCTGCTGAGAGAGCGCGGATCTCCGCCATTGCCCCGCCCCCGCGACAGGTCAGACTCACTACTAGATAGTTTGTGAATGAACTTTAATAAAGTGTGTTTGTAAAATAAACTGATTATTTCAAACAGTCATTAGTTGCACATGTGAGTTTAATCTAATGTGTCTAATACACGTGTATTACATTACCATCCAAACGATTCACTCTCGCTGCAGTAGAGCAGAAATATGAGAGTAAACCAGCTGATTACTGCTGTAAAACTCATTCAGATGATGTGAGTCTCACCAGCGACATCGTGAAGGGAAAGAACGTCACGTCCTGAAGAAGACCCGTTGTTTTAGTCAATAATTGATTGGACACTTTCAATAAATATGGTTTTTATTCTACATGTTATGTTATGCATTGCATAATATGCTGCATTGCAACGTGTAATACAATATGTGGGGTTTTTTTAGAGCTGAAATGAACACAGTGAATTTAATCATAATGAAGTAGATTGATGTTGAGTTGAACTTAATGCCAAAATGATTCTACCATTCACAAGTTAATGGAAGACTTGTGTTTGTCTATAAATGGTGTTTAATGACTGCGGTTGATGGATTTTTATACTATTGACAGTTAAAACATTTTTTGTGAAATTACTTGACTGGCAATTTATGGCATCATATTTTGTATGATCAATATTATGTTGGTTATCTGGTTATGACTGCATGCAATTGATGAAAATAGAAAGTGAAACGCATCAACAGTTTTGAACATTTTAGTTAAATAAAATACAGATAAAATCTTGCTCTCCTTATATTATTTGTCAAAGATTTATTTTTATTTAAAAAAAAAAATCTAAATCTCGTCTCGTCTCGATCTTGTGAGCCTAGTGTCTCGTCTCGTCTCGTGGGAAAAGTGTCTCGTCCCACCCCTAGTAAGTATGGAAAAAAACAACCAATTTATTATATGTTGATTGCATAAATTTGAACCTTTTACATTCAAAAAAAAAAATGAGGACAGTTGGTGCGGCCTTGAGACAAATTCAGACAGGCATGAGGTCGATAAACACTTTAACATGTGTCAATGCTGCAAAATGAACTCCTGTAATAAAATTAGTTAAATAATGTTTAACTTATTAAACTTAAACAAATATTAGTCTTGGACTCTTTTAAAATAAATAAATAAACAATAGTGAAAATTAGAATGAAAATTCTTGGTCGAAACTGAAAACAAAAGAGGAAAGTCAGGCCGAAATCTGAAACACCGAAAGAAATGGTGGCATTTATTAGTAGTACCTTTGCATTTATTGTTATGATGGTGTACTAACTTTACTAAAGCCAAGGCATTGCAATTGCATATATTATTAATGACGTTTCAAAGAATAAATGTAACTGAATGTTGCAAATTATGCAAATATTTATTAAGCATATTGCAACAATCAAGAGTATAAAATATAATTCAAACTGAAATGCTTAACTTGATCCTACTCATGTGTACATAAACAATGTACACGCCTACTGGCCTGCCCAAATGTTGAAAAAATTAAACGTTAAAAAAACGTTCTCCTATTAAAAAGTGCATTTAAGTTTGAAATCCATTCAGAACAAGTGCAAAAGATACATTTCTCTGCTCACTCCCCGTGAATGTCGCGGGGAGCTCGTGATCTGCGTTGCGCTATATCTGCGCTATAAATGCATCTTGGTAATTTCACTCAAACGTTGTGCTGTATTTCGCCGGTCGATTCACCTGCACGCGTAATGGTAATAAACACGGGTGGAACTCGGACATTTTTGTGGATGTATAAACCCCGTGAATTTATCGGACGGCGCGAACAGGACGTAAAAAGAGAACATGTTCCCGCGAATGAAGATGCTAGCTCACCGTAGTCTTGCGAAAGTCCTATTTTTGTAATGCGCGATGTGTTTGGATGTATTAAACTTTCCCGGTTCCTCCGTGGGACATTTGTGCTCGACAAGTGTTCCTTTACAGTCGTTTGGCAGACGTTTTGCACCATCTTTTTCGCACTTTAATGAGAAATACTGCCACACGGCCGACATAGCTCTTTTTCTTTACTGCTTGTGTTCTGATCACGTGGGCTTTGCGCGCCGGCTCTGAGGGCTGCTGAAGAGACGAGCCGTAACGGAGCTTTGAGTGGAACGCTCATATTTATCGGAGCTTATATCGGAGATTTTTAACGCAATCCGATTCGGGATTTTGGATTTCAATATGATTTCCGATATCAATATTGGATCGGCACATGCCTTGTTTCAATAGATTTTTTTTAAAATCTAAAATGCACAAGATGTCTTAAAACATTGGTTCTCACCAGCATCTGGCAGGCCGTGGCTTTCTCTTCTAGTCCAGCAGTCTTAATCCCAAAACTCTGCTGATCTCCTAGATTAACAAACTCCCAGCCATCATCTTCAGACATGTTCTCCATGTCCTGATCTGAGTAAACCAAAAGGAATGCAATAAAAAAAACATGGTCCAGACAAGGGTCATCAACGTTTGGGAACTACAAAATAAACATGGCTGGCATTCACTGCACATTGTCTTACTATCAAGGAGAGCAACTTCCGGTTTGATCGAGGCGGTCTTCATCAGCGGACCCATCACTACAGGAAGATACTGCTGGAACTCCTTCCCCAAAATCTTACACATGCGAGCCCAAGCTGAGATCATGTAGGAAATCTGTTAGAACAAAAGTAATTTAATATTCAAAGAACCACAAGTGTCGGGTATGTTTTTGGGGAGTTGGCAGACCTGAGGGTCATCATCTTCCAGGTCATTAAAATCGGTCTGTGTTTTGAGAAGAAGCTGCATCACTGCTGAAGCGTCCGGCATGAACTAAACCAACAAGGGCACAATGATCAGGTGCCGTTTATTAATCCATGAATAATTTATTTAATTTGTATTTTTTTTTTATTTAATATTTTATTATTATTTAACCAGACTTAAGTTTTGGTTGAAAAGCCCTGGTCTAGATCTCATACGTCTAGGTTCAATATTTCTTTAAACATGATATTAAACATCAGTTCATTCCTTCTGAACACTCACCTTCTCTTTCCCCACTGCCAGACCAATCAGACTGATGCATTCGATGGTCTTCCCTCTGAGGAGGCGGAGCTCCTTTTGAACGGCATTTTCCACGATGTGCTTCAGCGAGGACATGAACATGTCGTAATATGGCACAAACTTTTCCTCCGCAGTGTCGGCCACAGAGGCGATGGACGTGACCACCTGCTCCAACACCAGCTTGGTTCCCTTTTGGATCAACTGAAACAAGAAATCACTCATTATTACAGTAAAAACAAAGACCTGTTACAACAGATATTAGAGATCAAGCACAATAGATTAAGTCAATCATTTTAAAAGGATTTGGATTTGCCAAGCTTAAATATTCATAATTGTCATGGGATGATAGCCCACAAAATTCACAGCAAAGTGAAGTTCAGTCCCAGATAATGAAAGGTTGAGCACCACTTCACCTCTTGGAGTTTGGCAACCATGATGACGTGCAAATGCTGGACAAGGCTGTCTAAATAGGGCACCAGCAGAGTCTTCGGACAGTCCTCTGTAAAGTTGATGAGTGCGGCCGCAGCGTGAGCCTGGACCCGAGGGTTTGACTGATCCTCCATTGTCTGCAACAGCGCCAAGATAACCTACAAGAGCGCGGACCTGAGTGGGAAGCGTTCTCAAATTGAAAATATAAAATTAAACAATTACAGACCTTGTCGTGAAATTTCTTCTGGAAAGTCGGGGCAAAGTCAGAAGCCATTTGACCAATGGCGTTGCAGGCAGCATAGCGAACCCTAGGGTGCTGCAGGAGAGCAGGAGAAGTTTAGAAGGACATATCTGTGTAAAACTCAAAATAGGGACATACAGGATCCTGACAGAAGAGCAGCACAAAGCTGACGATCTCGTTCAGAATGGCTTCCATCTGTTGGTGACAGCCCTCACCGATGGCAGACAGAGCCATCAGACCAGCATGCCTGTACTTCCAGTCCGCTGTGAGCACAGACAACTCACCATCAGCACTAAAGGATGCACGGAACACGGGAAGGCGAGGATGTTGCTACTCACGGTTCTGCAGCATCTGCATGATGTGCTGCTTGATCATGGGTAAGACTATTTTGCCTCCGAGGCCACAGGCTATCCGGTCCAGAGCGCTCTCGCCCGCCACGGCGTTACTGCACCAGGAGACAAGGCAGACTCAGACCACGCGGAGGTCTTAACACCAAACCACGCCTACCTGTCGATGTCATCGTCCTCCAGCTCGTCAGCCAGGGCCCAGTCCTCATCCTCCTCCAGATCCACCATCATGCTCAGCATCTGTGGCACTAATAAGACAAGTAACTCGAGTCAAGCCGCGTCAGCTATTGCGTGCATTTCATCTGATATCCGTGCATTAATCTTGTAAATATTTTTGGCTCTAAAATGATTCACCAGGTCGTGGTTTGTGGAGCAACATAAAATGTAAATAATTTGAAAATGTTTGTTTGATGATACATTTTAATAAAGTTTTTTGTTTTATGTACAATTAACAACAAAATTAACGTGCATTTCCAAAAGGACAAACAAATTTGGATTAATAAACGAAATGATTGATTAATCTGTATAGTCAGTCATCAGCTGCAGATCGAAACAGGAAGGTAACGCTTACCACTCTGGGCTACAATGTTTGTGTGTTTCCTCAGCATGGCTGCGGCAGTCTCCGACAGAGTGACGATGACTTCCAGCGCAAGCTGTCTCTGCATGTTTGTGAGGTTGGTGTCTGCGCATAACTGTGGTCAAGGGAAACGTGACAAGTTGTCGGTTATAAAGAACGAGAAGCTTAGAAATCAAAAGTGTCTGAAAATGTCACTGCAACTGAGAACTGAAAAACATGCATGAGTAAAAGCACAGATACCTTACTGTGAGAATGACTCCATTACAAGTTGTCACCAATTCCAAGAAAACTTGGCGTAAAAGTATCCAATTGTAAAAGATTTTAAGTATTTCACTTTATTTATGAGGAATAAAGAAATGATTTAAAAAAAAAAAAAAAAAAAAAAAAAAAAAAAAAAAAAAAAAAAAAAAAAAAAAAAAAAAAAAAAAAGTCAGTCAAACTCAAATGTGCAAAAGCAGCACAAACGCTAATTCAAGTTCACGTGATTTAGCTCATAAATAGCATCCAGTAACTTCAGCACCCTGCAGAAGGTGATATATCCTCGTCTGCCCAAAAAATTAATCACGATAGAAAAATCAAAACGTAACAAATAGTGGTATGTGTCCATTCTAATGTAGTGGAGTAATAAGTACAGATAATCAACCAAAAATGTTTTGATACAAGTACAAAGTAGGGCTGCACGAAATTGACAAAATATGCGATATTGCTGTTGTATATTGCAATAACGATATTGCTTGCGATATTACATATTCCCACATAAGAAACCCCAAAACTGTCTGAAAAGTAAAACTACTGATTACTAAAATGAGTCCTCATACTAAAATAAACAGGCAATATGCGTCTAATCAAACGTAGTTTAATTTGGGCTAAAACTGTTTAGTAGTGTAAACACTTAGACTAAAAACCTGGTGTTAACTGGCAATCTTGCATTAAGTCTTTGACTAAAAACTGTGTGACCGCGTTTGTGAGTTTGGATGGCGGTTCAATGTTTTTTCACACGCGTTGCCTTTTTAAAACTTTGATCGATCGTCTGTTGTTGGACACCTTTGTTGTAAATTAGAGCTGCATGATTCTGGATCAAATGAGAATCACGTTTTTTTTGGTTTAAAATTAGATCACGATTCTTTTCACTATTCTTTTTGGATATTTTATTATTTTATATATAAATAACATATCAGGATATTCAACCTAAATATTATTTATATACAGGGATATACAATTTATATATATGGATATTCAACCCTGAAAATCAGGATGTCACAAAACAATATGAAACCAGATATTATTTATAATACTTCAAATGTAAATACATTGAATGAAACACGTCCACGAGATGGGCTCCAAAATACGACAGAAATAATGCAAGATCATCTTTCCTTTATAACATTTAAATGATCGCGCATATCTAAGTTTCGCTCGATGCGCGCAAGCGGACTGACAGAAACCACTCAGTTTCCTCTCATCGTGACCACGGTTTTGCGGCACGACTTTCACAGTGCTTGAGAAACATCTTCTCTGCTGAAGCCAAACTACTACCAGATTTCACAAGTGCCCTTTTTTAGGCACAAGTTTGTCCCAGTTATCTTTTAAACACACATCTCCTTCTGCCACATTCATGCCCTCTCCTCATGTGCCGTTGCTCGCTTAGGTTCACTCTTCAGCCGGTCTAGCCAATAGTATAACGTCTATTTGGGAGGCGGGCAGAATGGTCCCTTTCGATTGGTCAGATTTGGATGATGCAAAACGCAAACGATTGACACACTTTTTTTTTTTTTTTTTTTTTTTTTTTTTTTTTTTTTTTAAATCGCAAACTTCACAACTTTCCTGATATCGGTATATCGTGCAGCCCTAGTACAAAGTAACCAAAAATTCCCAAGCTGATTATACCACTGATTTAGTGATTGTCCGCTTCCTGGGTGCAGAGCCTGGAAAACTACACGTGCATTACGCAACCAAACTCATGTTATGATCATTTTCATAGTTGGATTAATGAAAAGGAGTATATCATTTTTGTTTAATCAATAATGCTTGATTAAACAATTCTTCCAACTTTGATTAAACTTTTAAAACAAAGCTCGTTTCACGTGCCTTCTATAATCCAGTGCATCTTAAAGATTAAATAAACTTTAATTAACATCAATTAATGGTGTATCTTAAAATCAGGAAATCACTGTACTGCTTTTAATTTCACAACAGAATAAGTAATCTGGTAAAAAGCACCAGTGTTGAAAATCATGCTGAAATGGAAAGGTAAATCTGAAGGAGAGGTTGATGGAGACTTGCCTTTAGACTGAGCTGAAGAGTCGGCTCAAGATGAGGTCTCAGATATTTCGGGGCAGTGTCTGCAATTTCCACCAATGACTTCAGCACAGAGTCATCACCACGGTAACATGATTCGTTCACTGCCTGTATCAAAGAAAACCCAGTTATCCTGCAGTCTGAACCAAACAGTAGAACCAGGACAGAAAGCCGGAAAGGCCTCACCTGAAGAATGCCAGGAAGAAGGTCAGAAAAATGTTTCAACAGAGTCGAGTTTCCTTCGTTGGACAGAATGAAAGACGCAGCAGCACGGGCCGCCAAGGTTTGGATCTGTGGGTTCTGCTGATCCTGCATGCACTGGACCAGCATGCGCTTGATGACCTCCAGGTAATGCTGTTGCTGGTTGCCAAAAATACCAGGGAAGTTCCTGAAGGCAGAACATCACTACAGCTTTAGACCTCATAACCAGACCAAGCGGCTGATGACTGCCGGATTTTAGATACTGTTGTCTAATATCACCCAATCGATCACATTCAATTAAAATATGCTTACTAGGGGTGGGACGAGACACTTTTCCCACGAGACGAGACGAGACACTAGGCTCACGAGATCGAGACGAGATTTAGATTTTTTTTTTAATAAAAAAAAACCTTCGATATAATATAAGGAGAGCCATATTTTATCTGTATTTTATTTAACTAAAACATTCAAAACTGTTGATGCAACATATTTTCACCAATTGCATGCAGTCATAACCAGATAACCAACATAATATTGATCATACAAAATATGATGCCATAAATTGCCAGGCAAGTAATTTCACAAAATGTTTTAACTGTCAATAGTATAGAAAATCCATCAAGCGCAGTCATTAAACACTATTTATAAACAAAGACAAGTCTTCCAGTAAATTGTAAAGAATGGTAGAATCATTTTGGCATCAAGTTCAACTCAACATCAATCTACTTCATTATGATTAAATTCACTGTGTTAATTTTAGCTCTAAAAAACAAATGTATTGAAAGTGTCACTGGCCAGTCAATTATAGAGAGAAAAGAGAGAAGAGACAAGAGAGAGAGAGAGAGAGAGAGAGAGAGAGAGAGAGAGAGAGAGAGAGAGAGAGAGAGAGAGAGAGCGGAGCGAGCGAGAGAGGACGAGAAGAGAGTGAGAGCAGGACAGAGAGAGGGAGGGAGAGGGAGAGGGGCTTCCTACTTTAGCTTTGTTTCTGGTATTCGTCGCTTTTCTTGCCGATTTCTTTTCTTTTTTTACGTGAAACCATGATTTCCAACCGAAAACAGACTTTGTTCAAAATAAAACAAGCAGATTTTCTCGCGCGCGTCATACGTTCTCTTAAAGGCACAGCGCAGAAAACGGAGCAGCGCATATGCGCGTCGCGGGTGTGATCGATTAATTCAGTCTGTTACACTGCTTTCTGTGTTCGATTAGCAATGTCCGTGCCGTCATTGATGGTTGTAAGTTACAACTTGTAATGTGTTATACTGTATTAAAGGGTTTATATACTTGTATAAATATCAAATCCATTAATTATCACGGTATTCACGGTATTGCAAATATTTAAAAAATGGCGCCAAATTCTCGCGATATCACGAGATTCAATTGGATCTCGCGAGATCTCGTGCCACGAGATCTCGTCACACCCCTAATGCTTAGTAGACGAAACAACTCACCCAAAGTGGGTTTACAGTAGGGACAAAAAATTATGTTTCTTTTTATGCTTTTTAGACTAAAAAGGAAAACACTAAATAGATTTAACATTCATTTTACTAGCAATGACAAACACATCCGCATTACTTAACATGATAGAAAAACACACCACAAGCTGGCTAACTAACATAGCATTCCAAAAACCGAAATACAGCTGCTAGAATAAATTAATAAAGATTAAATCCAACTGATTTACTAACGTCTTTAGGCTTCACAAGCGCGTACATGATTTTCTTCAGTGCCTCAAAGCTACGCAGGGACTAGACATTAAATATAATAGAGCAAATTAAAAAAGGGTGTGCATTTTGCTCACCAGAAGATGTGCAGGGCTGATTCCCGCAGGCTGACATCTTGAGAGTTGACCGAGTCAAACAAGAACTTCAGAACCTCGGGCCACTGATTGTTTCCATCATCATCTTGAGAGCAAAACAAGAAACAGATCAGCCGACGTCAAAAGCACACGTTAAAACCCGACAGTAACCACAACACCAGCTCACCGATAAGATTGCGAGCCAGTTCAGCTGCGATGTCGCACACTTTCTTGCGGATGTTGGAGGTGTCCTCGGACTGGATACCAGCAAGCAGCTCTGTCTTTATTGCCGTCTGCAGATCCACCGTCAGACTGGGATAAACC
This sequence comes from Paedocypris micromegethes, assembly GCA_028031935.1. Taxonomy (NCBI): domain Eukaryota; kingdom Metazoa; phylum Chordata; class Actinopteri; order Cypriniformes; genus Paedocypris; species Paedocypris micromegethes. Next base: position 18,195,373 of record CM051501.1, on the reverse strand, counting down.
TCCTCGAAAGATGAAGACAGAAGTCGCCGCAACAGCACAGCAGCCATCTGCTTAACCTGTGAAGACACAATGAACTGAATATCAATTCGTTTAAGGCTGGAGGTTTTTCCTTCAAAATTTCCACATCCATGTTAAGTTTGTTTTTGTCCTGCCTTTTATTTTTACTGTTAAACAGGTGCCACATTCACAGAATGACACATTCTGAAGACCACCATTCTTCTTAGAAGTCTGTACATTTCACTTGCAGTATTTTAGGTTTCACCAACGAACAACAAATGTCACTTAACTTCTGAATGTTCATCTCGTACTGCTCAAGTCACAGACCACCTCAAATACCATCTTGCACAATCAGTTATTCTAGGAATCGAGTGCTTCACCCACTGCAGACTCAGACCCAAAGCCAATTTCTTGCGGTAGTTTTGCATGTGTCATGTTGGAAGATGTGATGTTTTCTACGGGCATAAGCACTACAAACCTCCTCAGCAGCAGATGCATCTCGAATGGCCTGCAGTAAAAATGTGATTTTCGTCTGTCCAGGGATGGTGTCATAGGTTTCCTGTGTTTAAAAAGAAAAAAAACATGAAGGTTTTTCCAGACAATTTACACTGAAAACCAGTCCTCTCCAAAGTCTGTCTCAGAAACTCAAACTTTGGGAACAAATGTGAATTAAGATTCTCTCAATTGGGTTTTTTGATTTTACTAAATTTAAGAACTTTTTTACCCCAAAACACACTTTTATTTTATCTAGAAAAACTCCTGAGGAAAGGTGAAAAGACCAGTGATGAAGATCATGACCAGAAATAAATCCAGGAATGTCAGATGTGAATCAAATTGACATGATAATAAGTGTGCTTACAACATAAGAACTTACACAAGATTACTGTTTTAATTTAAACTAATTTAAAACTTACTGTACACTAATGCAGCCAGATATTCATCCACTGAATATTTCAGAATTATCTTGGTCAAATAAACACTGATCTTTTGAAGCCACTAGTTACACATACTTGATGTTCAGAATTGGCTGGGTGTTGTGTTCTTAAAACAACGAAGAGATCCGGTGTTTTGCCAATATCCACAAATGATTTACTGTTGTTTGCATTTACTAGAACTGCAAAAGTCGTGACTGGATATTCACACGCTAACTAAACGCAATTAAGTTTCACTCAATTAAATTTCAGATCTTCTAAAACTCCAAAGTTGTCGCTGACAAGCAAATTAGAGACGAATGTAACGTTATAATCAGATGTGTAGGATGACGGCTTTTAATGACACCAGCTCGGATTTCGCTGATCGTGGCAGCGCATCTTTCATGCGTCGCCTGTGCTAAAGGAAAATGCTGACCAGGGACAATGATCCATCCTGATCCGCCAGTTTGAATGGCCCGTGTGGCTTTACCATAGATAAAGAAGCTCCAAACAAAAGATCAAATCGTGTACTGATGAGAAACTTTAAGACCCGGTTTCCCGCGAAATCCGAGTATTGCGTACGAGTACGAACTTTCCAAGAAAACCTGAGATTTTAAGTTGCACGTGGTTGACCAAAAGCCGCCAAACTCCTCGAACACGAACATTTGATGTGTGCCTTTTATTGAAGGCGTGAAGACGGACGTAAAAGAATCCTTCAGTAAATGATACAGATACTCGCCACAATTAACGGCCTTTAAATATTCATGATTCCAAGAAATGCTCAATTACCGCCGTTGTTCGAAAACGGTTTAATCATTTAGAGATTCGCGAATTGTGCTTAAATAAAAACCAAATCACTGTGGGAAATACCGTTTGATAAAGTGTTCGAGAACTAACTTTGCTGCCAACCAACCTCAACTTCATAGCGCAGTCATTACTAAAACACGCAATTACAACACGCCAACATTCCTAGCAAATGATCTGAAAGCGTCAACCATAATGCACAAACTACACCAGCGAATCGTCAGAGATGAAAGCTGGCGGCTGACAATACACTTATTTTCAACACTTCGGCTATCTACGTGATAAAACTAGTTAAGATATAACTAATACACAGCAACGAGAAAAATAAATCGATTAACAAATTCAGCTGATGGGGACAACCATTTCCAATTCAAACAAAAAGGATCTTACAGAAGAATCGGAACGCACAGTAACATCGCGCGCTTCACACATGTGCTGGGCCAGAACGAGGCTAAAGGCTCGCGCCGGAATCGCGAACTGCACGCGGGATGAACGCGCTTCGTCGCGAGCCAAAATACTAAACACGGCATCGGGTCGAATTTCGTACCTCCGATTGCTTTCTGACAGTGTTGTCAGGGCTCATCAGGTTGCTCAGTAAGAGGTAGAACTGCTGCTGTTCCGCCATTGCTGCTGGTTTCAGGGGGAGAGAGAGACCAAGAGAGACTGGCGAATGAAAGCCGGCATAGGAAGCGACCTCTGACACCGGACGGCGCAAACGCGGCTCTGTGATTGGTTCTGACAACCTCTGGCGGCGCCGCTGATTAGCCCACGCTGGTAAATCAGACGAAACGATTGGACTGCCTCGAGCTTTAGGGTGTCAGTCACGATGACACACCCACCCACAATTCACTTTCCTCGATTGCCGATTTGCTAGAACCGCACGCCGATCGCGCGTAGAATCGAATTGGGCGGTGTCTAGCAGAATCGCAATGATGTCATTGTTAAGTTTGTGAGACGCGGGAAACCGAATCACCAGTATGGAATCAGAAGCATTTTCGATCGTTTTGGCTCAAATCTGATTCCATACGATATGCGATTGAAAGCATATTTAATGCGAAATAAAACATGTCGGTTTTATGAATTATTCATGTGTTCATCAAGTTTATTTGTTCACCAGCCATGAAAAGCAACATTACTTTTTATTAGCCCAATAATAAGTATCAATGTGTGTTTGAATTTTTCATTTCCTGAAAAAAGTGATCTTTAAGCGCGTGTTCTAAATGAACGGAGTGTATAAAAAAAGAACATGAAGCGATTACGTTGTAGTGTCACTCTAATTTAGGTAGGATAGCATTTAAATATTTTTACTGTAGGTTTTATTGTTCAGTTTTATTAGTTTAATTTGTCTGCCGTGTTCAAATTGAGATTCATTAACCGTACTGTACAGTATTTTAAAGTGATACAAGATACACCGCTTTCAAGGTGTGTCCTCTTTCTTTCTCATGACTGTAACTCAGCCTGGTCATGCATCACATGGTTAAAGTGAATCACACCAACGGAACAAGTCCCATGACCCTTTGCAGAGACCAGGATTCATCACTGCATTAAGTCAAAAGTGAAAATGACGTGTCTGAGTTTATCAACCAATTAGAAAGTTGCCGCTCTCACTAAAGTTTTCGCAGTGATTTAGTATCTCGGGAAGAAACACCACAGACGCCAGTAAACAGAACATTACAATCCTTGGAGTGATGATGGTTCCTGAGGCTGACTGGGCAGCATCTCTCTCCTGATTGGTTCAAAAGCAGCTCCTTTGCCCTCATCATTTCTTTCAGGAAATGCAGATTGTCTAGAGCACAACAACAGCTACAGCTTTTGTACAGTATTTTAACCAAACAAAAAGACTGTTATATTATAGTAGCTAATCTTGACTTAATTACAATTTCTTAAGGCTACAGATATAGGCTTTTAATGATTGATTCTTGAAGATAAAAAGCATTGTTAGTTGCATTAAAGCAGGGTGGCCGGATCTCAAGCACACCACAAGTTGGGTGCCGAACAGGACACAATAAACATTTATAAGACACACTAAAACTAAACATCTTTTGAACATTATTCAACCCAGTATGTCACCTGTTCCACCAGAGACAATAAAATACTGGACTTATTTTATGCTAACACCAAAGAGGCCTACAGCGCGTCCTCTCTCCCGCCGCTGGGCAGAGCTGATCACAACATCTTGCATCTTCTGCCCGTGTATAAACCTGCGGTGCACAGGCAGCCGGTGGTGTCTTGCACAGTGAAGAGGTGGACACCAGAGAGTGAGGAGGCTCTCAGAGACTATTTCAGCACCACTGTGTGGACGGAGCTCTGTGACCCACACGGGGAGGACATTAATGCCATCACAGACTGTATTACTGAATACATTAAATTCTGCTGTGAAAACACTGTTCCATCCAGAGTTCTGCAGAAGTTCTCTGATGACTCAGCAATTGTTGGGTTGATCACAGGAGATAACGATGCTGAGTACAGAGGACTCACTCAGGACTGTGGACTGGTGTCGGCGGAACCACCTCCTGATCAACGCAGGGAAAACTAAGGAGATGGTGGTGGATTTTCGCCGGCGACAGTCTACTGTCATCCCACCGATGCACATCCAGGGAATGGACATTAAGAGAGTGGACTCTTATAAATACCTGGGTGTGCATCTGAACAACAAACTGGACTGGACTCACAACACAGACGCACTGTACAGGAAGAGTCAGAGCAGACTCTACCTCCTGAGGAGACTGCGGTCTTTTGGAGTGAGAGGGTCACTCCTGAAGATATTCTATGACTCTATTCTATGACATCAGCAATCCTGTATGGTGTGGTCTGCTGGAGCAGCAGCATCTCAGGCAAAGACAGGAAGAGACTGGACAGGATCATCAAAAAGTCCAGCTCTGTCCTGGGATGCACTCTGGACACAGTGCAGTGGGTGGGTGAGAGAAGGGTCCTGGATAAACTATCATCCATCCTGGACCTGGACTCTCACCCACTGGTGGACTCACTGTCAGCTCTGGAGAGCAGCTTCAGTGGCAGACTGATTCACCCCCGCTGTGTGAAGGAGAGATATCGCAGATCTTTCTTACCTGCTGCGATTACACTCTACAATTTGAACTTAAATTTAAACTGGTGACTGTAACTATGCTGATGACGGGCAGCGCTACTTGTTCATTTATGGTCTGTGTTTGTTTGTTTATTATGATGTGTGCAGTGGGTTATGGTGATGTTTGTTTATTTATTTGTTTGGATTTGTTGTTGCTGTTGTGACGTGAAATTTCCCACTAATTTTATTAGTCCGCTGTGGGACTAATAAAGGATTTTTCAATTCAATTTCAATTCAATTCAACATAAATATGGATCAACAAAGACAGAAATATCCTGATTAAAAAAGGAAACCTACAAATAAGAAACAGTATTTTGTCCTCGATAAACATTAGGCCTGTCGAAGCTAAAAAAAATAAAATAAATAAATAAAAAAATATTAATATTATTCATCATTTATACAAGGTAGGGCAGTCGTCAGCACACGGGCCTTGAGTTTGATATACTGTATGTATACCATATACAGTCTCTCTCTCTCTCTCTCTCTCTCTCTCTCTATATATATATATATATATATACATACAGTATATACAATGTATATGCTTTGAAGGCCAGTCCCTGCCCTGTGTTTGTGTAACTTCCCTTGTTGGTTAATGCAGAGCACAATGCCAAAACGGTTCCTAGTGGCCATATTGATGAATTCACTCTCTTTCTTTTTTTGCTTTCCCCCTTGACAGGTTCAGTGCTTCCCAGGTTAGATGGTAAAGTACCATAGATGTTCTCGCTTCCAACATAATCAGAGGAGGTATACATATTTCACACTGTCTATTTACGGCTCAAAGTGTTCAGAGCAGTACGTAACAAAACCTGAGGTGGAGTGGCGACATCTAGTGGCAGGATAGGCGTTCAATCATGACGCCAGAATTATTTATGATTACCGGTATTTATTTATGTAACCAAGCAATAATTAACAGATTAAGTCATAAGTATCACTAAGTCATAATTACGAGATAATTTGAACCAATCTGTACATGCGGTCGTTCATGACCTCGGAAATGTATCGTTGCGTTGTAATCTGATGGAACTATATTGTCTAAATCATCAATTACAAACAAAATGACAAACAATTTAAATTCTAATTCCAATTCAGTTCAACTATTTTCCATTAACTATTTATCAAATTACTTTTTGTCAGGGCGGCGGGATGGCGACCCACATGCACAGCACGACAGACGATCAAATCGAGTCCAAAAGGCTTTATTCAAAGGCAGGGTCAAACGGGCGGAAGTCGGCAACAGCAAACGGGAGTGCAGGGGCAAAGGCAGAGACACAATCCACAAGACTAGCGAGGGTCAGAAATAGCGAGGTCCAAAACGAGAATAAGTCCGTGAGGCAATAGGCGTAAACAAGACACGAGCAGGATCCACAAACCATGAAAACGTGATGAGAAATAAACGCTGGATGACTGGTACAAAACACAGACGACCTGGCAACAGGACAATGAACCGACGACGCTACTTAAATACAAGCACTGTGATAACAAGTGATAACAAACACGAAACAGCTGTACAAAGACGGACCGGAATCAAAACAAAACCACGTGACATGAAACTCTAAATCCGTGGCGACACTTCAAAATACCGGTGTAAAAATAAGAGTTCAAAACGCCCTAAGTGTGTGTTCGTGACACTTTTATTTTCAAAGAAAAATATTAAATTCTTACTGATGCTTACAATTTCTGTTTGGAGCTATACATTGATCTTGACCCACCTGATTTTTCAGACAAAAAATAGAAATTATATTAAAAGCCCATCCTTACTTTTTTGTTCAGACTTTCCAGAAGCCTAAAATTTTTGACTCTATACCTAAGCCTAACTTGTCACTTGTCCCCTTGTTTCACTTAAATGTTGTTTTATTGAATAATAGATTGAAAAAAAAAATAGTAATGGTTAGATATTATTTCTAAATGTATATTTCCAGTAGGGGGTGCCATAATTCCGCTTGCTGTTTACATACAAGTTTTCACATAAGACTACCATCTTACAGTTTTTCTCAGTCGCTTTAGTACAATTCTCAGATCAGAATTGAAATTCTCAAAACTATTTGTTCAATCTTCACATCATGATGTCACTCGTGCACATCATATAAGCAGTTTCTCACTTCTTTGAACAAGTTGCAATTGCTTTGGTACATCATGCAAATGATTATGTACTATTCTCTGCTCTTTGATACATTATCAATTGCTTATGTCATGTTGATCAAAATGTATTATATAGTTCACTGTGCAGTAGTCTTACTCCTCAAAACACCTAGTCATTAGTTCATCGTATAAGTCATTAACTGCAAAATGGTTGATCAAGTTGTCATAATGTGACAAACATATTTCTATATATCTCCATTATATGTTTTTTTTTTTTTAAATCAGTCCTGAATTGGTTACTTGCTCTCAGTTTACGACTTCCTCTAACAAAGGTGCATCTCATTGACAATCAATGAGCAAGTATATACTGTATATTGCTGAAGCACAACACATTGTTCTGTGTCTGACAATGGAAGGACAATGAATTGGACTGTGATGTGGATGAGAAGTTGTGTGCCCTATCTTTTTTTCCCTTTGTGTTACTGTTTGCAGTGGGTTTTTTCCATGTTGGTATGACATGGTCTGTCAACAATTTACAATATAAACAATAAAAGTATAAATGCGAAATCTTTTCCAGCCTCTTGCAATCAAACAAAAAGGTGTAACTTACATTTCACAATGATTGTCATCAAAACTTTACAAAGTTTACATCAGAACCTCCCTCTAAAGTACACGGTTATATTGACAACATGACAAAGTAATTTGACTGTCTTGTTCATAGACAATGACACAAGGACTTGACATTCTGAATACACTGACATGTTCAATGACATAAAGACTTAGTTTTGAGAGATGAACTAAACATTTTGAGCACGTTACAGGCTTTTGCAAGAAATCCATGGTGTTTTGCTGTTTGTACAAATTGTTTTGAGAAATGCACACACAGATTTGCAAACTTCAATTCTGATCTGAGAATTGCACTAAAGCGACTGAGAAAAACTGTAAAATACATCACAATGACAGATATTTTAATTTATTATGTGTCTTATGTATAGACACAGCCTCATCTACTCAAACACATGGGGTTTCCTTGAATTTTCTGCAAGCTTTTAAAAAGTTTTACTATGATGGGATTTTTTTTGGATTGTCTGAAACGTGTCATTGTTTCCTGTCAATAGAAAGACAGTTGCTGGTTGAACTTTGATGAATGACTTTGCCAGCAGAAGGCCCAGCGTTTGGCTTTTGAATTTAAGACATTGAATTTAAAGCATACATATTTTTACTGTTTTTTTTTGTCTAATTTATTTCAAAATGTATAGGTCAAAGAATTTTGCATTTTAACTCACTGGTTAGACCATTTTTTAGGTAATATGACAAAACTACACTGTAAAAAGTGCCAAAGGCATGTCGTTACTTTGAATACATGTTTACACCTGATCTAACTCAAAGGGTTTAATTTTCTGTCTAACCATTAGTTTAATGTAAGATTTGTGCTTCGTGCAAATGTAAGTATTTTAGTGTAAAGTAAGTACATTTCTTTGAAGTAAAGTAAAAATGTGCTTTGGAGCCAGATGGTGATGAGAAAAGAAGACCTTGTTTCTTGGATTGGCCAATGAGCCAATGATTGCATTTGCTGTACGCAATTTTTAAACCCTTTAAAATACTCTCTAAAAACTTTAAAATAAACCATAAACACATTTACATGATCTTGTTAAGTTGTAAGAAAGAGATTGAATCGATTGAGGCGATTTGTCTTTAAAGAAAACAATAGATGTTTTAATAAGGTAATTATGTAAACAACCATTAATGTGTCTCGTTACACTTCCCATAATGGGAGGAGTGGTTGCTGTCTGTCTGTTAAATGGACCAATTGAGCAAATTTTATGTTCATTGAAGACTTTATATAAGGCAACTTATTTGAATAAGTTGTTATTACATCTCAGTGGTCAAGACACACGGGTCTTCAGATTTTATGATATAATGTTAACTATAATGTTAAATAAGATATACTCTTATACACATTATTATTGTTTAAATTCAACCTATTAGTACACAAGGCCCAATCAACAAAGATGTGAATTTACGCATATTAGGGTGGATGGCTCTTTTTTAACCGTTCCGATGAGAAACAATTAAGAAAACGTATGATTTGAGATTTCATTAAACTTAAAAACTGAATTAGATTTAAAGATGTTTTTTGCACTGGCTAATATAGTTCATTCTTTTCAAAGTAAAATTTCAACTTGAACCAAAGTAAACGGATTAGGTGTAGTCAGTTGACGCAATTTTTTTTTACTCCAACGAGACACTTTTTACAGTGTAGCTATAGTAATATATGGCAAAAATATTACCAGCTTTTTAATATTGGGTGCAGGTAATGGTGCCATCACGGCAGCCCCCGAGTATTAGTATTATTCCATGGAGCTTTGATTTTAGTATGCATCCCTTTTTACACGAAAAGGGTCAATAGAATCTAGAGTATTTGCTAGTGATGCAGTAGAATCAGATCTAGTGTGTGATTAAACTTATACAGGCGGACAGAGACAATGACAAAATCCAGGAACAAAAGCAGAGATCAAAAATTATGAAACTGTAACATCAGAAACAAAAAACATGGAAAGTTTAGACAATCTGTAATTTGCGGCCTTCCATTGATGCGCACATGCTTTAAAACATCTCCATCTCTGTGCAATTTCCCTGCTGCCTGCCGTGGCAGAGTCCAGGGATGTGCCGGCTTCCTGTTCGTGGAATGTTACGCACATACTCTTTGTCTCCTATTTTGTTTTTCTCTCTGTTTCTCAAATAGAGGTTAGCAGAGGTTTCCAGGCTCCATGCTCCTCAAGCTCACACTCAAAAGATAGTACAATATACTCTATGAAAGGATACTTTTAGAAATTCACGCCCCTTGTGATTGCAACATTTCGTGAACAAATCCTTCATGAAATGCATTTCATGAAAATAGAATTGAGAGAATGTCTTTCATTGGCCTTGTACAACAGTTTTACAAAGATTTTGGACACGCTCTTGGCACATTTTACAAAATATAAAAAAATACACGAATACAAAATACATTATGGAAAGTTTTATTGCACATAGTGAAATTTCTGTTGAAATGATTCAGTTTTGTTGCACATGGGTAAACGCTGTTCTTCAGTCTGTTTGTTTACTACCGTGAATGTCTTTTTGATGCAATGTGGCGGCACAAGCAACACCTCTGGATAACCTATAAATCCATCGTCACTGGCAATTTCCCTGTTTCTGATCGGTCTGGTGATTTCGGATCGATTCTGGTCTATGTGATAAAATACTTCTTGTGGCTAGCACGAACATTCGCTGAGCGTTTATTCCGTTGAGATTTAAAGCTTAATGCCTAATATTTGAAGATTTTGTTTCATGACATTCAGCAGGCCAGGATCAGCTTGTAATCGGTACACTAGCTTTCTAACGAAAATGCTGCGGTTTATTTCATGTTTTTTTTAGATAATAATGCGTATTTAGAGTATGAGCTTCAAGGGTCATCAGATTTCATTCTTTTTAGGAGAAAGCTAAGTATATAAGCAGATGGTGGCTACTGTATATGACTTATTATCTGTTGTTTCACACGTTTCTGTTACGTATGTATAAACTTTTGTGTTACATATGTATAAACTATAATTACAAATGTTAATTCATAGTTTTGATGCTTTCAGTGTGAAGCTAAAACTTTTTGAATCGGAAGGTGTGTCCAAACTTTTCATTTCTCTTAAAAAAAATTTTTTTAGGTGGCATCTTCTTGAACTTTCATGGATGATAGCCTTTGCTGAGTATCATCCCCAAACCTAAAAGGTAAGAGCCAAGGAACGTCTGTTTGTCCCAGAGTTCCAGAATCTACTGTGAAAGGTCATTCCTACAAAGGCCTGGGAAAGTCATTTTTTTTCTTTAACTATTCACAAAAACTGCTAAAGAGAAAGTTGATTATTTAGTAGAATTCCTAATTGTTGTGCTAGATTATAATCACTTACCAAAGTATTTGCAATCAGTTAATTTTTTTTACAGAGGAACTTTAACTGTTTCAATTTCCTAATTGTTGAGACGAGGATCTGGACCCAACTGAAGATTCTCATAAACATACATACAAACTCAGTAGTAGCCGAAGGGTTAATGCAGGGCACAATTTTGATGTGGTCCCTAGTAAACATATTGACATCATTCGCATTACTTTAAATTCCACACAGATCTGGCTTCAAACTCCCACCTCGAGTTACAAATGTGCTGTGAGGCCTCAGCGCTACATCCACCACTGTGCCACCAAACGATTATAATTGACAAAAAGATTGCTCAGAGTGAAACAGAACAGTTAGAAATTATTATATATTGTCCTTAAACATACATTTTGTTTACCTTTACCTTTGCCTTTTACCTTGAAAACGACAAAATTAAGCATGGAACCATTGTTTAAAAGTTACAAAGTTAGCTCGAATCACTCCCTTACACGTTATCAGCCCATTGCGCCAGATGGGCCAGGGAGAGACGAACCTGTCGCTGCTACAATGTTTTAATCTGTTGCATTTGAAATGAACAATATAACCAAGGTCAGTTGTGACGTCGTTATTAGAGAGTGGGACCTGGGTCCAAGATTCCTGAATTTCCCAAAAGATTGACCAGTGTGTGTGCGTGTGTGTGTGTGTGTGTGTGTGTGTGTGT
>CM051501.1:18154224-18183869 GCA_028031935.1 Paedocypris micromegethes | reverse complement strand
GAGAGAGAGAGAGAGAGAGAGAGAGAGAGAGAGAGAGAGAGAGAGAGATGCAGAGAACAAATTCATACAAGTCAGGTTCTGACAATTTGTCTCAGTCTTAATTCTGTCCTTGTAATCAAATATATTCATACAGCTAGACAGATAAACAGACAGACATACATACTTAGAAATGCACTTTATTTGAAATGTCTAGCAAATATACAATTAACTGACAATCACACTGATTGTCACTGACAATCACACTAACCGCAGTATTCCTGCACTTCTTTTATGTTATGTCTTTTTTTATTCTTTTTTCTCTCAATTCGACAACAAAGCAGAAGTGGGGCGGTCTAAGGGGTGGTCCGCGTGAGGTTGCGCGCGCGCATATTTAAGCTCGGACCTGCGCGAGTCTGGCAGAGCGCTAATCTAATCGTTCTTCTGAGCATCGCCTGCTTCTTTGATCCAGACCTGCTCACAATGTCTCGTTCTGCTGCGATTTTGACTGCTGGGATTTTGCTGGGATGTGTTGGTAAGTTTGTTTAGGAAAAGGAACCTTCTGAGAAAAAAAACGTTTGTGTATGGATGTGGTCAGTGCGTTTGATTGTGCATTTATTGATCAGGACCGTCAGAACTCCATGGTCCATGCTCCATGCCAAGGATTGTGACCAAGACTGTCGGCGACACCGTCTGGCTGGGGCCCGAAACGTGCCCATACCAAGATAATTTGGTTCACTGGCAATTTGAAAATGATTTCTTCATTTCTAAAAACTTATTTGAAGGTGATTATGAAGGTGTCAGTGACCCAGCATTTATGGGTCGAGCCCATCTACACCACCACAATTACACTCTAGAAATCCGGGACCTGGGACTGAATGACACCGGGACCTACAGGCTGATTGTGTCGTTGTTGAACACGGTTGAATGGTTCTCTCGTGAAACCTTCCTGCACGTGATTGGTTAGTGTGGAAAATTACTTTGCTAAATGGGTAGACGAATTATCAATCTAAATGTTTGTTCAAAACCTTTGGTTCCAAAGGCCCTTCAGTAGAGGCAGGACAAGAAGAAGGACTGACTGCAGAAGACATATGTGGGATCGCCGCTGTACTGGTCGTCATCGCTGTGGTTGCTGGATTCCTTCTCGCCGTTTACAAGTGCAAACCGTGAGTATTTCTAAAGCATTGTCTGTTCTTCCCGGCACGGTGGCGCAGTGGTTAGCGCTGTCGCCTCACAGCAAGATGGTTCCGTTTGACACTTGAGGTGTGAGTCCAAGGCCGGCCGGGGCCGTTCTGTGTGGAGTTTGCATGTTCTCATGCAAACCCGTGCTTGCGTGGGTTTCCTCCGGGTTCTCCGGTTTCCTCCCACAGTCCAAAAACATGCGCTTCAGGCTAATTGGAATTGGAAAATTGACCACATAGGTATGAGTGAGTGTGTGAATGTGTTTGTCTGTGTGTCCCGCTCTGCGAATGGTTGGCCACCAATCCAGAGTGTGTATCCCGCCTCCGGCCCTAAGACGCTGAGATAGGCGCCAGCTCCCCGCGACCCTGTAAAGGATGAAGCGGTAGAAGATGACTGACTGTCTGTTCTTCCGCGGTTTTTCCAGTGAAACTGACTTCTGTGTGTTATAATCTGGTCTTGCTGATCCAGGGTGCATGCGCTACCTCAACTAGAAGACGAGATGAGCCTCCCAGACCTGCCGGCCAAAGCATCGCCTTAAGCATCCGTGTCAACAGTTACTCCGACCCGACAGATCCTGTTCTTTTCCGTGTGAATGGCTCGGGGAGGTGACACAAACTACAGATTCCAGGATGCAGTGATTCAGCCGATTTTTACTAAATCTATTTTACATTTTTTACTGTATTTTTTTCTTACTAACAATTATTGGCTTTTTTCCCATATTTACCAGTATGCTTAAAATGTTGTTTTATAGTTTTGATGTGATGTGATTCAGATCTACTCAGATATTTACTAAACAGCTTAATGTATTGTGTTATATTAACGAACGTTTGTTCATTTTATTTCCTTTTAAGCACAGCATTAACACCCATCACGCATCACATCACTCACGACAAACTGATCAATCCACTTCAACACACACAAAATGCTTTGTATACTTGTATACTAATTTAAATGAGCTCAATTACGACTATAATTTGTAACATCAAATTGAGGCGAAGCAATAATTGTAAAGTGCTATGTTTTATTTTATGTTTAATCGTCTCATGTGCCCTGTAAGAAAGTCTTTCTGGAGTAGAAGACTGTGAGACATTCTGTGTGTTTCTCACTGTTCTATCCTATATTCTATAATTAATAAAATTACAATAATTGGGAATTTATTATGGTTTATATTGGGTGTTGTTCATTAATGTGGAATTTTTCATTTCATTGCTGCAATAAAAATGACTAATCTCATCTAAAAGGCCTTTTCTCTTGCTAAACCCAGTTTTTCTGAAGTGAAACCTCTTCTGTACTGCGATCCCACAATTCTCTGTTTCACAACCCATGTTTAAAGAACCAAGCCATCATATATTGAACCACTGTCACAATTAAACTGTATATTCAGATTTAAATTGCATTGTCCTCTTTATCCTCCCATTTGATCCATCTGTATTTTACACTAAACTAAAACCCTTACTGAAGAACGCAGTACAAGTGAAAAGCACATGTGAGGGGTAATTTGGAGAAATAGGTGGTGAGAGAGCAGTGGATCAGCAGTGATGCTGGGGGAAACATGGCAGGGAGCTGAGCCACATCTGCAAACACATCTGTCAACATTTCATGTACATATTCGTATTATTCGATTTATTTATAGTAGTGTGTGTGTGTGTGTGTGTGTGTGTGTGTGTGTGTGTGTGTGTGTGTGTGTGTCTTAATGCCTCATATTTCTTTATTTAAAGGATTGTCAAATGTTTTCACCATTACAATTTAAACAGTAGGTTTGGATTTTTAATCACAGATAAAAATCCCAAAGGTTTGGATTAAATTTCGATGCGTTTTTTCTGGTTCTAGTTATTGGAATGCATGTTCAAGACTTTAAAAGATACATACTGTGTATATAATACTGCTTAAATTACCCACAAGATGGCGCCAGAGAATGGCACATGGATTTTTTAAGCCGAACAGGCCAACAGTGTCAGCTAGCGCCTTTTATCAATTCATGTTTAAAATAACTGAATCTTCATTCTTAAAGCATACAATCTATGTGAGTTTTTCCTCACAGCGTTGAACTGGTCACATTGTTCTGCTATTTCTTCATCACGGCTTGTAGATGTTTTAACCAGAAACTTTTTAGCCAGAAACTTTATTGGCCAAGTTGCAAATGCAACAAGGAATTGCGTTTGGTCTGACTCCGCCTTTTCCCTATTTAAGAATAAATAAAAATATATAAATAAAAGGAAAAAAGAAAACAATGCCATGAAATGAATGAAACATAAATAACGTTATTGCGCATGTATTGCACATCCTTGCAGCATGTTATTGGGTCAGACTGTGTCCGGTAGAGTTCAGCTCAAACACCGCCTGGGGGAAGAAGCTGACTCTGTGTCTGGAGTCTCTGTTAATATCTGTTTTAATCATTTGTCACTGAATTGACACATTTTATTTAGCAATATTACTTAAGACTACAACAAAGAAATTATTTTACTTTATTAAAAACATACACATTTTCTGCCTGCGCTGCAGCTTCCCCTGACGTGTATTTAGGCAAGCAGCAGGACTGACAGAATGATTGGCCAGCTAAGCTAACTCGTTATCCAACATATCACAACAAAAATGTACAATGATGGAAAGCATTAGCTTAGTAACATTAGTAAATTAGCTTAACACACACACACACGCACGCACGCACGCACGTACACACACACACACACACACACAGTGACGGTTTTCCCTTCTTTTGTAATTTGGGTTAAGTTTCTATTTGTTCTTTTTTTCTGTTATATGCGTGAGTGAAGACATTTTGCTTCACTATAGATATGTTTTATGTTCAGATTTTATGTTCAAAGCATAACTGGCAAACAAGCTAACACGGGCTTTAAAAAATAACAACTACAGCTCCACCAATACAAGAGTTTTCCCAACCAGAAGTAGCTATTGAAGGTCATGCGACAAGTTGTTTAAACTGTCAAGCTCCAGACTGCAGTGATCTTATCGGCCGGCAGAGGAACTCTTTTGCGATTAACCCTTTCAGAGCGTAATCAGCGCATTTAAAGGTCTTTGCAATGTTTTTGTTCAGACTTACCTGAGAATTGTTTTTTGAGCTTTTGTCGTTCCACTGCTGATGTTTTTGCTTCTGTGCTTCTTTCGTCATATCTATCATTTTGTGGATTTTTTTTTATGCGGTTGCGCTACGGCATTTTTGTCCTGAAGAGTTCTATTGTGACTCTCCTGCACTTAGGTTACAAACCCGTGTTCCCGCGTTAAAGTTATACACCGCCAAACGGACAACCCAGGATTAAACCTGCTGTAGCGTTTCTCCGTTCATTTGGCAAAAGGTCACTGCAACCACGAGTCTTACAAAAACACACACTTCAGGAAAAAGGGCTGAACACAACTTTAATATCTATCAGCTTGTAACTGGTCTCTATTATAAAAATCAGATTACAATTGTATGCTTGTGAATATGCCTATTGTGATACGCTTTAATGGCAGATTTTATGTTAAAAATAGGTTCCATATAATACAATATACGTAAAGATTGTTTTAAACCGGTAGAGCATCTACACTGATGTTAATCCAGATGCGTCACATGCTACTCCGGTTTTGTGTGCGTTCACGTGTTTGTAACTTCACTGATACGATGCCCTAGTGTTCACTCACCAAACCTTCATTTTCTTAATCCTTTGAGACATTAAAATCTTGAGCATGTTATAGAAGCGGTTCAACGTCATGTTTTTCCAGATAAATGCTGCTTTATTTTTTACTTTATATGTAAACAGTTCTCGGTTTCCTATAAAAAGCTGAATTTACCATGAAGAGACTCTCTCTCTGAACCGTTTCCCATCATTCTTCCATCTGAGAGGAGGATGAAAGCGCGTGACAGTGGGCGGTGTGAAATCCTCTGTCACACATCTCACTCTTTCTACAAGATAACACTGCATTCGCCCCATCATAATTCAACACCACACAAAATCCATCATCCTGTTCTTCAGCCATGAGCCTCTTCATCGCACGCAACCTTCAAAGATTCATATAAATATATGTATACACATTCCCAGATCGGCCCGTTTAATCTCAGCATTGGTTCGCTTCATAAACAACGTCGTGTCATGTGTTCTCATTTATCACACTTTTACACATTTCTGGATTACTTTTGCTTGGGATTTTTCACAATAAAGCCCAAGATTTATTACAGCTTCGAGTGTATTCATGAAGATTTAAATAGAGCAGCTCTATCGTACCTCTATGATAGCAAAAGACAAAGAACAATATCAATTAAAAACAATTATTATCATATACTCTGTTGACTAAATTAACAGAAAAAGGAACACAAACACTGCAATAACAGATTTGGTAGCCTCTAATGTTCCTGAGAAAATATACGGACAATAAAAAGATTTAGCTTCTATTATTCATGTCAAGTGAAGCCTAAACTGCGACAGATTTATCATCATGTTTGTTGGTGTGACAACAATTCCTTTGATCTAAAATGTTTTTAGTGGCAACATTTAATTGCATATCAATACCAGATTAATTGGCACTTTCCACAAACAGGCTATAACATACGTAGTTCTTGAAACATACACACAAATTACTATTAAGCTATATAATCTATATATTTATGTATCGTGTACAACTGAACACAGTTCAGCAAAAAAAACAAATGATTCAGATGAAGTAGTTGCGCCCCATGTTGAAAATCTGAAACCAAAAACTGTGATTTATGTAGTGCATTATGGCCAAAACACAAAACTGGCTAGTTTACAAACGAGACAAATGCCGGTCAGTTTCAGCACCACAGACACATCACGAAAGTACCAAATTTCAAACTGTCAGCCAATTAAAAATCAGACCTTATTCAGACCTTCAGATGTGACATATGCATGTACTGACATTATACTGATATCTTAATACGTATTTTCATGTGTGCAGTTGATTGCGCTGTCGCCTCACAGTAAGAAAGATCGATTGAGAGATCCTGATCTTGCCAAGCTTTTCTCCAGGTCTCCAAAAACATGTTTCAGGTAAATTTGGATCAGAGTGAGATTGTGTATTTGTGTGTCCTGGTCTGTGATTGGTTGGCCACCAATCCAGAGTATGTGTTGTGTCTCAGGCCCAGAGTTGTTCCCCCTGACACAAAAATGAAGCAAGCGGTAGAAATGGATGGTTTAAAAACCAGGAAAGCGAGGCTGAGATATACGTAAATTATTTATAATTTGGATTACAATTTTACTAACATTTCTGAAGCACATGACAAAGCGATTGTGCACTTATTGCTTTCTAAAAATGTAACATGTAAATGTCTCAGTTTGTGTCCTTTTTGTGGAAAGTGCAATGTTTTGTAATAAATACATGTTTAATCCAATGATTGTTTCACTACGTTGTCAAAGAACAGAATTCAGCAATTGCAACATTCTATATTGAATTACTAATTTAAAAAAGCAACGCACCTTCCTTGCCGCTTCACATCAAATAGAAAAGTTGAACGGACCATCAAAGAAAAGTTTTTTTTTTTACGATTTTGGCTTCCTTTATGAAATGACGTAGAAAGTAAATAAAGGCCGTAGTCACAGTCTCTTCAAACCACACGTCTGACGGAGAAAGCGTCTTATTGGCTGTGATTCACATGACATTTCTGGAAAACCAAAGCAGTGGCAGTACAAGACGTCAAATTCTGCATGTGCAAACGAAACAGCCATTTAAAGCAGTCTCTTAAAAAAGGCTGAAAGTGTGAGGACGTGCGGTGGGACAGTACAGTCACCGTGTTCATCACATGAGACAAAGCCGACATTTTTATGGTTAAACTGTGGTTGATGTATCAAATTGGATTGTAGAAATGCTTACAGGCCTTTCTGCCTCTACATGCGCCGCTTTCCCTTCCGCGTCTATTGAAAATATTGGATTCACTGTGCTCGAGTGCCTGTGAAAAGCGTCCAAACGTGGTTCCTAATGGCAAAGTGGTCATTGTATATTGCAGGAGGTGCAGCAGGGGTCTTCCTTGTCAGGCTGAGAAGCGTAGTCCATCTGTCGGACGATCTCGGAGAACAGCTCGTCCACCATGGTTTTGCTCTTTGCTGACGTTTCGATAAACGGACATCCCCACTCTTCAGCCAGAGCTTCACCTTCACCTGACGAGACCTCGCGCTCGTTGTCCAGGTCCACCTTGTTTC
Source organism: Paedocypris micromegethes (assembly GCA_028031935.1). Classification (NCBI taxonomy): domain Eukaryota; kingdom Metazoa; phylum Chordata; class Actinopteri; order Cypriniformes; genus Paedocypris; species Paedocypris micromegethes. The sequence continues at coordinate 18,176,562 of CM051501.1, read as the reverse complement.
CCACCAGGATCACTGGCACACGCTCGTACCTGCGGATGAGACAATGTGGAAAATCTTAGCAATCTGCTGCTTACGCACGGTCCGAGCCTATGCTGGGCTTAAAAATAAAATGTTTTTTTTTTATTTTAATTATTCAGTTTTTATTTTTAATTGTCTGCTTCTTCATTACAGAGCGTCAAAGTGGAAAAATTAAACCCACAACACCAACTCTATAGAAGACGCTGTAGGAATGATGCTGGAAAATGGCAAACCTTTCCTTGACTTAAGTTTTGATGAAGAGACAATCACGTTCTACAGACAAGCAGACGATTTACAAAAATATAAGGTGAAAGAAAATGTTTGGAGCTTCAATCCAGACAAAATTTGATAGAGTTGTTGAATTGCATTCACATTCACCATATTGAAAGAGAAACAGACACAATTCAAAGCAAAATCAATTTGGCTTCTCAGTTAGAGAGCTGATCACGTAAGATTAACACGAGTGGTAACAGAATCTGCCAATCAGCATCAGTGGGTGGGGTCGACTGAGAATTAATGGCAGAGAAATGATCATTTAAAAAACATATATCACGTTTATAAATGTTATTTGCAGGTTTCTTGAATTAGTAGTGAAATTCTCATAAGTGGAAGAAATAAGTTCTGATTGATGTCAATCCCCAATCAGTCCTAGGAAACTGCGTATTTGACCTGCCCACTGATGCTGATTGGCAGGCTCTGGCCTCTGGAATTGAGTTGCCAAAATGAGTTCACAGTTTGTATTTAATGCAATGCATTGCCAATGCATTTGGACAACTCTTCTGAATTATGTCTCGAAAAAAGACATGTAGAACCCAAGTGCTGCGTTTTCCAACAACATATAATCCAATGGATTTTCGAAGAAGAAACAGTGCACTGCATCAAAAGTGTTGGTTTCTTTCATTCCTTCCTACTATCTTTTCCATTTCCTGAATCACTCTTATACTTCTGGGTCACGGGGAGCTGGAGCCAATCACTGCAAGCTCGTTTTAGAATATCGTACTTTTTATTTGGCATGTTCTCCCTGTGCTTACATGGGTTTCATCTGGGTCTCTGCTTTCCTCCCACAGTCTAGAAACATGCAAGAGAAATGGAGTCTCTTATTTGGCAGTGAGCTTGTGAATGTATGTGTGTGTGTGTGTCCTGGTCTGCGATTGGGCCACTATTTGAGGGGGTGTGTCTCACCGTCAGAACCAGAGGTGTTGGTAATGGCTCCGACTCTCTATGACCCAGAAATAGAATAGAGGTTCAGAAAATGGACAGAAGAATTATGTCATTCATTCATTCATCTTCTACCGCTTCATTCAGGGTTGCGGGGAGCTGGCGCCTATCTCAGCGTCTTCATATTCATTCCATTCAAGATAAAAAAAAAACAGAAAACATGCATAATACCACAAAACAACACATGCAATATGTGCAATTTGTACTGTGACAGACCGATCACTATTTAGTTGCCCAGTTCATTAAAACAACTTTTAAAACATGTCCCTTCATTTACCAGTTGTATTACCTGTAATTACCAGCTGTATTACCATATTTGCACTAGATAAAATCCCAGCAATAATCGATTAGGAGCGGTTCGCTTCAACCAAGTCTGATCATGTAAAATGTAAATTCGCACCAAGACTTGACTTCCTTCGACAGGACTGCACTTAACATTTCTTTCTGTCTTCTAATCGAACAAGCCAAGCATCATTTCACTGGTGTGTGAAGCATGAGTGGGAGGTTAGCAGCACACAGATGAAATGTCATTTACTGGTGGCGAGGAGACGGAAAGCTATTTTTAGTCAGACTGACAAAAAGAAAATCTAAAGCCCGATGAGAATGAATCAGACCGGAGTGACTTCTCGTGCAGGTCTGGGATTTAAGCCACATTAAGTGCAGTTGGTTTAGTTTCTTTCACCTTTATTGTCTATAAATAAGTAAATTAATACTAATTTTAAGTTTTATCCAGACTGTTGATAATACTGCTGGTCAGGATCACAGTCACCGCCGTGCGTTTTATTGTCTTTGGCTTTGCTTTAAGCTCTAGTCCTGTCACTATTTTCCTCTTTCACTCCAGTTTGTCATAATTCTGTGTTTGCTGAATTTAATGCTAAATGAATAAATAAAACTAGATTGATCTAATCAAATTATGTCTCATCCCAACATTTCAGTTTAGAAAATAACAATTTTTCGTGATATAGGACGTCTTTAACAAAGCAAAGTTCTTCTGTCACACCGACAAGTGGAATAGTTGAGCAGAAACTCTGCATCAGAAACGGCAAAGTGACTCTTTAGCTGCGAATTAACCTTTTCTAAATAAAACAAAAAACACTGCGTCACTCTGTACATCCAAATCACTTTTCTTTTTTATTCTGTTGTTTTCAGCAGTCACGAGTCTGGAACAAGACCATCAAAACTACTGCCACTTTAGCCGAGAATATGCTTTTCTGCATCTGAAACACGGGGTTAGAACAGTTTCGAACTTCAGTTTATGATCTTATTATCTGCTGGAATTAAGCTGTTGTACGTAAATGTACGTACTCTCTACTTGACTACATTTTTGATCGAGTAGCTGTACTCTTTACTCAACTACATTTGAATGGACACTTATTGGTATTCGTTACAAAGTGATTGTGCGCGACATCTTTTTCTACCGCAGTTAATTTCTTGAGCAGATGAGGCGATCTCGCCATCTGCAGGGTGCTTAAATCCATTTTGTTCTGCCATTTTGAAACATTGAAGTGTTCAATATCATTTATACATTAGAAAATAAATCATAGTTTCTTGTTTTTCCGACTTCTTGGTGTTTTTGAGCCCAAATTAATTACAAGTAAAATACTTGAGTTATTTTTACCTCAAGTAAATTTTTGAGTTACAATTTTACTCGATTCTTCTTGGAGTTGCTGACTTGTAACTTGTAACAGGACTTTTTAACTGTCCTGTTACAAGAACCCTTGTAACAGGAGAGTAATTTATACAGTAAGGTATTCATACTTTTACTCGAGTATGGTTTTCATGCGAGATGTACGTGAAGCTACAGGCTGCACAAGTGTGTGCAAAAGAAACCAAGTCAATACAATTCCATAAAAATAGAATGAAGTTCAAAGAAGCCGGTGCTGCGTATCAGACTCCCACCCGGAGGGCCAATGGCCTCCACGGCGGGAGGACTGCTACACCGCCGAGCAACTGGGGACGGAACAAAAGAGAACGTAGGAGTGAAGTATGAGCTGGATAAAGTGAAGAGCTGTAACAATACGTGCGGAGGCCCCAGTCACTTCAACGCTAAACTCGATATGGAGCCAGAAGATCTTCAGAATTGTGGATGACAGTTTCATTTTTACCAATACTATTCATATAACACAGTAAATATACGTATAGACCGTGTATGTTGTTTTTGTAACTTCAAATGGTAGCTGTTGCATTGCTACTTTCAACTAAATAGTCGTCGCTGGTTGCCAAGAAACAGCTGACAGACATTGCTTTGGAAGAGAAAAACAGATGTGTTGTCTCCAGAGACCCTGCTGCATGACGGGATGCTGCTGACTAGAAGACCACACGCTGCTCCGGAATGGAACAAAGGCACAAAGTTGATAATGAAAACAGCGGAGGGCTTTTCTAATATTTCCAAAATAAGAGACTGTTGAAAAACGTGACTAAAAAGACAAAAGGCATGCAGCCAAAGTGAAACTTCAGGATGGTTCAACCTCAAACAGGGTTTGAGGAAGAAACCAAGCGAAACACCATCTTCTGGAGGCAGGAAACGCGTTTAAACGCCTCTGCACATATTTGCAAGGAACGCATTGTAAGAAACAGTATAATTCAGGTTCATAATGACAAATTAATAAAGTTTAAAACCGTATGTAGGAATGATGTCAAAAAGGCCAGACACACGTCAAAGCCATTCTCTGAAACCTCATACCTCAACCTTATTTCCTCATATATATTGCATGAAAAAAATACAATATATAATATATTTACTAAATAATTCCAACATAATGACGTGATTCCAGTGTAAATGGTTGTTGTTATCGCAACAAATCAAAACGCCCTTAGAAGTCAGCGGCTTTAAAATGGCACGCTGTTGCTTGAGCGGTGGTCCTGCAGAAGAGACAAGAAGCGAAGCTCCTTACCTCTTAACTCGGATGATCTGGTCCCTCATCGGTTTGATGTCTTGGAAGCTCTGCTGATTGACCAAACTGTACACCAGAATGAATCCCTGGCCATTCTTGATGTAGAGATCCCGCATGGAGGCGAACTGCTCGGTGCCCGCCGTGTCCAGGATCTCCAGCACCGACGGGGACGAATCCACCTCGATCTCCTTGCGGTAGAAGTCCTCGATGGTCGGGTCGTACTTCTCGATAAAGGTTCCGGTGACAAACTGGACCGTGAGCGCCGATTTCCCGACCCCGCCGCTGCCGAGCACTACCACCTTATACTCGCGCATTGCGCACCGAGCCGAGCCGAGCCGAACCGGCGTGTCGCGTCGCGGAACCAGCTAACAACGTCCGAACTGTGCCGATGCAAAGACAAACTTGCCGGGGACAGTGAAGTAGGCGACGAGACGCGCGCCCATGGCTGACGGTCTTACAACACTCGCCACAGAAACAAAAAACACAGGCGCACAAAGACCCAGTGATGACTTCATGGTCTCGAGCGTCTCAAAACACATTTCTGCGCGGGGAGATCAGCCCCGTCTGCGGGCATCTCGTGATAAAGACTCGCGCGCGGATAAACAGTGGATCGCGCGATGTCGCCGCGTCAGATGCTTAACAATACCGGCGCTTTTCAGAGTCGAAAAAAACACACTAGTTTGCATCTCACGGCATCTTCCACCGCCATTCTATCGGGTGGAGTCTTCCCGAAGCCAGTCGCGGCGCGTGGATAGGTTTTCTCCAGTGTGATTGATGTATTACTCGCCCAACGGGCTCCGAGAACTGCAAGCTTTATTCCCGCGCCCCACACACAGGCGGAAAATGGAATGTTGCGGGCAGGATTTCCGTTTTTAACTCCTGGGTGATTGGTGACATGGCCAGCGAAGAGACCAATGAAACCCGCGGGGAAGAGAGATGCTGTTCCTATGGCAACAACGCGACGCAAGCATCAGTTCCTGAAAAAAAGCAACATGGACGTCTTTTGTCTTCTCGAGATGTACGTAAATCGCTACGTCACTTCCGCCTCAAGCTCCACATAAATTTAACCATGGTTGCAAATATTCTATTTATTTTATACAGGTTGTTTAGTGATGCTGATTTTGTTTAATCATGTTAAAAAGTGGCATTTAACTAATGTACTTGGTTTATTACACCTGAAATTGTCAACATGTGATGCATGACTTTCGTTTTCTTATATACCGCATTTTTCATGTTGATCATCATACATCAACAGTCCTACCTAAACAACAAAAAACTGAATAAATATTCTGAAACAAATAATACTAAAACAGACAACAATATTTACAAGAATCAATCGTGACATAAAAAGATAAACAAACTTTGATCATTTTTAATCAATACAAGCTTTCAATTGACAATAAAGTAGAAACACAACTGTCACTTTTTCTTTATTTGTTTTGTCTCAATATATTTTACACTTTTTCTGGAACTAAAAAAACATTGGACTATATGACATAAAATAGCACATAATATATATGCACAAATAAAACATTTAAATGGTTATATGGAAACAGAAATACCTAAACAGGGTTGTTTTGTTTTTTTTTTCCTTCCCAAAATAATATAATAGTTAAAGTGTATAAAGGAGTGACTGCATTACTGAACGAACTCCAGCAGCACAGTGTGAATTACCCACAATCCCTTGAGAGAGGCTCATCTGAACCAGGACAGGGCTCGGAAAGCATCAACACAGTCAAGCCTTTGGCTTCTCAGTGACAATGTTTCAAACTAAAAAAACAAAATCTGTACAAAGTGTAGAGTAAAAACAATATACCAATACAGTATATGAACAAGAAATGAGAAGTCAATTCTGTAGGCCTTTTACACCCTAGCACATATCATTAGCTCAGAAACAAAAGCGAAGAACAGTGGACTAAAGATAAGGCAAAGAGTTTGGATACGCTGTGTCTGCTCAGTATATCAAACTGATTCCAAAGTGCTTTTCACTGTCAGTCAACATTCCGTCCCTCGGAATCTCAGAACAATTCCAAATGAAGGGCGAATGCATCTTTCATCACCATTGCAATCTTTTTTTTTCAATAGTGTAATTAGAAACATTCATTTTATATATATATATATTTTTTTTTATATAGAAGTTGTTTTTTCTGACTAACTGAAAAAAAAAATTAAAGGTAAAACTTATTTTTATATATATATATAAAATATCATGCAAGAAGTTGACTGAATATTTAGTGTTCTGGTTAAACAAACAAACAAACAAACAAAAGGAATCATCCTTATTTTGTATCATTTAACAATGCCATATATTCATTGTGCCTTAGTTTGAAATTAACATCTTATAGATACATTAAACAAAAGTGCAATTGTTAACTTTGTTAAAATGTTGAACAAACCAGGACGTGTGTGTGTGTACTTGAGATCCTTACTCACAGGGCACTGTTAAACTAATAAACCGTTAGACTTCGTTTCTTTCACTGGACTGTTTCTTCAAACTATAGTAACATACTACTTTGCCTTAATGTTACACCACTAAAGAGGCCATTATATGCTACCGAAATCTTCTGGTAATATAATCACTAGCAAACAAAAAAACAACCAAAAAAGAAATTAATTTTTACAATCTAATGTTGTACAGTGTTCTACGAAAAACCCCTCCCAAAAGAAAAGAAAAGAAAACAAAAGAAGGAAAAAAAAGAAAACTCACACACACAAACTCCAAACAACTTAATTACGTCATTTATACAAAGACCAAAATGTAGTAATTGCAACTTTCGGTTGCCACAGCAACAACTTAATAGTATTATGAAATAACTAACTCTCTAAGATGATTTTTTTGTTTAGTTTTTGTGTGTTTTTGGGTAAAACATTACCAATACAATCAACAGTTTTACATAACACAAGCAGATCTAGAGCCTGGCTTTCACTAGAATGCACCGTCCGGAACCAGTTACCGAAGACAACCACAACTAGTTAAGCCTGGCTTAATAAATTACATTCATTACACCATTAATGTAATGTCGTACAGTGTTCTAATATTTACCAAACCGATCAAATAAAATGGAGAGGATGAATAAAACATTTTTAAACCACTATCGTTCCACTTCAAAAATTACAATAAAACTGTAACTTTTGTAAAAAAGAAAAAAAAAAAAAACAAATATGGAGAAATAGTAGAACATGACAAAATATATTAAAATGAATAATTCGGAAACCAGTGTCGTATTCCCGCACAAAGCAAAAATTCTGTTAATGGATTGTCTGTTAATCGAGCACCATGGAGGATTCACGCATGCAGCACACACACCAGTGTTGTTATTCTTCAGCAGTGGGTTAAACCGTGTGTGTTGTAGTGAATTAAACTGTAAAAGTAGCTAAAAACACACTGCTATTAAAACAAGTGCGCCAATAAACTAGCGCGCGCCACCTTCCTGCTGGGATTCCCGCCAAAACCACTTTTTTCCACGTTATGGTTACAAACGTCATGAGAAAAAAAAAAAAACGTGCGTGAAATGTGTTGAACTCAACATTGTTTTTCCAACTTCATGACGTTTTCTTGTTTTTTTTTTTTTTTGTGAGTGTTTTGTTTTTAGGATTCTGGTCGACCCAGCCCAGATCTTTTGGAACTTCTGTACAATCTCCGTTCCACATAAAGTCATCTTCTCAAGATGTTTGCTGTGTAAAATAAATAGTTTTAGGCACTTCTACTGTATATCAAATGAACAGGTTTTTTCGGTGAGAGCGCGGCGCCCTCCATTCAAAGATCGTCTACAGCAACTCGATAGTGATTTATTTCTTTGTACCCCCACCTGTAGCTTCTCAGACCACCACTTGTTGGGCACCGTGTGAATTAGACTATGAACCGGCCTCAGACGGTCCGTCCATCTGTCCGGCGGGATGCAAACATGAGGCTAGTTAGTTAATGAGTTAGTTAACAGCAGCTCTCCAGTTAGCCCTTGGCACAAAACAGAAGCCAGACTTGACTCCCTGAAGGCCAGATCAAGACCACTCGCCGTTTACTGTTCAGAAACGAAAAACGACACCAGAAATCAGGAGAACGCTCTTCAGCTGAGACGCAGACGAAAAGGTTTTCATGGCACTTGGTTGCCACGCTCACACTCCAGACTCTGTGTCACTGTAAACCTTTCTTTGGCCTTTGGGAATGAAGAGGAACATGGAATATCTTCACGAGGCTTTGCCGCTTGTCTGCAGATGAATCAGCCATTCTGTGAAATCCAGGACAGAAGGACTTCACTAGTGCTCAGAGTCTGAAGAACATTTCTGACCGGTCGACAATCTTCTTGGTGATCTCTGTCCATCTCAAGACATTCTTCTTTGACCACAAAAAAAAAAAAGCCCATAATAGCCCGTCTCGAGCACAAACGGGACATTAAGACTTCGCAGGACAGTCTCTCACACACCAAACAATCAAGTGCTTAATATTAAGCGGGATTTCCAGTGCAAACCAAGGGGGGATTTCTTGTTTGTGAGGAATAGGTTGTGTAATAAAAAAAAAAACATTAAATAAAATGTGAAAAATATGCAATGCCAAGAGCCTATATATATATAATTTTCTTAACATAAATTGTTGTTTGTGAATTTCCAAAGACAGTTTAGTGTTCTGAATGCGTACGTGTGTGTGAGACGCACTTTAACATGCAGGCTGCTGTAGTTCTAATGGAGTGGGCAGACTGTATTTACACTGGGCTGTGGGTGGGTTTCTCAAAGCAGCTTCCTGACACCCCGACTCTCGTCTGTGGTTCACTTCAAGATAATCTGGACAAACAGGAAAAACAGAACAGCATTTGACAGTCAGTAATGAGTCAAGCACAGGATTCTCGCGCTCTTACACCTGATATAACGGTCACACTGGAGATGAGGTCAGAGTAAAGCAGTAAAGTCCACTGCAGAGACTGATCGAGTCAAGTGTTTTATAATAAAAGTGGGAAATCGGATTTTATTAAAATAATAAATTACATCGCTTGTGAAAACTGTAAGAGATTCACATCTACACGGTTCCTGATTCAATATTGAGCACAATCCAATAGTGATTCCTAAATTGATTTTTTGACTGACACACACACACACACACACACACACACACACACACACACACACACACACACACACACACACACACACACACACACACACAGAATTTCCATCCAAACGAGAAAAAAAATGGCCATGCTGAAAATAAAACAAGCACAATTGTCTCATAAAAAAGCAGAAACATTTCCTTATGCTGTTAACAGTGGAAATAATGTCTAAGCACTTAGAACCTCGATTTACAAGTGAATCAATGTTTGTTTATTTTCTGAGATACAGTCAGAAAGTCGCCACAAATCCATGTCGCCACTTTGCGCTTCGTGTGTTGTAGGAACTTTTTCTAACCATGTCTCTTAAGCAAGTGTTAATGATGGTGCTGAGAAGAGAACTTTAAAACGTGGAATTAAAACGTGAATTTATCAGTGTGTGTGTGTGTGTGCGTGTAAAAGACTGCACATTCATTAAGTAAAAGGAGTAGCCAACTCCTCCGTCTATCTCCTCTGTCTATTTCCTTCACCTCATCTACCTCTTCACCTCTATCTACACAATATCTTCCACTTCCTTCATTTTTGTTCTCCACCTCCTTTGTCAATTTTCTCCTTCTATCTTCCATCCATCTCCAACTCCCCCATTTTTCTCCACCTCCTCAATTTCTTTCAATTATGCTTGATTACAATATTTATATATGTAGTATCATGAAACGTAATATTTTGGGGACCGCATTTTTGAATTTGGAATGGTTTTAAGGCATTTAAATTATTTTATAATGGAAAAATGAAATTGATGTGCGAACGAATTGAGATACGACCTCGACCACGGAAGAAATTAAGCTTGTATGTCAAGGTTCCTAGGTGTATACAGTAGATACACACAGAGGAACTGGCAACAAACCAACAATATGCCTGGATCCAAAGCATTTTGTACATACGGTAGAAAAAAAAAAAGTAAAAAGCAGAATAGTTTCTCAGCATCCTTAAGGGGTTTTATTGAGGGGATATGGAAACTGATTTATCAAACTGATAAAATAATGAAAGTCAATGATTGTGAGCAGAGCACACAGCCGAGACAATACTGTGGCGCGTGAAAGCTTGATTGGCGGTACAAGGCATGATGGGAAAGCAAGAACAGAGATGAGGTTTACGCGGAACACATGCAGTTTACACAGAGCCTGGCAAGATTCGACGTCAAAAGCAGCAACTCTAGCTATGAATGAGACGATAAAGGCCTGAACTTGTGCTTTTTAGGATCCTATAGGAAGAGTTTGGCTTCTTATTTTAATAAGAAGTTTAATTTAATTGGGTGTTTGCCGATCTACAAGTCCCTTTGTGCAAAGAATGTAACAATATGTAAAACGACGGAATTTAAAATACATATAATCCTATTGCATTCTCATTCTGCTCAGAAGAGGGCGCTCTGTCACTAAAAGAACGCTGGATTTCCACACCGGGTCAAACTCGGGTTTCTTTCTGAACACTGACAGCCACTGAACGTTTGATCATTGAAACTGGTGTTTACTTTAATAAAGTGTTTTCACCTCAGAACAGTTTGTCATACCAGTCAAAGAATGAATTTCACAGCGTGAACGCCTGCAGCCTCCTTTATTCTCAGAAATAAACCACTGAGACTACCACCAAAGGCGGCGTCGACTTGCTCTGGCTGAACCTACTTTAACACCCAAACATTTCACATGTTCATTTCAAACTAAAAGATCCTTAAAACGGTAAGGTAATAAGTTTGACATGACCCGGTCTGTCGGTTCTGAGTCTAGAACATGCCCAGGCCTCTGAATCAACAGGAAAAGCGTGTTTTGGTGACAGGAAGGCTTGATGTAAGAAGTCTCCTTTCACCCGCTAAGAGAACAAAGAATGGAAGCGGTCCAAATTAGCACCAAGGTTAAAAACACTGGCTGTTCACAAGCTCTGGAGTTCCAGGACTGGTGTTAGTTGCACCGTGAGCTCCTCAAAGTCCTTCAAAGTCGCAGTGAAGCACAATTTCAGGGACGCCATTTTTACACAAAATCAACAATGGCAACGTTTTTCATAATTCTGTGCTATGCTGTAGTTCGCCAGCCTCTTCCTGCACTAAACCAGCTTGGCGAAAGAACGAGAAACTTTGCACATTCTAATAAATGGAAGGTGTATACTAAGTGAAAAATATTCTAGACTCTAAATGTATCAGGAATGAATTATATGTAAATGCGGAAGGAGTTTCATGACATCAAATGAAAGCAAGGACATGCAGAACATAAACAGATAATACCGCAACACAACACAACTACTAAATGCAAAGATTGAGCTCTGAATAAGCACCGGGTGTTAAAAAACAAACAAGATTCTATTATATAAGCCGTGAAATGAGTAACACCGTGGACTATACTTTTTTTTTACGATTTTGCGTCAGGATGCTTGCTCAGAGCTCAGGGATTTATGAAAGAAAGCTTTTAAAAGGAGCAAACCTGATTGGCTGGTGCTGTTGTTGCGTAGGGGACACTTGAGGCAGGAGTTGTTGCTGCAGAGACAGTAGCAGGCGTAGCACTGTACATCATGGGGACTTTTTCAGGAAGGGAACCATGGAAGCAATGAACAGGTAGGTGGAGCATTATGGAAACCATGGCAACAGGTGTTTGGTTTGTTGGTAGGATTGTTTTGTCGATTTGTTTAATTGAAAGTTTTTGCGTGATGTGATTTACAGCACGGCAAGCCATCATTAGGTTAAACCAGCAGATGGCGAGCAACCACGATGCAAAGCAAGAGGAGCATGGGGAAAAATAAAATAGAAAAAGAGGAAAAAAAGCGGATTAAAATCAACTTAGGAAACTGCATCACCATATTCAGCTGTAGCAACAAACAATTACAGACAAACCAGAGAAACTGACACGCGTTTCACGTTTGTAGTTAAAACAAGGACTTTAAATCCATTACTCACATTTATAAACATATATTTCTCTAAGGATCATTATAAACTGTAGCTAACACACAAGTTTTTGTATTACTCAATGTCACATTGAAACTGTAAATGTAACAATGTTAATTGCTAATGTGGCTTAAATGAACAATTAATTACACACACGCGCGCGCAAAACACACACACACACACACAAAACTATGAGTAAATAAATAAGTACTTAAAAGCAATATAAAATGAAATTCTAAAAATATACGGTAAATATAGTTTTATATTATCTTGGTTAGAGACAATTTACACTAGTACATTTACAGTTTCTATGTGACACTGTAAATACACAACAGTAAAAGATTAAAAAATCAATTACACCTTTAAATGTGAATAGATTATTTTAGAATCGGGTCAAAAATTCCTAAAGACATCTGGATGGTTCACACAGGACTTGGGTTGTCTAACAGTTAAAGTCATGATGGATTCAAACAATAGCACTGAAAATAGCAAGAACGGATATTTGGGAATGTGGAGCAGAGAATCAGGTTCTTGCAGTTGAACAGAAACATGAAACCAACACACAACGAGTAAATGATCAGATTCTAGATCCATCGGAAAGTGCAGGTGTGTGTGGTATAAAAATTCAAATCATCAGTAAGAGTCTTTAGTTGTGGAAGGGAAAACAAAAAAAAGGCAGAGAGACAGAAAGAGCAGGAACCTACCAATGCCGCTAGCAGGAGCCATGCAGAGCACTGACCCTGTGACCATGCAGTGAAGAGTGGACACAGGTTAATAAGAAAGAAAACATTATTAGTCAGAGGTTCCATTTACAGCATGCCATTCAAATCTAATCAAGCTTGCCGTTATAGATCACGCTCGCAAACGCAGATCACGATCAAACCCAAGAAAATGTAACTGGATCAACATTCACTAGAGCAGCACTTATGAGTGTGAGTACAGATTAAAAAAAAAGTGTGAGAGAGCATAAACATGGCGACATGGTAGAAGAGTGAGACAACTATAATCAGACATGCAGAAAGTCATGCAGTAGAGAAACTCTACTAATGTTAAAGTTCTAAAAGACAAGCTGCATTAGAGGATGTGACTGGGGCGCGAGAGGAAAACCAACAAGGTGGGAGTGTGTTGACAAAATACCCTTACAAGCATCTGTCAGCTTGTTTTAACTCCCTACAGTGTCACTCTTGAAGGTGAAGAACACACCGGATTATTCAGATGCTTCTTTTAACGCAAAAGTTTTTTTTTTTAACTCACTGCAGTGTGTTTAACAAACAGTGTCCTATTTTGTTTTCTGTCATGTTTTATAAAAGTGCAAAATACAAGCATGTGTTTTCCTCCTTGTTAACTCCAGTACAGCAAGATAATACAGAATCAGCCATTTTGCACTACCAAAACTAATTATTCAGCTATTGTTATGCAATATGCTCCACAATTTATACCCTCTAAAGATGGGAAAATCAAATTTGAATAACGTACTTATGTTTATACTCTTTAAATAATGCATTAGTAACTGCTAAGTTCAGAGTTTTATTCTGGACACAATCTGAAAGAGTTGTTGAATTGCATTCGCAATGTGTTGTGTTTGCCATCGATGTGTAGAAACAGACACATTTTGAAAATGCTCTATTTGACAACTCAATTGAAAAGGCGACAGAACCTGCCAATCAGCGTCAATGGCCGTGTCTACTTTAAATGAATGTCGGATAAAAGATTAATTTAAATATTACACACTTATGTGAATTTATGAATGAAATTATACTTTTGTATTTCCAATTATACACATGTATTACAGTTTAATCTTTCTCTCTCTTATAAAACAATCAGGTAACACTGGTTCACTGCCCTCAAACTAAACAGTGAACTAAAAACCAAACTACCATACCAAGACCACACTATTGAAAGTTGGCAGCCTTTCCCTTTTTATTGACGACTCTTCTGCGTACCCCAGCTCAGTTCAAGAGTCTTCAAGTGTTTCAAAGAGTGTTTCAAATCCCAAATCCATAACATCTCCAGGTTTGCTTATTTTCACTTACGGAACATTGTCTCCATCCCTCCCTTTCCATTGTTATTCAACCACATCGACAACTGCAACTCTCTTCTCTTCCAAAAATCACTTCATAAGCTCCAAGTGGTTCAGAACCACGGCTTCACTGTCTTCCAGTTCATTTCAGAATGAAATAAAAAAACCCGTCAGTTTACTTTCAAGGCCATTCCAAACCTCGCTCCCTCCTATCTGTCTGATCTTCTCCATATTGCCAACTCCTCTGGCCGTCTCAGATCTTCCTCCGCTATTCTCCCGCCCGTCTGACAGCATGGGGAACAGTTTTCAGCCGCTCTGCACCTGCACTCTGGAACTCCCTTCCTCTGGACAGTCAAAACACTGGCTCTCTTCCTGTTTTCAAATCCAGACTGAAAACACAACTGTTCAAATGGCTTAGGGACCGCAATCTTCAATATCCACTTGTATTGTTTCCTTTTGTTAGATTGGAAGTATATAAGATTGGAAAAGGACTATTACTATATAATAAAAACAACACACACTTAAAAACAAAACCAATGCAAATTACTACACAATGTGGAGCTCTGTTTATTTATTTTTCCTCAAATATTTACATGTTTTTTCATCAATGCCATTTACGTATGTTAAAATAGCTCTCTTTTTAATTATTCTCTTTTTTTCCATTATAGCTTTTTTTTGCTTTTTTCACGCTGCTCATTAATACTTTATTTGTTACTGTTTTCTATTTTTTATTAAACATGTAAAATATCCTGCTCGGGGGTGTCAAACTCGATGCACAGAGGCCAAAATTCAAACCACATTGTAAATCAAAAGTGAAATAGGATAAATTAAAACACACTAAATCTACAACTTTTTAAGATAAATATAAACGTGAAAAGTAAATTAAAATGTTTTTTTTTTTTACAAATTTTACACCTATAATTGACACAAGGTAAAGCAGCAATCGCACTGCATTGTGGGATCTGTAGTTTAATAATAATTGTATGTTAGCAGCACTTCATAGTGCCTGGTCATTAATACTAGTAATAACACCTCCTTATTAAAGGGTTGCGGGGGCCGGTATAACTGGATACACTGTGTCACACAATTATCTAAACTTTGCTTAAAACACCTAGCAATGTCTTTTTATTTAAATAAAAAAACTCAATTAAATTAAATTAAAACTAAATAATAAAAAAAAAATAATCACAATCTTCATTATCCACTTTTATTGTTTCCTTTTGTTAATGCAATGATCTTTATGCTATGCGTGCACAGTGGTATGAAAGGAGCTTCTAAAAAATTGTCTAATTACCATAATAATAAAATGAAAAAGAGGAGAGTTTGCAAATAGTATCAAAATTGTCCTTTGCATTAAATCATCCAGTGACTTTTACATACAGTGGATACCAAGAAAAGCTGATGGGCCGGTTCTGTCACCTCTCAAATTGACCTCGTGAATTGATCGTGCCCGTTTCGGCACGTTGAAAGAAAACACACGTGAATGTAACTTGCCAACTCTTTGGAATTTTGTCTTGGTAAATTCTCCATAGCTACATGCGCATGAAGTGAATGGTTGTTATTAGTATTACAGGAGACAACAGGCTTGACCAGGAATGGAGACGGAGCAGGGCCGGCGTCAGGTTTACCTGTGGGAAAGAAGGCAGCGGTGGGCTGCTGGAGCTGTGCGCTGGCCAAAGCCTGTTGGTAGTGCAGGACACTGGGGTTGAAGAGCGTACTGGCTCCGTTACTCTTTTCTAGTGCTGGTCTCTTTGGTAGGGGCTGCAGAACTCCATGGGGAAACGCCTGAGAATGACAGACAGAGGAGTTAGACGAGACACTGGAACACACAACCATCACTTACACACTTACACAAACAGCAATGTGAGGCCAAGCTACGTCGCTCAGTTTTAACACAAGCAAGACGAATGTCACTTAGTGCTAGGCAAGGCACTTATCTCAAAATTCAATATGTACAATTATAGGCTTCAGTAAAGTTATTCATCTCAACCATTATATAATCAGATCATAACTGCTATATGTGCTGACTTTTACAGTTTATTGTTATTATTATTTTACAAAGAAGCCAAACTAAACTTTGTGAGTTGCTACAGTACATTCAAAAGCTACATGCAAAGCAAAAGGTGAAAGGTCATAGTACCAGATCTACAGATGCCTCGAGGGGTCGCTTCATTGCTTTGGCAGTCGACTGAGTCTTTTAATAGCAGGCAGCGAGCACATGATGGCAGTGGGCCAATGGGATTCAAGCGTATTAACATACAGGTAACAGCAAGCAGAGGTGCATCATGGGAACAGCATTGCATTGTGGATAGGTGAGAAGGAAAAAAAACAAAACAAAAATAATCTGAATGCAGTATACCACATACAAAACAATAGGCATGCACATAAACCAAAAACCTGCTTTAAAGAAATATATCACTAGGTTCTGAATTAGTACCAAAGCAAAAAGCATCTATCATATCTTGGTTAAAAGCATCAGAAATGTAGAATTATATCAAGTCAAACTAACAGGCTTGAGTTTTCATTAGTCATGGAAGCTCTTGGAATTCTCTATGGAGAAATAACACTACAGAGCACATTCAATGAAACACACTGACCATTTCAAATATTCATAATCTTCTCTACCGGCCGCGCAATGCGGAACACACAAACTGCTGCAGGAGATGTTCAGATGTCAGATGCCGACTTTTTTTTTGTCATGTATTTACTCGTGGACGCAAATTGTGGTGTCTGGTCGAGGCGACGCCGCAAATCCAGTGCTAGCGTGAATGCTAAAGTTCAGCTTGGAACAATTGCGCACTCAAGCCAATTAGCACGAGCGGCATCGTGTTTATGTCAATGCAAGTCGCAAATGTCGGAACGCAATGGCTCTTTCAGAGGTGAAGTGAAAAATGGCATGTCATGTACCACCACTTATTTAAAAAAGAGGAAATCCCCCTTTTCTATTTAAATGAGTGACAGTCTCTTAACAAAATGCCTTTAAAACACCAATTTCTTTCTAAAGGGGAATTTCTGGTGAAATCCCCCTTATATAAGATTAGAAAAGGATTTTTATTATATAATAAAAACAACACACACTTAAAAACAAAACCGATGCAAATTATTACACAATGTGGAGCTCTGTTTATTTATTTTTCCTCAAATATTTACATGTTTTTTCTTGATGCTATTTACGTATGTTAAAATAGCTATTATGCTCTTTTTTTCTATTATAGCTTTATTAACTTTATTAACTTATTATTAACTTTTTTTTTGCTTTTTTCCACGCTGCTCATTATTACTTTACTTATTACAATTTTTTATTTAAAATGTAAAATATGCTGCTCGCGGAAACTCGATACACAGAAGCCAAAATTCAAACCACATTGTAAATCAAAAGTCAAATAGGATAAATTAAAACACACTGAACCTAAAACTTTTTAAGATAAATATAAACGTGAAAAGTAAATTAAAATGTTTTTTATTTATTCATTTTTTTTTTTTTTTACAAATTTTACACCTATAATTGACACAAGGTAAAGCAGCAATCGCACTGCATTGTGGGTTCTGTAGTTTAATAATAATTGTATGTTAGCAGCACTTCATAGTGCCTGGTCATTAATACTAGTAATAACACCTCCTTATTAAAGGATTGCGGGGGCCGGTATAACTGTATGGATACACTGTGTCACACAATTATCTAAACTTTACTTAAAACACCTAGCATTGTCTTTTTATTTCAATAAAAAAACTCAATTAAATTAAAACTAAATAAAAAATAAACAATTTAATTAGGTAAAATAAAATACTGTTCTCAACAACACTGAGTAATGTAGTGCAGACACATTATGTGAGAAGAGGCCTTGATTATATTCCTTGAACAAAACTAAATGCTTGTACACATGCTTTGCATATGTACGCATTAATACAACATTTGTGTTATTGTTGCTGTGTTTGTGTTTTGGGATTATTTTCTATGGGTTTGTTTGATTTAGTATTCTACATAAGTGCACTATTATATACAGTTTATTATTTGGTTTACGGAACCCCAACAACGCAAACACATACACATAACAATAAAAAAGGGATATTACATTTGAACAACTGACACTACCTTTTATATCTGAAATCAAAAGACTGTTTTATGCAAAAAAAAATAAAAAATATGGAGTATTATGACTGTAATACTCCATAGTAGAGCCATTGCTGTCACTGAGTCACATTGCAGAAGGGAAAAAAAAAGAAAAATGGCACAAATATGAAACCAACCAAATCAAGCGCGTGAATGCGATGGCAGTGAACAGCATGCTGGTGACGGTGTGTGTGCAGCGCTGACAAACCTAGATCACGCTCATCATCAACAAAGCGCAACACATTGTTGCAGTTTAATAATCGGTTGACGTGGGCCCTCTGTAACTTGTTGATAACTATGGTCGTGATCAAGTTTTGAAACATTTTTGCATGCAAAGTGTACAAAAATGCAATGTGAATGATTCATAAGGAACAATGCTTTTTCATATATACATACTCGTTTATGCAAATATAAGTGCATATGTTCATTAGCATTTTGTTGTTTAGCTGCATAAAAAGTCTTAGCGGCATGTGATCCGAAGAAGCATGCACTGTTTTAGCTCTCGTTTATTGATTTTTACATTTGTTTAGATCTTTTTTTTGTAGGCATTTCCAAAATTTCTACGATACAAGTTCATCTCTACATGCAAAAACGTCTAGAGCAAGCCATGATGTGCAGAGGTTTGTTGTCTTGCATGTGATGCAGAATTGCATTTGCTACAAGCAAGTCAATTTCTAAAAGCACAAAGCTTTGAAAAAGAAAAATGACCTTTTTTATCCCACGTTTATTTGCGTTCTATGTAAATTAACTGTTTTATGGACAGAAAATCCTGGGATTTTAAATTTTGTACCTAGAAATATAAAAACTTTTGAGTTTTGAACCTTGAACGGGTCAATGCTACGTAATAATAAAGCAGTGCTCCACATTTAATGTACTTACATCATCCGATAACTCAATGGCTTTTTCACAGACAGTTTTCTTTCAATCGCATTTTCTGATTTGGTGTTTCGTGACGATGCTAATTTCTCAAAAAGTAACGCGTCTATTGATGTGTGGTGTTGGATTCTGAAAAGTGTTTGCGTCACTACATTGATTACAACCTCTGTTTTGGTGCGTGTTCTCTAGCTCACCATGGCTGCGGCGGCGGCGGCCTGTGCGGCGACAGCGGTCTGGTTGGCCTGGTGCTGAGCTGCTTTTATCTTGGCCTGCAGGTGCGCTGGAGGATGGAAATATTTGCACTTCTCACGTGAGCAGCGACTCTTGATGTAGTCCATGCACACCGTGACCGTGTTATCACTGGTGTCGATCATCGGGCTGTCACTGGGGTGGGCGAAGCGGCAGTCGGTCTCACCACGTGCACAGTTACCCCGCTGAAACTCACGACAAACCTGGCCCATGGGTTTTTGTGAACATGAACAACAATGCAAATCAGAAACCAATCACGTTCAGTAAAAAGAACAAACTAAAACAAATCACTGAATACCAGTCAGACCATTATGAAGAAAATTGATGCAGCATGTTAAGTCAACAGACATTATATAATGTAGTATATTTAGATTAATATACAATGTGTGTGTGTGTAAAATGTTAAAATTTGTTAAATGTTAAAAAGGAGTATGTTTTTATAGTTCCATATAAAACAAAATATTTGACGCACTCAAACAAGCAGAGAGTTCTTAGGTAAACAAACAAGGTCTTAGGTAGCAATAATTTAAAATTAGTTCTGCAAATCGACTTGTGTTCATAATGAAATAAACGGAATTGAAAATTGAACAAAATTGAATTGAGTTTTACATTGAACCGCCATGAAATAAGCCAGGTTACCTCAAGCTTGTCTGTCCGCAGCAGTTTCTGTGTGGAGCTGGAGCTCTGAACACTGACGGGTGGGCTGCTGGGCACTATGACAGGGGTGCTGGGGAGCATCTCGGTGGGGACCAGACCCATGCTGTGGCTCATGGGAGTCAGATAGGGGGCGTAACTCAAGCCAGGGTTTGAGCTCAAACCTTGGCTGACAGGAAACGTAGGCTGTAAAAGTACATTAGAATATAGCTTTTAGCCAATCACATTTCAAAGCCCAATGCCAACAATCTGAAGAGGCCAAGAAACGTAAATTTTAAAATGCAACAAGCTTTCCGCACACACTCTGCTGTGTTTTTTTACTACAGAGTAAACATTAATTTAACAGGAGAATGTCAAGTGGCTAGTTACCACTGGTTGCATGGTGGTGCCAGGGATCATGAACTGCATCTGTTGCGCCAGCATTGCCGCTGCAGTCTTCTGCTGGATGAGGTTGTTGCGCCCGTTGATTTCCAGCTGCGTCTTCAAGTGTGCTGGCGGGTGAAGGTACTTGCAGTTTTCTCTCGTGCACCGGCCCTGCAGAGACAAAAAAAAAGCTCTTGTTAAAAATGATTTTGCACTCACTTTGCAATATTTTTTTTACAGTTTGCAACTAAAACACAAAAAAATGCTTATTTTGTTATTATGTTGACACAAAAGCCACATTCTGACTCACTGATGCGATACTTGTCACTTTTACGCCTTCAAAAAGATCAAAACATAGCAGACGGCAGTTTGTTGCAGCAATTACGATAGAAAGACTCATGATAAACATCTCAACCACAAATCCAACCATTGAACCCCAAAAGCCAAAAAGACATAAAACATCCTCTCACACACAGATTGTCTGCACAAACTGAGCAACTGCAAAGTCACTTTGTCAAGCTGCTATAATCTAAAATTACACTACATGAGTCAACCAGAAGAGAATTAAATGCAAGTAGTTCCACATCAAAACACAGAATAAATTCTATTTTTATGAAAGAGTATGAAACATAGTAAATCGAGTTTGTAGTATGGCCATATCAAAACCGTGCTTTGCATTTAACTATCCAGTGAAGTTACGCACATAATTCAGGCGCAGTGGGCAGTTTTAATCCTCATGTGAAATCGTACAAATAAAACAAAAAAGACAAATGATCGAAAACAGTAAAACTTCACCGATGGTAAAGTACGACTGTAAATGGAAAAATCAACACATTTGTCAGTGTCCATAAGAATTTTGTTTCTTCGTTATTAGAGAGGTGCATGTAAAAAAGAGGGCAAACAACTTTAAGAAGAGAGACAGCAAAGACAAGGTAGATAACAGAAAGCACAATGTCGCTTTGCAGGAGCTCGTAAGATCAGCCGGCACAAGGTCAAGCGAGTGTTTGTATTCCAGCTCCAGGAAGCAGGGGTTCGACCTGATACTGAGCTGCCAGCAACAGTGGAGGAGGGGTGCAAACACACAGCAAACCTTGAGAACCTCCACCGCACACCTGCCTCCACCATCACAGACAACAATATAGCTGGTCATCAGGTATGTGCAATGTACAGGAGAGAACAACGTATGTGTTTTAATAAAGTCTCATATTTAGAGATATACTGTAATGAAACACATGCTTAGACACAATGCACACATTGAAATTTAAAAAATGCAAAGAAAGGAAAGCAAGTGTATTGTCTAAAATAATCAAAAATGTTGAGTACAGTATTATAAACTCAAAGACTTTATAGCCTAAAGAAAATGAATATGAAGAAAATAAAATGAAAAAATACCCAATTTTTTTTTAATTGTCAATAATAAATAATTTAGAAATGAAATATATACAGTACACAAACACACACATTTTTATAACACCTCTTTTGTCTGCAAAATGTCTTTAAAAACATTTGTAAAAGCAGAAAGTGACGTGACATTTAACAGAGAGAAAACGGAATGGAATATGGCATTGCTGCTCATCTTCTGCTGTAATTGCCATATAATATTTAACATTCGGCACCAAAACCTAGTGTTTGACCTAGTGCAAAATATCCGAACCAACTAGATTTTGTGGAAAATGTGAAACGCTTTTTCATTACTTGAATCATTTCTGTTTATGTGATTGTGCCCCCAAAGTAACAAAGTGACCAGTTCCGAAAAGTCTCACCACCTTGTGTCAGGCAGTAGAATTGCAGGCTTTTTCATCAAACGTCAATTCATTGTGAACAACAAAAAAAAAACTAATAAAAACGATGGTTAGAGTGAAAATACCTTTGATAGAAAATAATGTTGGCTTTTGAATTTCTGAAATTCCATGTAATTCTAAAAACATGCACCTTTAGACTCAGAAGATACAGCACATTAAAGCAAAAAAAAA
>CM051501.1:18106291-18154212 GCA_028031935.1 Paedocypris micromegethes | reverse complement strand
AAAAAAAAAAAATCCCAACATGGCACTTGCTAAAATGATATAGAGAAGGCATTACAAGAAAAGTCTGAAAGTACAGTGGGTCACTTAGGCTTGCCTTTCTCGCACACAGCACTTAAACAAATAGGCTTAATTACAACGCGGGAATGGAAAGAGGAAAGCAAGGTTGAAGTGGCTTAACAGGATGAGCTTTTAGAAATGCTGACAAAGACTATCAGAGTCCTTGTCATCAAGAACTTGTGTTAAAACTGTGGATATGTCCACCAAGGCACAACTATGCCCAAAAAAATCATCAAACCAGACACGTTTCTTAAAGGGATTTTAAACTAAGAGGAAAAATTCTTGAATCAGAACACATCATTAAAAGCCACAAGAAGTGGCAACACAACCACTACAGCGCTTGTCAAAGTTTCTCAATCAATCCTCAGTACAAAGATATCAGGTAACCAAAAAGCTTTTAGACAAATCAACTCCACTTATGGATGACAATGAAGCTCTAAATGCCTTCCGCTGAAGACAGCACAAGCACCTGAAAGGAAGAAGCCTCACGCCACCATCATGTACTGGTACTGGAGAAAAACATCTCACACCATTGTTAATACAAGTGAAATCTCTATGAGACAGTTCTCATCAAATTACTGCAAAGAACATAAGCTCATCATTTAGGGATCACCAGAAAATTCCCTCAATGCATTCTACGTTTCTATAAAACGTCAAGGCTTTTCCAATGAAAGATATGGTATTTTTGCAGGATTTTTACAATTATCCTGCTAATCAATTAATAATAAATTAGCACTGACAGAGAGAGAGAGAGAGAGAGAGAGAGAGAGAGAGAGAGAGAGAGTGTACAAGATCCCGTAAAACTAATTTCAATGAGACTCTTCTGTCTTTATACAGCTCCAAAAATGTCAGTGCATATGTCTTCAGCAATCAATAAAATAAAATATGTATAAATATGATATCTGGTATAAAGTTATCATAACTTTATAAAGGTATTGTAATTTTATAAAATTATTTATAAAAGTATTATTAACCTTATAAAGGTAAAAAGGCTTAGACACCGGTCCAAACACTTATTGGTTTATAAGATAATGTTTAAATAATATCTTAATAATTAAATTAAAATACATGGCATACTAGAGAACGAGACAGACAGAGGAAGTGTCTCAGTTCTGGCCTCCAATATTCAAATCACCATTTGCATTTCAATCTCAATTCTCTATTCCATTGCCAGCATAAATGTTGAAGTGTGTTACGTATGACTATAGCCACACTTAGAACTACAAAGAACCAATCTATGAAAAGATCAAATGTAATTTGCACAGCCTCTTTAATCGACAATTTTATTTGTTGAAAAATGATTTCTGAAGTTGAGACGAGAACTATGTCGAGAACTGCATTAGGTATGAGATTTTCCTGGAACGTTGTTTATTTTGTTTTATGGTAAATCATTAGGGGGGAAATTATTAGTTGTCTGTTTTTATACTGGTGGAGGTAATCTACAAATAAACAAGAAGCAAACAAAATTATTGCGAAAAAGTGACAAGGAATAACATATAAATTGAGCCTGCTTTGATAAAGCTATTCATCTATTTAACAGAGTTTAAACTAATTTTGCTAGACAAAACTATCAAACAGCTAGTTTTAACTAGTAAAGAACTACTGATGATCATCACTGAAGTAAAGTAAGTGTCAAAAATCTCTTTTCGCTTCTGCTTTGAAAGGGTCAGTCACTTCCATCAGTGTCCAGCGATGCACATAACCTTGTGACCAAATAAGTGAATTAGTGTGCAACTAGAGCCAAGCAGTGTGACTGTCAGCAGGAAATTGACTCTTAAGATGGTTTGTTCCTCGTTCAGATTACTGATGCATTTCACTCAGCTCAATTTCACTCTGAATTTGAAGCTGCATCCATCACATGGAATACGACCTACACAACCTTCAGTGCCGCTCACCGGCATTACTTCCTGCTTAAAAATAAAGGCTTGTGTGAGTAAGGCATATAGTGGAACTAAAACCACAGCAGGAAATCGAACTCAACACTGCATCTTTGTTCTCTTTTATTAAACAAATTTTTTTTATAAGTTTATAATAAAATATACTCTTAAAATGTAATTTAATCTTTTGTGTGTGTGTATGTGTGTGTGTGTGTGTCAAATACAAGACAAAGCATTATATATACCGTATTTATGCAAATATAAGCACTCCCCTGATTTTTCAGGCATGAAAAAAATTCTGGTTCAATGACGTTAATATTCTCCAAAACATAATTTTTTATTTATTTAACAAACCTAACTTGTGACTCATGTCATTTTGATTTGAAGAATTATTGTCCCCTGTTTAGCAGACAGTGCGTTTTGATTTTGTCTGTTCCTTGTATTTTTTTACTTCTTGGCGGTGTTCATCATGTTCGACTGTTTTGACTCTTTCTACTATTACACATCGGACCCGTTTGTTAGCGCTAAGCTAAGCTAACCGGTCGGGGTTTGTAGTTTAATTATTGTATTTAATTTTAACAATTAATTTAATTAATACAAATAAATACAATTCAATAAATACAATTAATTATTGTATTTAGTTTAATCTTACTTCTTCGAGTGTTATTTTGTCTCCGTTAAGTGTGGCGGCGTGTCTTATGTTTCTTTATTATAAACTATTATAAAATATTTCTGTTTTTGAGCCAATAAATGCTTATACAATAACTAAGATTTCAAACTGAATGTCTGTATTATTTGCTACAGTAACTACCCGAAATGAGAAGCATGAGCGTATTATACTGTATGTAGTGAACGTATCAGGTGATCACGGCTCTGCTTAAATCACTTGTGGGAAAAAACTGACAACAAATGGGGTGAAACAATTACTTGTTAATAGCTTGGTTAGTACTAACATACAGACAAGTTAATTTGACATCTTGACAGCCTACTGAGCTTAGCATTCTCTGATTTTATATACGTTTAAAATGAGAATTTATTGGCACTGATATAAAAGCAAATAGTGATATAACCTAGTTATTTCCGAAACATTTTAAATGAATGAGGACTAACATGCAGAAAGAAGCGGTTGGAACTGTTGAGAAATGCATTCAATATCAGCGTTGTCACAAGCGATCGTGTCTGCAGTGGACTGGGAAAATCCGCTGACGGACGGCAGCTCTGACACGCAAGCAAGAACCTGGAGTCACTCATTAAAATACCGAGAGAGCGCCGCCTGTCATCTGCAGGACCAATCAAACGCAAGGAATCATTCTAGAAGCACAAACACCTATCGATCTCCTGAGACAGGAGTGTGTCATGCGTGAACGCTAAACAACACAAGCACAGCACAGCACAGCACAGCCAGGTTTGGCACATGTACAATTTACTATAAAACAAGCTTTTGTAATATAAGTAGATATATCACAAAGTAATATTACATATTATAAAGGCCAAAAGTAGCTGAGATTGGTGCCAGCACCCTGTGAGCCACAAATGGAATAAGTGGTAGTAAACACATGGATGGACAAATGAATAAAAACACGAATGGAAAAATGTAACAGCATACACTGATAAATTATAAAATTGATCTATACAGTTTATATTTGATCTTAAAATGTGTCTGATTACAGTCTTTCGCAGTCACTTTAATACGATATTACAATAAAAGCGCCTACAGATTTCAGCATTATATCTTCTGTTTAAGAACCATAATCTCTCTAGTATTTTTTTTATTGCGTTTGTAGCATAAACAATTCATTAAATATTACAGCAAAAAAAAATATTGAAAGAGTATTAAAAAAAAAAAACTGGGTCCGTCAGTATAAGATGCACATTCAAAGCACAGATAGAGAATCATCGTTTTAAAGAAATAATAATAAAAAAAATCATAATAAAAACAATAATAAATAATAATCAATCACACTCTTGTTTAAACCTAGGCGAATAGTGAGAAGGATTGAGTGAGGAGTATGTATAAGTACAGAGCTAAAAAACTATAAAAGCATCCCATTTGTCAAGAAAATAACATGCTTCAGCACGTCTCCTGACATTTCTTGTTCCGCAAAAAGAGTAAAAAGCGAGGTCGATGTGTGGTCGATAAGAGGAAGTTTGAAGTGGCTGGCAGCACATGAGAAGAACACAAGACCTTCATTTGACGTTTCATGTGCAGTTTCATGTGCAGTCAGACATGTATTTCCACCCTTACCAATGACTACGCAACAGCAAATGTTCTTCACTCATATGATTACATGAGTTTAATGCCAGGCTGCATTTACTGTGGACATGTTTGTTCATCGAACTATTAAGCTGAGCTGGATCTGGATTTCTGACAAGACTGACAATGAGTAGAGATGAAGAATCTTGACGAAGCTAATGAATTAAACATGGTGGCACTTGTGTTTGCTACATGTCATCCATCATAAGAAATTAGATGATGAAAATTAAGCTACACGCAGCAATGGCGGAGTTTCAAGAATACAGAACCCAGATAGTAAATAAGCATACAGTGCATATATTTAAAAAAAAAACGGGCAAAGAGTGATATAATAGAAATCAAAAATGAGACAAGAAACTATAAAGACAGTAAAATATATTTTTCAGATTCAATAAAGCCAACAAACCTCCCTGCTACCAAACATGTAAGACTATGAAGAGAGATTGTTTTCTGAGCAAAATGTCTATGTAAAAACTGCAATCATGTAGTATAAAGAATCAATGTGATGTAAAAAGGTGTCTACATAACATTTATTTATGGTAAAACAAATAACTGCAGCAAAACAAATTAATACAATTCAAATATTATATATTTATGTGTGTGTGTGTGTGTGTATACAGCGTGTGCAAATATAAGAACAATCGAGGGTGCTTAAATTCACGCAAATATTCAAAGCCTTTTCTTTTATTGAGTGGTGATGTCATGGAAACTTGTGCGAAACTAGTTCTTAACAAAAAAACTAGAAAACAGTTATACGTTTGTGATGAAGTCAAGCTCTCTGTGTTTTCCTTCTGATGATTCTTTTTGGGCAGGTATAGCTCAAAGAACGTTGGCACTTGCACATCGCTACTGTTATTAGTGATTTATTGTTCAAACTACTCAAATAAACCAACTTGGAAGTTAATTCCGTCTATTGTTAAATGTGTTTTTTAGCATGGAGCTTTGGAACACATCCACCATGAAAAAAAGAGGTCTACATTGATGTGACTTTAATAAAAACAGAATTAATCACAATATAAACGCAGCATTAAATCACTGTTCCAGCCCCCACAACACACAATCTCTCCTCTTTGTAACAGCAGACATGCTGCCAATTATGATCTGCCACCTGCAGTGCCAGTCCCGTGGTGCGGGCACCTACTGGGTGAGATAGAGGCTACAGTCCTTTTCATCCAGAACCCTGCCAAACATCTGCTGTGCTCTCGACTCAACCAGTCACAGGACAGAAAAAAAAGGAAGAGGAGGATGGAGATCTTCGCTGGATGCTGCGATTCTCAGTGGAGACCGTCACATCCTGTTTTGATGCGTTTCCTAGGCAACGTAACACGATATACTGTGCAGCTGTCAGCACGAAGTCCGTTTCCTACTAAATGTGATTATAAGTGGCATCACGTCAGTGTAAATACTTTAAACGGCATAATGCTTTCAGAAGTCATTTATGCCCAGAAGATATATTGAATTTCAAATTATTACGATTTTGATTGTTGTATCTGCAATACTGTTAAATATCTACAACTTTGAATTATTATTTGTCTTTCCGTTGAGTTTTTTGATCAACCTCTTTAACAAGTTCAATGGAATAAAAATAAAATGTTTTTAGAAATGCAAACGTAAATACATGTAAAGTATTTCTTTGTCACGTCTTTATTACTCAAAAGTACAAAAGGCAGTAGACATGAAAGTAACAGCGCACTGAGCTATTTTTGCAAACTATTAAGACACAACACTCAAAAAAGATGAGCCGAAATAGCAGAATACAAGAAAAGCTGTGCTATTCATGTATTGTCGCTGTTATAATACAATGTGAAGAAGTCTGTAATCTGTCAATCAATACCAATAGGAGACCAGACCAGCTAATCTGGATGGTTTTCCTTTTTGAGGGAAAAAATTAAGCAAATGTACTGATGTATTTGACATATTATAGCATAAGTTCTTTCCTCATATTTCATATGACAGTATAAATGAAAAAAAAAATATTTCAATTTTATTTTTTGCGCTATAGATTTTTATGCTTATCTTACTAAAACATAAATGTTTAAAAAAAAAAGTTAAATTGGAATGTAATACATATGACCCAAACTGTCAGGGGAGTGGGGTTCCTATATTGAACAATTATTAACAAAAAATTAGAAAAAAAAAAAAAAATAAAAGTAAAAAGTCATAGGCAATAAAACATTAAAAATGGTTTAAAAAAGATTGTGAAAATTAGTTTTTCACAAGAGGCCCTAAAATTAAACTGGAACTTGGAGAAATCTCTGGCCAAACATTACCTGAAGTAAAGAATTCAAAACATACAATTATAAAAACATATTCATAAACTAAAACAATATTTGAGATTGACATGTTTAGCTCAGCAGCTGAAGAGTACTCCAATGGGAATCCAACAGTAGCTGAAAGGTTACAGCCTAATTAGAGAAGTTCTGATTTCAAAGCCTCTGGACTCATTAAAGCATCTCGGCCTACCATCAGCAGCTGTGTCCTCCCGGTCCATCTCCAGCACTCTGCCGGGGAACGCGTTCACCGAGGGAACTACTAGTGTGTATGTGTGTGTGTGTGTGGTTCATCAGGGGAGCTTTCAGATAGACCCTGTTCTTACTCATTATGCTTCATAAAGAAGTTCAGAATACAGTGGGAAACCAGTGTTTTTTGGACAGTTGAACATTCTGGAAAATCTGACATTGATTTTGAGCTAGTGGTAAAAAACAGAGCTGTATTAATTACTTTCCAAAAGTAAATATTTTTGGGTAGCAGTGGCAGCTTTGTGAACCCAAAGAGCTTTTTTTTGCCACTGCAAACACCTCGTATCTTAGAAATGAACAGTGAGTTTAGTGTGCGCGTTTATTATTTTCAACTCTTTGCTGATGTTTGAAGGAGTTTTCCCTGTCAGAAAACACCATGTCAGTGTCTTTCTCTTCAGCTGCTAGACAGGAACCCACCAGACTAACCTTTGGCCTTCCAATCTCAAGTTTAATCCCATAACTTTCCACACCATTGCTGACTGTCTGGCAGATGACTAATGAAAGACAGTGTGTCTGGTCAAACAGGCTTCACTAGAGACTCCAAAGGAAATAAAACGGCAGCAAATAAAACCCACTGTTTGTGTCCGGCACGCAATGAATAGAACGGTGCACACTACAGCACCACTTCCTGTCTCTTTGTTAATAGTGTCAATGAATGAATGAAGAAATACTTTATGTATCCCTAAAAAAGGGAAATTTCTGTCTTACATTAACAAAAAATAAAAATAAAAGTCCATCACCATTTTTGGACTTTTCAAAAGCTTTTTAAAACAAAAAATTTACGCTTTACTGGATTAGCTAGTCGCACACACAAAAATCCCCATATTAAGTGTTTTGATTCCCCACAATGACATTACACATTTGTTTGTCATATTTTACATACACAAATACATTGACTGATAAAATTATAAAAACACAAATACATGACTGATAAAAACATCGACAGGAAACTGCTTGCTTATAGGACAAAAAAATCCATTTAAAATCACCACAAGGACGCTGAACGAAGAATAGTGTGCACAAGGTTATTGCATTGAAGACACAGTAACCCAACAGTTGGTGTGCACATCTCCGCAGCGGTGACACCATCACCACCGCTTGCAATTAAAGCCATATCTAGAAGAACTGAGAAGCCAGTGATCAGTCATCCACACGGAGCTGCTCCGGCCTGGATGAGCAGTTTAGAAGACAACAGGCCGAACCTGGTGGAAATGCTGAGGGAAGCAGGATGGAGTCACAATGAAGCAGTGAACGTTACAAACGACTCCACTGACCAGACGTGTTATCTTTAATGCCCAGCACATGGCTGACTGGGGAACAACACGCTCTTTTGTGCATCTTCACAAGAGCTTTGCCCTTCAGTGGGACTCACAAGACTCCAAACCACCGCGTACGTGCGAGAATCTGATGACTGTCGACTCCCAAGGGCAAACGATGAGCTCAATCGACTCTTGTTTTCCAGATTGAATTAATGCAGCAACAGAGCAGATACAAGCACTCCACTCCGGAGGACAGATAGCCTGGAATGTTGGTGCGAATGACTCGACTGGAACTGCTAATGTGTAGGAGAGATGCAAACACACAGGAAACCAAGGCAACAACGGCGGAAACATGCAGATACATATATTAAACGGTCCATGAAAAAACCGTGAGATCGCTGAAAGCAGACAAAGGTGCAAACATGTGGGTGGTTGGGTAGGATGGATGGATAGATAGATGGATGGGTAGATGAGAGAGAGACAGAGAGATGGATGGATGGTGGATAGACAGACAGACTGATGTGAACACAAACCAATGGTAAAACAAACAGAGAGATAAATCGATAGATGGATGAATGGATACAGACAGACATGTAGATGAAAAGATGGTGAAATGGACAGACAGAGAGATGGATAGACGGCTGTATTGTAAAACAAATAGCCAGACAAGATGAATAGGTAAAATGAAGAGACAGACACTTTATGAATCCCAGAGGGAAGTTCACAAATTCACTGAATAAAGCACTAAGAAAGAAAATGAAAATAAAGAATACATGAATTTACTTATAATTAAAATCAATATTGATATATATATATATATATATATATATATATATATATATATATTTATTTGCCAACACTGTTTTTATTTTTACTGTAAATCTCACAAATAATTAAACCAAAAATCATGGCTATGTTCAGCATTCATGGTTTAAAATAACTAAAGCACATTTGCTGTCAGCCTCGAGGGTCAAATCAAGGGATAACACAGGCCTTTAACACAGAACCTTTCTGTTAAAAGTTACTTAATACATAAAAGGCTGCCACACACATGTAATAACCAAAAACAAAAAAAATGTTTTTTTACATCGTTCCAAAATCTTCTTTTAAATTCTCGTTTGCTCGTCTGCTTTGCACTTACAGATCAAATAGCCGTTTTATATAACATAACATTATATTTTCTCTTACAGTATGTGAGGAAATAAATATTTCAAAGGCAGATTTCAAAGACAACGGCTAGAGTGGCAAAAACGGATAATTTTTACAAAAACTACCGTCAAATCGGTGTGTAAATGTATGTATGTATGGATGGATAGATAAGATCTTCAAAGGAACTTTCTAGAGTTTTATAATCTGTAATCTCTTTTTATGATACCTCTATAGCAAAACGTCTTACATTATTTAAAACTACTGATGTGTGTGCAGGGAAATGCAGTTGGCTTTACATAGTTGTATAGTCACACACACTCATTGTTGTAATGCTCAGAGTTGTAATGCTTTTTTCCTCTGGGGGACATGCCCTATTCTAGCTTCATGAAGCACTTGTCTCTGTCAATAATGCAGTTCACTATGCAGGAAAAAGTGTGGACAAGTGAAAAGCATCAGCATCTGAGGATCTATTATGCAAATCCACTAGTCATTTACAGTAATAACTCAATATGCTTTAAATTGACACACCTCTCCCTGAACACGAAGTTTTTATGAAGCAGGTAAATACTTCAACAGAATGTTTGGTAAAAGAATGTCAGAGAATTACAGAAATCACTGAAATTAAAGAAAGATAAAACAAATCACTATTTTATTATTGCATTTTATGTTTCAAGATATTACTTAATAAACTTCATTTTATTAAAAGTATATCATATAGTGAGCCCGCCACTCCAAGGACAGTTACACAATACAACAACAGTTCCTAAAAGTCAGTTACAAAAACTCAGTGCATTGTAGGTAACATCATCATCTGGCCTCTAGTCACGTGGGCGTGCAGCAAAACAAGGCGCTAAAAACCTTTTTAAAAAGATGACTGATGATCTGTGGCCAAAGGTTCTCCTAAACATCATATTTTAAAAGCCGCTGTATTAACTTAAAAAAAAAAAAGACCAGAACACAGAAGCTGAAAGTGGACAGCTATATTTGAGGATTATACCACATAAACAAAAAAGTCAACGGAAACATATTTCTTGCTATTTTTTGCTTGCAAGAATCTACACTACGTGAACAAAGATCAGTTCGTTTGTAGATATACATATTGTAGATTCTTGCAACCAAAAAAAAAAGAAAAGCAAACAATCTGTATCCGTTGACATTTCGGTTTTTTAAGTTAAGTTAAAAAAAAAAGGAATAAATGTTAATGGAAACCCACAGCTGAGCAATATAAATGATGAATGCAGCTTGGTAACATTAGATGGATAGATATAAAACTGCCGGGACGAGAGAGAGCGCTGGCCTTTGGCTCTCTATAGGTCAGCTGTATTTGACGGTTGCGGTATGCAGTGTGGCAGCGCTGACACATGCAGTCTAAATTCAGAGCGCTGCACTCAGACCAGCAACTTGCCAGCCACACAAAAAGCATCCTCAAAATCTCTCAGTTACCAGCGCAGCACCATCTTATGACTTATTCACCAAACACTTAATGGCAATCAATACATTAGCAAGCAAAAATAGTGTTCATCTATACAAGTCAGCGAAAAAGGGGTTAAACGACTCCAAACGTTAATGGAACGAAGACTCACGTCAATAGGCTCAATTGCATAGTAAAATTTTGAAAATAAAACAAATAAAGCTCCTGTATTTTTCAGACTACATGGACAAAAATGTGCACCTTATACAAGAAAAACGATTAGGAAATGGTTTATTAACGATGCGCTTCGCAACCCGTTGTCAGAAAATGGCGGTAATTCAAAATATTTCTTCACACTTTTTTTCCTTGATTATAAGGCGCATGGTTTATTTTTAAACACTTTTAAGGATTGTAGGTGTGCCTTTTAGTCCAGAAAATTAATCTGTGTAAATTTCAGGGTTATATATAAATGGCAGCGAAAAGCATTGTCAAATGATGATGGGCTGTTTTAATTACGACTGAGCTGAGCAATGACCACCTTTAGCAATGTGGTAGGGCTACACGATTAACATTTATCGCATCGATATCGAGGTTTTAACTCCCGCGATAACCGGACCTTAGGAGGCTGAGGTTTTTTTTCCCGCCCCTGAGTGACATACATACTAGCCAATCAAAATTGTTGAATCTCGCATTGCTGGATCGCTGACCAGTCTGAAATATCAACAAAACCGACCATTTTGAAATCTGGTTTAAATTTAAATGGTGCGGTTGCGCGACCTCAACGCGGAAACGCATTGATTCTGTAGATCACAGACGTTACTTGTTGCGACTGAACATCGGCAGATTAGAGAAAGTTCGAGGTTGTAAAGGTATTAATAACATTTACAGTTGTTGAAAACAAAGAGAGAGACACTGACGACAAAAGAGAAAGGGAGAGAGTCAGAAAATAAGGGGGAAGTTGGGATGGGTGCAAAAGAGATAAACTATAAAAATCTATTAGTCCAAATAGAGAAAAGTGGACAGCGAATCTTATCAGAAAATCTTTTCCGAGCCTATGACAACATTGGTACATGTGATGTGTGTGTCTGAATTCATTTTTCAGTGCTTAAAATTAAGTTAAATTTAAAAACAAATAATCAAGTGATTGAGTTCAATTCCATTCTCATTCTTTGGTATGTAAGTTCAGGTATTTAATAATCATAAAGCATCAAACAATCCCATTACCTCAATCACTATGTTTATTTATTTAACCCTCTGTGTCATTAAAGTAACAATCTTTTATTCATAATTTTAGTTTTAGGCACTTGAAAGTATCAAATGAAAAACCGAAAATGGCAATATGTTGAAAATTGAAAATTAGTTTTTTTTCTCAAAATCGTGCAGCCCTACAATGTGGCTCTACTTGAATGAGGTGAAAAAAATAATAAAAAAAAAATAGAAAGGCTAGCAGTTAGCCTTACCTTTAGCGAGTCAAAGCAGGCAATCACCCTTCCATTTTCCACCTGGCAGCTCTTGGGCGGGTGAGCAAACTTGCATTCCTCATCGCTACGTGAGCAGGTTCCCCTCTGAAACTGTCGACACACCTCAAGAGTCAGCCATTTTGTGTCCCGTATTGATGCAATGTTTAAAGCCATCGCAAAGCAGTGCTGAGATCCTGCAGGGTCAAAGGTCTCGGGAACAGACTTGAACTCAGATAGACTGGAAGTTTGCCGTTTTGAAGGTTGTTTTAGTGTGTTGGTGAAGCAGCTTAGAAAGAGATGTCACATTCAGGCTCCCTGTGGTTGTCTCATGGGAGAAAAATCGCTCTTGGTGAAGCTGTCAATCGTCGCCAAAACACTCATCAGTCACCAAGTCCCAGGTGCACGGCAAAAATAAAAACATGCTCCAGGACACCAACCAAACTGACGGAGGCTTCTAATTCTTTTTTTTAAATATTGTAGTAGACATTGTACAACATTATAAAACGCAGTTCCCTTGGAGCAGTTAGTGAATGCAGAAAGTGTGTCAGTGCCCTGTGCAAGAGTAAAAAGCGGAGTGCGTTCTTTTTGTAGAGTTGTTTGAGTCCTACGTAGGGGACAAGCACAAACAAAGTAGTGGAGAGAATTAAGCAGTTTCAAGTAGAAACATCGTCAGAGAAGGCACATTCTTCTGTTCCAGATCTGAAAAAAAAAAGAACAAAACAAAAAAAAAAAACATAGATTAATAAATCTTTTCACATTAGAACTTGATTTTTTAGTCACACTCAACTAAATTGTGTACATTATTAGCTTTTATGGATAAAGTGTGTGTGACTTGAAAATGTCAATGTTACAAAAAATTTGAATTATTGAAACCCCAATAATAACAACAGTAACCTGATTGATGTATTTGGACGAAATGAAATATTTCATAATTTATCTTTTAGTAAAACTTTTGACAATGTTATGATACAATAGGAATAGGCCTTTACATTCAAACAACTGTTTTACATTACTTGTAAAGCAAACAACATGATTTCTTTGATTTTAAACAACCTAATTCAAAATGTAAATAGCATAAATTACAACATTTGCAGAACTGAAATTTGAAGTGTTTACGTTGTTGTCCAGAAAGATCAATATAGGTTGCTCCAGTTCCAAAGAAAGAAAGAAATCCTGTCAATTATTGATTTGGGTGTTTTTAAATTACTGTACTACATGGCTAAATTATTAAAGATTTAAATGTAGAGTCAAAATATATTTAATATATAAATCACGCAACATTAAAGCATGGAATATGCATGTCTTTAGATGTCTAAAAAAAAAAAAAACAGACTAATTCAGATTCAGATGTATTGCAACACATTCAATAAAGATTTGTTTTGCCAGACATGCTTTTGGTATGATTTAAACCATATTATATTTATATATAGTTTTGACCCATTTGTTACGTTTAAAAATATTTGTTTAATTGTCAATGCAAGAAAAAATATATACAAACACACTGATCAATTAAAAATATTTGTTTGTATTTTGTTTGTTTTGTTTTTGTTAGAAATGTATTTGAAATCTTAAGAACTAAAAAGTATGACGCATCAGCAAAATAATATGATAATTGTATTCATATAAAAAACAACATGCTGCTGCTTTGGATTTAACTTACAGTCTCATGTTTGATGAGAGACTGTGAACTACACATGAAGCCTGAAACTAATTTTTTTCTTCTTGAAACATCTGGAAAGATTTTCGTGTTGAAACCAAAACTGAGAATAAATGGGCGGAGTGTGTAAAAGTGGGGGTGGTGCAGGCAGACGAAACAAGGCCATTAAATCTGCAGCTGCTGTTCAAAATTCTCTGTGCTGTATAATGACTGCCACGTTCTCCCTGCTCAGGGCAACTGAATTGACAAGTGTTCCAGTATGTGGATCTACATGTAAATCACAACTAATAAAGCATTCACAAGGCCTTTTTTGTGATTAAAAAAAAAAAAACAGGATGTGAACGTAGAAGGTCACACAGTATAGGTTTGTTTAGATACAAGCCTTTTTTTTCCCTCTCAAAACACAGAATCATGCTGCCTTCAGTAATACTGAATTTTGTTTATAGATTTCCATGAGCTTATAATCTTTTCTATTCAGCTAGACAGTCCCTGCTCTGCATGTCTAGGCCAAATCAATGCGTCACATTTCACAAAGTTCTATCTGATTGGTTGTTACAACTGACTGTTAATAGGTTCAGAACCAATATTTACGTTTACCCTAAAACCCGCCTTTGCACTTCCGAAGTCTTTGTGTATGTTGGAAAAGAAAGTGGCAGTGTGTTATTGCACTAAAAACTGCGTAATTGACTTAACTAATCATACGGTTAGGAAAATCTGGACAAATATGATCATCGTTCATTATTGTCAGAAGAAGAGACAGTAGATCTTTGCAGAAGGGAGTTGAAGACACTGATCAATGAGTTTGTTTAATTGGCCGTATAACTCACTTGTTAGAGTAAAAAAAGAAAGCATTTATTTATTTATTAAAAAGCCCAATTTATAGAACACCCAAACTCCTATTTGTGATAACTAAAGCCTAAAATATTTGAATAATAACAGATTTCTTTGTTTCTATAGAATGCCTGAAACAAGAGCAGGCAAAGTATGAAAAGTTAGACTTTAATCATTGTATACACTTTCCGAACTCTTGTTTATGATAATAACTTTGCTTTTTTTTTTTTTTACTTAGTTTATAAACTAGACTTGTTTGTTTCTATAGAATGCCTTAAAGTGTTTGTGTGTATGCTTCTTGGTTTTCAATTTCCGCTCACATCCAAACATCAACAGAACTGAACAAGATGGTAAACAGCCTATAGAAGATGGTTCTATAAACTAGCAGATCAAATAATCATAATGTATTGGTTATGTGGACCATTGGTGCAGCTCACATCTTTATAAATGATCCCACCTAAAGAGCTTTCTATTTTGCTTATCATTATAAGAACAGAACTAAACGCGCCTTCACTTTTGATGAGCGTTGTTTGTTCAGGTCTGATGATAATAGGCGATGCTGCTTTTTCCCACTTTTTCCAGTAACATACATTGAACATTACAGCAGTATAATGAGCTTGAGTGCTTCCTTCATTTCCAGCACTTGTCGCTAAGGGTCTTTTTTTCTTTGCGCGTAATGCCTAGCAACCACAAGTGCAGAAAAAATATAGAGAAAATGTAACACTTAAAAAGGACGCAGACTATGCAACGTGAATTGTTAAAAAGTTCAATTTTGGCATCAATTTGACATTGAACATCAGACCAATCAGAATTTAGAACCGAAAAAAAAACAACCACCCTTATTATTGATGACAAAATAAAGTCTTAATTCATCAAACAAGCCCAGCTCTTTTCTTTTTTACGGCGGCATAATTGTACGTGTCTCTCTGTGACATGATTTCATCTCATACTTTTACCCCAGAGATCCAAGCCACACAGAAAACGGATAGAAACCATGTCAGATGTGACCTCATGCAATTAATCCTCTTGTATTTTTAGACTTCAGAAACCCAGTGATCTAATTTATTAGGTGAATGACAGTTAAAGGTGCTTCAGTAATATAATCCGTCAGCTAGCAGAAATGCCTAAAGCTTGTAAACTGTAATTATGGTCCACGGAAGACTGCGGAACGGCAGGCCCGACTCACTCTCAAAGAGCAAGTTCATCTGAATCCATCCACACTATAGAAACTCTCTCCTAATATAGCTAAAAAAATGCTATAAAAGCAACTATTTCAATCAAATACATGCTTGAGTTCTTCCTTCATACACATAGGCAATGCCCCTTTAAAATAAAACTATCATATCGAGATCATATAATGTCCAGGTCTCAGGAAAATGCTAAAAACAAAAGCACAATATTATTTTTGTGGAAAATCTTTCAAATCCATGATTATGGTCTCGCACTGCACAAAATAAAAGTCCCCTGACCACACTACGCCGCAGTCTCTGTCCGACTGGCTGTTTTGAATAAATCGCAGTGTTTTGCATCATGTGCACAAGCTGACGTTCTGAATTTATTACGCAGCCCTGCCATCATGAAACTCACATCCGCACAACCGATCTTGCGGTTGATCACGAGTGTTTCCTAAAGCTTTGCCAGACAGTTGCTAGTCAGGGTGTGATGATGCTCAGGTAAGATGGTGGTTGTGATATCCTCACAGAGATTAGATCTGTCTGCGTACTCCAATACAGTCCCTAGTGGCCATATTAACAAACTAACTCAATTTACTTAAACAAATTCACCGAAGTTAAGTTCACTTAAACAAGCTGTTTTGTTCTTTTGAAAAGGTAACAAAAGTATTAATCTCCACTGCCATTAACTTTGTAATACAATAAGAAAAATAGCTTCATATAACAAAACTGCACAAATAAGAGTATTAAAAACTGCACAAATAAAAGTAAATAAAAAACCTAGTACGTACAACTGTTGTCGTGTAAAACAAAAATAATCTGTGCTGTTTAGGTAAGGCATACATATACGTATTTCTCTGACTAAATGAGCACATGAAATCTAAAAGATGTAAAAAAAAAAGGCACTGTCTCCAGAAAGAAACGTATCACTTACGCGTAAAAATAGTGTTTTTTACAATACACATGATTTAAATGGCTAATAATATGAGCTGACCCCTAGACTGCTGACCCTAAATAATATTCATACATTGAAAATAAAACAAATCTATTCATTTGCCCATCAAAGACCCATCATAGGTCGATGTGAAAAGTCATAATGGAATGCAAAAAATCTGGGTAAAACCTTTAATATATCCATAATTACTCCTCCTATTGCATCCATGACAATCAAGTCTCTTGCTTGACCTACAGTGTATACATTACTAGTTATTGACAATTATACCGACCAACTAAAAGCATCCATTTTAATTCCGCATTTGCATGAGGAATTTGTCTGTCTGTCATTTCATTTGGCCGAGCTGAATATGCACGTTATAATTGAGGATTCATTATAAGAATCTTTTTTTTTTTTTAATAATAACAAAGAAAAAAGTTACATATCAGGATATCAGGATAATCAAAGGATTTGAAAGTCAATAGTTTAATTCCACACTAACAGCGGGAGCTAAATTAATGTGTTTCAAATGACACTCTGTAATGAAATGAAATTTGATTTCCCAGGAATCCTAGAGTTCAACACACATACAACTTTGTTTAAATCATTTGGCATCACAGTAAACACTTGTACTAAGAGTAAAATTGGCTGAAGGTAAAGCAGCACAAACAGCACTGCAGCTCTTATTCCACATGATCAGCAAAAACACGCGTGCCAT
Source organism: Paedocypris micromegethes (assembly GCA_028031935.1). Taxonomy (NCBI): domain Eukaryota; kingdom Metazoa; phylum Chordata; class Actinopteri; order Cypriniformes; genus Paedocypris; species Paedocypris micromegethes. The sequence goes on along the minus strand of CM051501.1, from coordinate 18,136,914 downwards.
ATGATAATAGCCTTAATCCAGAAGCACGTCTCGGTGACCCAGGTTATTATCTTCATAACACCAAGACCGTCTTATCCCTCAGATCAGTGTCTCCAGTCATTTCTAGAGTTGGAGCAGTTACATTTAACTGTGAAAAAAATGTAAATGTTTTTGGTTTTACAAAAAGGCGGATTAAATATTCACACAAACAATGACTAATTATCAAATAAAATCAGTAAACAATACAGAGCGATTTGTTCCTAGAAGTCAAACCCAAAGAAGCACAGAGAGGAAAACTAACTCCAGGAGAAAAGACCACGGGCCAAGGAGCCATAACCATGGATTTCTCCAGGCTAACTTCCCATCCCACCTCCTCCGCGGCGGCCCTCCCTCTCCTTCCACACCCCTGCCCTGCATGCACCACATTGCAGCAAAATTCCACGTGCCGGAAAAACATGCAAAGTTTAAAGATAAAGAGCTGAAGCAAGATGTTCTTCTCCTCCCACCTTGTTGGAGTAGTGAAGCCTTCTTCCTCTTGACGGTTCACTTTCTCTCCCTTTGAATTTACGCAGTGAGGCACACGGCAGAGCTAATGGACACATTCACTTGGCTGTCTCCTCATGTAATAATCATGTCTTTCCCCATGTAAAGCGGTGAGACGGGCGGCCCATGCCGAGACGGGGATCTTCTCTCAGAAACAGCAGCAAAAGCACGAGCGTGTCGCCTGCTGCTCAACTATCTGGCTGAAACATATCCAGCCATGCCCGCCCTCCAGCCCCCCTCCTCCCCGGGAGCCCGCCCCTTCCTGAGGGCCGCCCATCCACCACGTAGCCAATAGGAGTCTGCCATCCCTCTGTGAGGCTCTGTTGTTGGATGAATTTTCTGAAACCAGTGGCCTGTCCTCAAAGCTCTTGCTGACAGTCTCTGTAATGCTCATTTTAAAGGTATTTCCTTGAATTTGCACCACGGCAACATGGGACTTTCTGCTGATTATTTTTATCTGGTAATCAGAAATCTAGAAAGCGCTGTGTCTTTAATGTAAAATCTCGATGATATGCCAAACAAACATGCATTTAAAAATTTTTAATAAATAAAATAAAATCTACACATTATTCCTAACATGCAGCAATCGGCAAAAACGTAATCACAACTCGTTCAGTTCCTGAGGTGGTGTACACACACGCACACACACACACCAGTCAATATATGAGCTACACATTCTGTTCGGCCAATCACATGACAGAAACTCAACGCATTCAGGCATGTTGACATGATGCAGTTCAAACCGAGAATGAAGAATGATCAGAGAATGGTCCAAAAAAGATAAAACATCCAGTGGGTAGGACGTGAATGGCCGGACTGATCAAAAGGGAATAATAACTCAAAAAAAAAAACAATTGTTCCTACCGGAGACTGTAGAAGCGCATCTCAGCAACATAAAAGTTTGTCAAGATAATCTAAGAATCAATAGTTTATTTCCAAATTAACAGCGAGCAAGATGCATGTATTTCAATTGACGTTTAGACAATTTGATTTCCCGTGAATCCTAGAGTTCAACACATGTACAACCTTGTAGAATATTTGGCATCACAGTAAATACTTATAATAATAATAATAATAATAATAATTTAAACAAGATGCACATTTTTAGGCATTGTCTCTGCCTGTGTAAAACCTCAATTACACCTATTATTCAAACACTATGAGCAATCGTTAGGTAAAGCAGCTTGTCCAGTAAAATAAATCAAATTAAATAACATGTACTAAAAATGACAGAAATATTTAAACCTTCACCATATACACTGCGATTAAAAACTGATTGCGTTTGTTATTATTTATTTCATAAATGACACTTGAAAAAAGATGACGCAGTCCTGTTTTCCACTGTATTCATGGAAATGGCATTCAAGAACAGCTATTATCTTTGCACACCTATCAAAATTAATAGGTTTACACAATTTTAGCCTCTATATGCAATTTAATTACATTGAGTGAATTAATACATTATAAAATATTTACACAGAATATGGAAGATTCAGTCATGAATTTTTCGGAAAATAAACTCTGTGTTGAAACCCTGGAACGTTCTTTAAAAAGTAAAAAGATGGATAATTATCCACTTCATGAAAAAAGAGCACTTTTGTCTTTTGAAGACTAATTCTTAGACATGTCCATCTAAGAAATAAAATAAGGTTTGATTAGGCAAAAAACGTGAAAGTAAAGATTATGAGAATATTACAATTTACATTTGTATGTACCATTCCTTTAAGGAATTAAAATCAAAATCGGAATTTTATCAACGGCAAAACAGATAAGCTGCCTGTCACGTGTCAGACTTCAGCTCTCTGTAATTCTGCTTCCAAGGTCTCTGCATCCTTGGCAACCTATTGCTATGACGATGAGCATCATAGCGCTAAAGCGGGGAAGAGATGTGGCCTAATCCCCTACCTTTGTAACAGGAAGCCTTGTGGCATCACGTGAGGAATGATGCGGTGGGGTAGAAGTGATGAGTCAGACTCCGCTCCACAGTGTTTTTATCTAAATCAATAGAGCGGCTGTAGCCCCCTGCTTTAAGGGACTCGCATTCCCGCAGGATAACTGCAATTATGCCAGTCAAAGTGCTTTTCCAAAAGCAATGCTGAACAATGCTACAACAATGCCTTGTTTGAACGTAGGTAATGACACACACACAAGCTCCATGCCAACTACATGCACTATGGACCACCCTAATACACTGTTACGATGATGAGTATAAAAACTACAGACGATTGGTAAAAAAAAGTTGTAGAATCCAAATCTATGGCATGATGGTTCTGTACCCAGTCATAACAGGTGAGGTACAGTAGATGAGGAATCTCTGTATACTATACGCCACTATTGTTTTATATATAATTAGCATGGCTATAGTTACTCATACGAGAACACCCACTTCAACTGAAATGTAAAAGTACATGTAATTGTTGCCCATTTTAACATGATGAATCAAATATTGTCATGCTATGCGTTTCATCATCTGACAATGTATATTTATCAAATATTACCAGGTTGGCTTTCTTGCAAACACTCTAAAAAGAAAAGTTTAGACGAATCAACTTTGCTGAAAAATTGCAAAACTTGGTTAACTCGTTAGCCTTTTAGCTCATTGAACAATCAAACGACTAAAGAAAACATCATATTACACGGCAATAATAAATGTAAAAGGTGCGATATCTGCAGTGAAAGCAAATCAAAATGCGATCATGGAATTATACTGCTATTTGGGTCAAACTTGCATTATGCTTATTGAGATTTAGCAAAGCATCTTAGCATCTACTAAATCAATATCTCTCTCTCAGCACTTTCTGCTGGAAATCACCTGCCAGATAACGCTTCCTAATACTACTGCATAAAGCTTAATAATGTGATTCATAATTAATGTTTAACTGTATTATCTATTAGCTATAGTGTGAACAACCGTTTAGTCTATAAGTACAGAATAACCATGTGGCATTTAAATTGTGAAATGTTATTAATATCTGGTAATATTTTACAGGTAAAAAAAAAATAAATCTAATGATAAAGGAAACAAAATAGATTAAAATAATGAAATCCTTCCGGTGTCGACCCTTTTATTTATCCTAATTTTGGACAAAGCCAAAAAAGACTTACATTAACGGATCAAATGTTCAAAAATACACATCAACAGTGACGTTGCTTTATTTCACTGAATTAAATGTGTGATTTACAGCGATAATTTTGACAAGGTTCTGTTTGAAAAGTTTGTCACGTGGGCTGCGCGCGCACAGGGTGTGGCGCGGGTTTGTATCGTGACCGAACTTGACTCAAATGTTGGTCTTTACTTTTCACATCGACCTGTTCTTTAATACATCCTCGAAATATCTGTTGAGATTACATGTGTGTATAGTGTATACCAATTATATTATAAATTATAAAACGCCGGCAAGTTCAGTCAACTCGAGTAGCGAGTACGTGTTCTGTTGAACAGATTTGAAACGAAAACAAACATGTTTATTATGATTAGTACAACCACTTTCTCCACACAAGTAAAGTAATAACTAAAGTTGTAATTTTAGGAAAAGAGCCGAGTCTACCCTGATGATCTCTAAGGAATCTGTGCGTTGCCGTGATTTATATGACTGAATTTCCTCTACCAGTCACGCGCATACAGAATCTAAGCATGTAACGTTACAGGAAACGCCATTGTGGAGTAGATTTAACAGTGCAGCTATTTGACGCTTTTTATGACGTCGTGAATCGCTGTTAATAATTCCCTTGCCACAACGATGATCAGAAGGCGATGACGCAGAGAAAAACAGCCGCTGTCTGATTGAAAAGCATGTTACAGCGCGATCGATCGATCGAACAGTTTTGACGAACTCCGCGATTGATCGTCAGACTAGTCGCGAGGTTTTTGACTAAAACACATCTTCGTGTATGTTTGTTTTCTTTACTGTACAGCGGCCCGCCGCGCCAGCGCTCTCGCTCCGGGCGTTTTAGACCAGGAAACTTCACCCAACGGTTTCCGTCTCTGCGACGCCGCGCGGCGAGTTTACCTCATATTCAGTCGCAAGGACGCGCGTCTGATGATCAACATAATCACTCCGCTACGTTAGCTACACAATCTCTCCGCGACTGTAGTCATCGAGTGGACGTTAGGGCCACCGAAACGGGCCTTTAACTGCACAGGATGCCTCGATCGACTCATTCGCACTATTTCTAATCATTAAAAACGCGTGACGACTAAAGTAGCTCCGCTTACCTTGATAACATGACCTGCTCTGTCTCTTCAGCACAAATCACGCAGCCAGCCGGTAAACTCGATCAAACTGTCGTGAGGAGACTCGCTAAGTCACAGGAATTAAGGCGTCTGTTATGATCAAAACCGACATTCTCGCCGGTGCCTGCGAAAATGTCTATGTTTAGGCAACTGGTTTCAAACGTATCGCAGAACTTAGTTTACCAAAAAGCTGGTCGTGCAACAAGCTGCTCTCTGACAGCTCGTGGGAGGACGGACCAAGTCATGTGACCACGGCGGAAGGGGATTACGTACAACTGCAAATCTTTTATTCTGGTTTCATGTGTCGTTTCGAGAGAATTTGACTGAGAAAAACGCTCTTCTGTGTCGTGTTGTTGGCATTGTATAATTAACAGCGTCGTGCCTACACAGTTTCAAAACCTCCCTCCTTTACAGTTTCAAGTGGTACGGTCCAAATGAATGTCAGGCGCCCTGGGAAGGGCAAGGGTCTGCTTGTTGCCGTGGAAACAACAGTGAATCTCCCAAAGGTACAATGGATGTGGGCTACAGTGCTGTTACATCAACAAGCTGATGGCCTGTTGTTCTTCTTAGTTAGGGACAATTAGATTTAAATAGATGAAACTGCCCAACAGCCCCAATGAGCAGAAAAACTGACGGACTGTGCTGTTAAAAACCACTGTGCATATGCTTACCACACGTCATTTTTTTTTTTATGTCACTGAGCAGTTTTATGTCGCTTGTGTTCTGTTTTGAAGGAAAATTCTAACTTGAAATAGCAAGTGATGTGTTCTCTAATTATAGGCTGCTTCAAAACATCTGTGCCAAAGTGTCATAATCCAAATATATTATACTGTTAAACAGTCATAACTGTGGAATTCACCTCTTAGTTATAGTCTGATGGTCATCTAAACGCATAACTTTCATATCAAACATCTCTGCTAAATGACACACGGACAGTCTTTGCTATCTGAGACAGATTTGATTCTGAGAGATGTCTTGTCAAGCAGTTCTGCCGTTGATTTGTAGAAGAGAGATGTTGAATGCGTCCATAATGACCTCATTGTGGCCTGTAGCCGTCATGTGAAATAGTATTGTTCGAGACAAACGTTGGTCTGTTGTGTTGAGTAGGGGTCTTCATTGAGATCTGCCGATCAGTGCTAATTTCAGAATCGTGTATCATGCTGGTGAATAACATTGCTTCATTTGTGAATACAAAAACACATTTACCCTTTGGATATAAAGCTAAACTAATAAAAGCACACGAATACAACAATTCTGTGGAGGCGGTTTGCACAGCTCAACAAAGCAAAATAAATGATTAAAAAACCAGTAGGTTTAGCAGATAAATGTAATCTTGAAAAACATGTTAGTGGATTCTCAAAGAACCAGTTAATTACCCTACATATGTATGAATGAGTTGGCAACTTCTTGTATTAAAAACAGCTGAATCACTCAAAGCATATATGTCAAACTCAAGGTCCTCGAGCTAAATCGGCTGGTTGTAGATTTTTAACCGGCCCGCAAGATTATTTGCAATAATGGCCGTGCAATATAGCTCGCTGAAGACAAAAAACTACAGATCCCATAATGCAGTGCTCATGCTGTCTTGTGGAAGCGCCAACTATTGGAGAAACATTGCAAAGCCACTCACAATAACACATTTGAGAATGAAAAGCCTTTCATTAACGAGGAATGTTTTTTTTATGTGGCTGTGGCCAAAAAGCACAAATTGTTATTATATTTCCTGGATTTTTTTTTTTTTGCAGCATGTTCACATTTAGAATTACTGGCGACTTTTTTTTCTATCTTCAAATGAGTTTAACACCCCTGACTTGAAACATCCAAATGAAACATAAAAAAAATGTCTCCAGTTGATAGTGAACGAGGAGAATTACACACATCCATTTGCAGATGGGAACTAGGTGTCTGACCTGGACCTGAATTATCAATTTACAGACGTTGCTATTTAATAGAATGTTGACCAATTAAAGGCTGTGGACTACAGTACCTTACTGCTTTGAAATAAGTGCTGGATCCAGTTTGGCTGGACCACACAATCATCAGTGTTGTACGCTGCATCCCACTCAGCCTCTCCATTCATTCTCAAAAAAACTGAATTCTAGAGTCCTGCAGATTCACGGATGTTTGTTGAAGGGAAGCCTCAAAATGCAACACTGTAGTGGTGATTCCTCTGATATTTAGAGTAAAAGGACAGTGCCAGAGACTGTGAGGAAATTTGAGTGTAGACATTAACTGATTGACTCTGAATGTAAGCTCAATCTGAAGATCGTGTCCTCTGCGGATGTACATACAGTATATATCTTCGATAAATATGTATGTGTAGATAGATATATGAAAATAAATTAATTATCAAGGCTAATTACAGGGAATTTTTACATCTGATTTTCTTTTTTATAGCCGTGGATTAGAATATTACAGAGAATATTCTGTTGTTGTTGTTGTTTTCAGCAGAATAGGCTTGGGTGACACGTGAATGTCTCAATATGCATTTGAATGTTTAAAATTCAAAGACAAGCTTCTACAGTTGGAAACTGCTGGAAGTCACATCAATATTTTTGACCATGATTGATGAGTGAATGGTTGAATGAACAGATGAAAGGATTAGTTAATGGGGGATTTGATAGGCAGATCTGAAAAGCCTTTGCAATGGTAAAGTGTTATTCTGCGTAGTAACGTACAACATGTGGTTGAACCTCATGACACTGAACAACAGCGCAAATTAGATGAATAAGAGAAGTGATTCAGGGTAAAACCCCCAGCACTTGGTAAGCAACACAACGACTCTCTGGCAACAGCAAAGGCGTGAGCAGGAAAACAGGGAAGGAAAGCCAATGGCAAGTCAACCCACGCAACACCTACACCAAACCATGAATACTGACACGTCCTTAACTAGCCACTTCTGTTCCACTAGTAATGAGAACAGAAACATGGTTCAGACGCGGAAGCCCACACAGCAACATTAGGCCAGTACAATATTACTTACACACCAAGAATTTAGAAAAGGGATGTTATGTTGCAAATGTGTCCTCTTGGTAGGGAGTCAGACCTGCCACCAACACGTTGCAGATTTGGATCCCGGTCTGGTGGGTTCTACCCCCTAACTGAGTGTCTTTGAGCAAGACACTGACCCCCACATGCCACCAAAGCTTTGGCTGCCCACTGCTCCGGGTCCGAGTCAAAACTTATACAGTATCTAAACAACCATCTTTTACAAATTCACATGAGTGTTGGAGGGCCTTTTATGTTGTCAACCAGGTGTCCAGAGGGCGCTACCCAACAATCGTCATGGTCACCATCTGTATGGAATAAGGAAGCCCTTTTTGGGCGTAACATGTCTTGCATTCTCTTAGATTCAAACCCACAACATTGCTGTTGTGAACACAAATCATGTGTGTGTGTGTGTGTGTGTGTCTCTAAGGAAGTGTTTGTTAAAAAAAATTAAGTGAGTGAGTTTGCCAATATGACAATATGGACCTTATCGAAATTGTGCTCAGCATTTAACCATTCAGTGAAGTAACACACGAAAACCTGGAGCATTGGGCACATTAAGTGTTGGTGTCGGGGGGCATGTGGGGATCAGTGTCTTGTTCAAGGACTCTCAGTTGTATAACCAGCTGGAGATTCAAACCTGCAACCTCTTGGACACAAGCCAAATTCCCTACTGCTGGACCACAAGTGCCATATATTTGTGTATAACATGTGCTTATAACGTTAAAAACTGTATAATAAGTAGAAGAACCTCAAACAATGATAAAAGAAAATAAGGTAATTACTTGCCTGTGTCACATTTAAAAGCGAAACTGAAGCAATAATAGCAATGATGTGTTGTGGAGTTTCTTCCACACTGTTATATATGTTACTGTTCAGGTGAAGAAACAGAAGGTCACAGCTAAAGGTCAGTTTGACAGCACGTGGTCGGACGCGTTTGTGTATGCGGTGCGATGTGTTGCCATCGATAAGTGCATCTTTATTGCTCAGGTGTCCTCGTCTTCTGCCTAGCGTGGGCGACAAAAAGCATCAGACGGCATTTTGAATTATGGTCCGTTAGGAACGGCGTCGTTCGTAATAATCAATGAGTTTATTTAGAACTGAGCGTGCACGCGCCAATATCCGCATGACGAGAAACCCGCCTCGTCCTTCAGGCTGGCCTGCTTTCTCGCGTGCTCTCATTTTCTAGTCACCTAAAATAGGCCATTAGGTTCCAATTTTAGTCAAACTAAAGTGAACAGGCTCAAAGGACTTCTCTCGGCTAATTCACCACAGCAATCTCTGGATTTGTTTTTCCTGTTTCACTTTTACTGATGTTGTCTTGGTGATCTGTGTTGTTAAATGATCTGGCTATAAATTTAAAAAGATTACAATTCTGGTTGCAAAGCTTGAAGTTTCTATTATGCTTCCGGGCAGTTTTCCACTAGCAAATCTTTTTCCACTAGCTGCCTTTTCTGAGAATATAGCAGTAACTGAAGTAAGAACTGTGAAAATGATTATTGCAGGGGTGGCCAACTAGTCAGAGACTAAGAGCCACCTTTTTCTGTGTTACTGCAAAGAGCCACATCATACACACGTGCACACATAAACATCATCCTATTCCTCACACACACACACACACACACACACACACACACACATATATATATATACAGACCTCTGCTCAGCCAGATTTCATAAAAATAACCACATCAACATTCAAGCAAGTCCACAAACAAAATCGGAATAATTTTCAATAACATTTTTCTCTTACTATGCTGCTTAGTGAGACTTCTGGCATTCCTTATCCATGACGCATGTCATGTGAAAGCTCCTGAAGATCCGCATGAAACTAGTTAAAGAGCCGCAAGAGCCTCGAGAGCAATGGGTTGAGAGCAATGAGCCAGGCCAGGATTGGAATAATCATGGAAGCTAATGATTGGACTGATAATGTTAATCACTGCATTATGTTGCGTGCGTTATGTTACTCATAACATGTTATGCTTTTCATAGCAATTTTCAAGTTTAGAAAACTTTGAATGGTTGTGAAATGTATAAAGCTTACTCACAAACTGCTTTTTCTAACAGTGTGATAGAGGTTATACTGCACCATCTAGCGGTGGAGAAAATGCAAAGATGAGCCGCATAAGCAGAGGGCGTCCTCGATGGATTTCCACCTTTTTAGTGGCCCTCCTGTGCTCATTCTATACGTCAATTTGGATAAAAGACTCTATGCTTTTATACTTGTTGGCTGTTCTAGTTTGCTTTAATGTTTGTTGGCCCGTTACTTTACCTAATGTTTAAAGTTTAAAGCTAATGTTTTATGAGAGGAACCCCCTCAAACAATCAGACGGTGCACCTGCGTATGATCACCACCAGAGGGCAGCAGCACACTGTAAGTACTAGAAAGTAAAAAAATAAATAAATAAAAAAAGCAACACACTTGTTGCATGCACTGTGTGTGTGGACGTACGTACGAAAGGGGGGTTATTAAGTCGCTAGCAGATTTCAATAACTCATCTTTACTTCCTTCTTCCTTTCAGGAGTCACCACGGCGACTGATTAACGTTTATTTAGCCAGATTCTATTAATCCAGGCATCATTGTCACCAGCAAAGTCTAACAATATTTGCGTCTATGTGGCTTAAGGCTGCCCACTGCTCCTGGTTTGTGTATATTCAATTCATTGTGTGTGTGGGGGGGGGTGCACAACTTCACTGAATGGTTAAATGCAGAGCACAATTTCGAGTTGCCATAATGACAAACACACTTTAAAGAACTGCTATTTACACAACAGAACTATTAGAGCAAATTAGTGTTGTCATTTCCCCTTACTATTCGTTTAATTTTTTATTTTACTTGTAAAATAGACACAATTTAGGTTGCCTGGATGTTGTGAGTTAGATTGTGAATGAGTGTTTGTAATAATTTTTTTGTGTGTGAGAGTTCTGCTGCATATTTTGCGTAAAGCAAAGACAAAGTTTTGGTTGTGGTCATGATTTGTTCGGTTAACAATCAAACACTATGTTATATGCTGTAGTGGAACTGCTACATTAGAAATGTATATAATTTAGTGCAGCTCCATTGAATATGAATAGAATTTAGTACAGTAGATCTCATCATTTTGGTTTTGTTGCTTAAATGGAAAAATCATACTTTGTGACTAAATCATACAGTCCTGATTACAAAATTGACTCTGTTTACTGTACATATACAGTCAGACTGTATTCCCAGGGTTTGTTTCCAGCACTGATAAATTAATTTACACATCAGACATGAAGGCCGATCAGGAAGAGAAAGTGACACTGATAATCCAGCATTTGTTTTTCCCACACTCAACCAAACACACGCAAAGCCCAAGAAAACACCAGAATATCTTGAGAACTTGAAAGCGTTGTGCGTCACTCTTCGGTTTGAATTTAGAATGTCTGTTTTTTCCTGAAGCTCAGTCCATGGAGCCACGATTTCCCTGGCAAAGCCTAAATGTGTTTTAAACTTTCATTGTAAATTTGTTTTGAGATTGATACATCTCTTTGACTGAAATGGTTTGATCTGTAATTATCAGTCCTTCTGCCTTACAAGTTATTAGATATACAAGCTATAAGAATCTTGGTTTTTAAGAGACAAGGTGCCGTAAGCGTAAAATGTTCCCTTTCACATTCCCAGCATTATATATTATTACACAGTGTGTAACAGTGACCACTTGGATCAGCTCCAAACATCTTCAAAGGATGTGTGAAGGTCGACGGGAATACCAGTGACATACTTTTAATTGTCTCTAATTCCATTGCAATGAAATGCTCTTACCTTTAAATCTCCACCCAAAGAGCATGTTAAAAAAATAGCACTGCCTTTGTGTTTCAGGTATGTGTGTGTGTGTGTGTGCGTGTGCGTGCGCGTGCGTGTGTGTGTAAACAGGTTAATGAAAAGGTGCAGTTAAAGACTTTTTTCAAGAAGGAAATGGTTAAACGAGGAAGAACTGTCCTGAGGTGTGGGAGGGACTACAAGCTATTTTTTCTAGACTTTGATCCGATAAAGTACAAAGGCTCAAAGGCAGAAGCTGAAGGTGAAACATCATCACCAACGCCACAGATTGGACTTGACTAGTAGGTCTGCTTTATCCGCTGTAGAAAGTAAACGGTAATAAATAACAAAAGTAAATGTCCTGTTTGTACTGTAAACTATCATTGTTATTTTAGAAATGTTGAAATGTTTTAACAATATGTTTTAACAATATGTTTTTTAAAAAATTAGGTTCAAAAAAATTCTAAATAATAATTTCATAGTTTTCAAAAAATGCAAAGCAATATGAAAAAAAATATTACATTAAATTATGTATGGTAAACTTGAAGTTGGTTAGTCGACTAAAACAACAATTTCAGAAGTGTGTCAAATCTGATTTTCTATGCTTTGAAACAAATGACTGAATTTAAAGAAAGCAACACTTTTCATTCCCGTCACAGACAATGTCCGCAGCAAATGCGCTGTTCTACGGCTGGACCAACAGCACAATCACCAACTGCTCGATGGTGGACAAGCTGGTGCAGAGCTACTACATCCCTGTGATGTACAGCTCCATCTTCGCCGTGGGTTTGCTGGGAAACGTCTTCGCTCTGCTGGTGTACGTGTTCAAAGTTCGACCCTGGAAGAGCTGCACCATCATCATGTTCAACCTGGTTCTCACCGACCTCATCTTCCTGACCAGCCTGCCATTTCTGGCCTACTACTACGCCTCCAATGACACTTGGACACTGGGTATCGTCATGTGTCGTTTCATCCGCTTCATCTACTACTTTAATCTCTACGGCAGCATCCTATTCTTGACGTCGTTGGCGATTTTCCGATACGTGGTGATTCTGCATCCGCTGCAAGCGCACAAAGTCAAGAGAAAGCGCTGGGGGGTGATCACATGCCTGCTGGTGTGGGCTGTGGCCGTGGCTGGGATAAGTCCAATTTTTAACCTGTTTGACCTGGTGAACCTTGACAACAAGACTTACTGCCTGGACTTTGCTAGCAACAGGACTGATTTTGTGTGGCCGTATAGCTGGGTTCTGACTGTCCTGGGATACTTGGTTCCCTTGGTCATCGTCAGCGTGTGCTATTGGCGCATCATGAACGAGCTGAAGAAAGGTCCTCACATGGGCAGCCAGAAGCGAGTACGAGCACGAAGGGTCATTGTTCTGGTTTTGACCTGCTTTGTGGTGTGTTATCTTCCCTTCCACGTTTTGCGAGCTCTTAGAATTCACACCAGGCTCAATTCGAACAACAACTGCATGCTGGACCGAGGCGTTAATGCGGCCTACATCATCTCAAGACCCATTGCGGTTCTCAACATCATTTTTAACCTGGCACTTTACACGCTGACTGGGGATGGCTTCAAAAACGCATTCACCGACCTTATCAAATGTAAACGACTTATTAAAAATATGATCCATGATGGCAGAAGAATGATTGATGTGGCTGTGATCCACACTCACCAGCCCAGTATGATTGAGCAGGAAAACAGCTGATGCCTGTCCAAACCACACGGGGCAGAATTCCTTGTGTGTGTGTGTGTATTAGTATATCATTAATTAGACCTAATTGTTACTTTAAAACAATGTTACAGTTGTAAAGTATGTCGTAGTATTGATCTCTTAGGTCATTTAGTGTCCATGCTGTCATTTTTACTAGTTAAAGTGTTTTTGTAAAGAAATTGACACCATCTAATACTGCTTAACTTATTGGGAAGTGTTTTTCTAACTGCAAAGCACATTAATGTATACATCTAACTATATCCTAAAGTAAATGTAAATATTTTGTTTTTGGTTGTCAGAAATGAATCTGTTATGGTACATCATTCCTAATGCATTATATTAAAACACAGGCTTCAAATGTCCGGGAGATCCCCGAATAACAACATTTTTCTTTATCTTCTCCCTGCTCATAGTATTTGGAGCGTAACAGTAAAAAAAGAAAAACACATTTAAGTTTGTCATAAAAACTCAAGGAAGCAAGACGTCAAGGCCATGGAGTTTACTCACATGAGATGAGATGACACATTTAATTTACAGCAAGACTCACGCCGACTCAACACTGTCTGTAAACACTTTCTTTGTAGGGTAAAAAAAATTGTATTTAGATTTTATTAAGGATTTTATTAAGATCACAAATATAGGAAGAGCGTTTAATACTTTCCAACTTTTCTTTTCTTGATTCTTGATTGATCATGAAGTCACTCGATGTTGTAATGTACGTCAGTTAATGTGAAAAACGTTGCTAAACACACAAACACAGACGTAAATATGATGTAAATGGTTTCTGGTGTTATCTATTGTTGAAGAATGAGGAAGAAGATGTCCCTAACCACTTAACACTGAACAAGGGGAACTAAAGAATTCCACATTTTTACTAAGCGTATTTGTTTAGTGCCCCAGGAGATAATAATGATAAAAGTGCATAAATAAAAAATGTGGGATTTTCCCCAGTATTTTAGTTTGCATAGAAGCTTGTGTGATGTTGTTCCCAGAACATACATTCGCACAATTAACATATCTGGTTACATCTGAGACAGTAGTGCAAATTACATTCAAAATGTTGACAATTTCCTCACCACAAACTGTACGTACGTAATAAAACCTCTCCATCTGTTTTATGGCAAACTGAACATAAAAGACCCTTGGACGCTGATCCATTTCCTTGTTTGCATGCTTCAATCAACTCAAAAAAAAAAGACGCATACTTTCATTTTTCCTTTATAAATTCTGCGGATGTTTTCTTTCCCTCTATTTTTCATGTTTGATGTACGTAAAACTCACAAGTCTCATTGTGTTTAACTGACAATTGCTAAAGTCGTGAAAATGTAAAAAGACTTTTAACTTTGATTTAACTTTTGCACAATTAAAAAAATGTAAAAATTGTTGTCTTCTTTTATTGTTAAATTAATTATAAATCCATATTTTCATCTTTGTTCTATATCGCTTCTTTCATTTATGTCTCTGGACCTGAGTGCAAGATAAAGTCTAATTAAATACAAATATTTGCTTTCCTGTTACTAATTTCTGATCTAGGGATGCTGAGATTCACATGCATCAACAGTACGTACAGTAAAAGATGAACAGAAAATTGTAAAAATGATAAAAGATGGATTTACAATTATGAATAAGAATTGATCATTTGAATCGTGTCCACGTCTTTTTTTTCATTGTGTTGTAGTTGTAAAAGTATAAAAGTAGATGTTAAAAACATTTAACTACCGACATGAGTGATCAGGTGTCGTGATGTCAAGCCTTTAAGACCCCAGTAGTCAAACCTACTGGCAAAAAGAGCTAGAAAAACACATTTTAGATGAGAAACAAGTTAACACACATGTATAAACACACACACACACACACACAGACAGACACACAAACAAACAAAGTTGTACTCATACTGCAATAAGAAGCAGAGCAAAGCTGAAATGTTTGGTCCGATACCGGGTACAGTTATTTGTTGCGGTCGAGTGGTTGGAGTTGAGCCTGCTACCCAGACATTGCAGGTTCAAATCCCAGTCCACTGGGTTTCATAATTGAGTGTCCTTAGGCAAGACACCCCGACAATCCCGCCAACACCACATCTTAAGGCTGCCCACTGCTGGGTTTGTGTGTGTGTTCACTTGACCATGAGTGAGTAACTTCACTGGATGGTTAAATGCAGAGCTCAACGTATATATGGTTCCTAGTGGCCATACTGACCAACTCACTCACTTCACTTCAGTTTTCTCAAATTTCCGAGGCTTAATAAGGTTTAATTTATTTTGACACATGATATGGTCTTCTTGTAAAACTATTTGTATTAAGCTCAATCCCGGAACAGGAATTTATTCATAGGTATCTGGTGTCATTTCCTGATTTCTTTTGTCTATGTTATGTCACAACTGTGAAAAGCGAAAGTAAGCTTTCACAGCTTGCACGCAACAAACTAAAATTCTGTAAGTTACACAATAAAATATATTATATATATATAATATATTTTATATAAATAAATATATATATAAATAAAATAATAAAGTATATCCTCTATTATAAGTAGCAGACTTGTCAATCTATTCTGTTCTTTCTCCAATTTCCCTGTTCTATTTCAGCCTTTGAAGGCTCAAACACAAATGCTCGAAGAACATCGGCAGTGTATAAATACATACACAATTCTGTCGCATATGTGCTTGCTCACTGGTCTTTGTCTTTGTCATAGTCATAGTGACAATCATGGCCATTTACGTAAACACCAACAACCAGACAATCAAATGAATAAAAAGCAACAATTCTCTTAAAACTGTGAAAAGTGCGTTACAGATGCCCAGAACTTGAACAATTCATTTACAATTTTAAATGATTACAAATGAAGAAGTATGAGAATGATACACCTTTACATTTTAATGACACACACCACATTTCAACAAATTTGTTTGTCAGGTGAGGTAAATGGTACAATGAACTGATTGGTATATACAAATAATTACCGGTAGTAATAATGATGATGATAATAATAATAATAATAATACAAATAATAATAATAATGATGATAATGATTCATTATATTTGTTTTAAGAGCTTTTATTTTAATTCACCTGAAACACATGTTTTAAGACTGTGAAAGGAAGCCGGAGACCCAGAGAAAACCCACGCAACGGACCTTCTTTATGTCAGGTGACAGTGCTACCCATTGCTCCACCGTACCATCACAGAGTTGTTGATTCATAAAGTGCAGAGGCAATATCACTGGCCCCTTGACCCCAAGGAGACCCCCTATGAAAGCTGTGGTTATTCCTACCCAGACACGGCACAGCTTCAGAGACTGGCTCTGCGCTGAAGAGCATCACCTTCACCTTATCACTGTTCCACTAGATTAGAACAACACACTAGATTTCCCTAGATCTCATCGTAGATCTCATTAGATTTCCCACACAGTAGACACGATTTCCCACCAATTCAGGTGACTTCTTCACTTTGAAGGAAGTTGGCTGAAGGCCACGCATCTATCTTTCAGTCAGGCGTTGCTCTTCTTGTTTCCTTCTTGTTACAGAATAACCATTGCATTCTCACTATCTGATTCATCAGCAAAAGTTTGATCTTATTTTGCTTACTGTTCGAGTTTTGGCGGAAGACATATCTTTCTGATTGTACATGCCTGTGTGCATTTGGTTTGGAGGAACAGAATAGATACTAATAAAACAATATTTTTAAAATAGCATATTTCTTGCGAAGATAAGCACCAATTGTTTTATTTTCCAATTTTAGAACCTCAAAAACTTTTTTAGCTGCCCAAAAACAAAACAAAAGTGGGAATGTTTAGACCAGCGATACAAATGTAGAGACTGTGGTGTGTGTGTCATGCATCTTCTTGACTATATTTAGTATCTGCATCTCACAATTTCAAGCAAAAGTGAGAAAAAATTGACAAGTACCCAAGATCTGAATGTTATTGTTCAAGAATTTGAAAAATAATGACTATTATGTCATATAATGATGATGAGCTGGTTTCTGAAGAGAAAGACAACTTGCATCGTACAGAGGACAAAGACACATCTTGGTGTGCTGAGAAGGTCACCAGTGGGTAAGAATCTCCAGAAGAGAGAATGAAGTCCAAAGATGGAGAAACAATGTCACAACAACCAGACAGAGACCCAGACACTCTGACCCGTACGTTCTGCCCAACCAGTACCAACAGAAAGCAAGCAAGTAGTGTAACAACGGCAGGAAATATATTGGCAAAGAACAGTTTGTAGTTCATCTGTAAAAGTAAATGTAGCCAAGAAAAAAATGTATTGAAAATAAAATGGTTTGTAGCTCTGGGTCAAAAATGACCCTAACACCATAAACTTTATAAACGATATGTAATGTTGATAATAATGATAAAACAAAAAAATTGAAACAAAATTAATAAAGACGTATGTTATAATGTCCCTCAATAATTGGAAGGTGACACAGCAATCTTATTTTTGTAAAATTACTTTTCAAAGTACATTTTACCACTCACAAGTTAAAATTTAGGGGTGTGTTGTCAAAAAAGGCCGAAAGACCTGAAACATTTTTTTTATTCTTTTGTGGATAAGGAAACCTAACAAGATAACCAAAAGATGGGGAAACGGTATTGTGTGATAAATATATGAAATATATAAATATATAAAAATATATAATTTGGGTTTAGGAAACACAAAATTGACTTCTGGCAGTTGCTTAATATTAAGTAATCCAATTTGAGTGTTGTGTCACTTCAGAGCACATTCACTTTGGTGTTTGTGTCGTGCGTTGTCTTGGCAGAAGCATTCCAGAATGCTGGTTATGTGACATACCAGGGTATGTTTGGACGTAATAGAAAATATTCTCTGCTTTCTTGTGGAAAAAAATGAGGGCATTTTTTAAAAAGTGAACATACAAATACTATTGTATTGATGTCTTGAGTATATACAGTTCTAGAGAAGAAAAAAACAAAATTTAAAAATGTTTAAAATTAGAAAACATTGATGAAAAAATAGAACTAAATTATGTTTTTTTCTGTGTGGAAGTTCCATGTAATGTGTCTTTCGTAGACCTCTTCTTTTCAGGTCTCAGCCTACTGACAGTCTCTGATTTTCCTTTGGGCTGACGATGTTCAGTGTCTTGTAAACCACACGGCTTTGTTTATGCAACATCTGGTTCTGCCCTATGATTTGCTATCCATCTCTAAAATACTGCGAAATATGCAGGTAGTAGTATGTCTACGTTTTAATAACTTAATTCAAAATTTAGTTCTATACTTTTACTGTATCTATAAAGTTGTTATTTTTAGTGGGCTGGATCAACTTGAAAACTTCAACTCGGACTTTCTGGACATTCACTGGTCCCTGAGATTCCTACTTCAAATCTCTGGTCTGCCAATTGTCTGAAAGGAATTTTCATTCTCTGCTGCCCTCTGGTGGAATAACCTACCAAATCCAAGAAATGCCAGCAGAATTAAAACATAAAAAAGCTGCAAGTAGCAATGTTTATGGCAATTTTAATACGTATATGCATAAACTGTGTATAGTATATACTATACTTATATTGTATTGCATACATATTTAATTTGGGCTCATGTTAACTGTGACTGTAGTCACCAAATATTCTTTATGCTAAAAGTAGTACATACAAAATATGTTTTATTTATTTTATTTTATATAATACTACTACTATGTATTATTTTTTTTTTATTATTATTATTGATATGAAAAATGCAGAACAAAACGTTACATTGAATTGTCAGATGAGGGCAGCACTACACTAAAAGTTTAAAAAGGCACATCAAAAGGTCCTATATTTACACATGTGTGTAAGAATAGCAGTTAGTTGAAGAACAGATAACATCAGCCGTTGAGGCCAGGTGGTGCAATGTAGGTCAAAGCTCGCAGTAGAGAAGACTCAACTTTCAATCAAACTCTTGCTGACAACTGCGTTCACCACAGAAAACTGATATGTGTATATATATATATATATAAATATATATATATATATATATATATATATATATATATAATGAACAAAGTATTTCTGTTCTACAATTCTACTAATTGTAATTTGAATTAACTGTAATAACTGTCTTATACTAGAGAATAGTTCTTTAATCACGTTTATTTAGGAAAATTCTGCAAAAGAAATAGCGAAAGCAATTGAGGGAAAAATGGAATAATTTCAACGTCTATGCAATACAATAAAATGTGTACATATTTTATAAAAAAAGATTGAAAACATGAGTGAATTATTTCGTTAAATGCAGAGAAAAAATTTCCCCACTGAGGGACTAATAAAGGTTGAATTATTATTATTATTATTATTATTATTATTATTATTATTATTATTATTATTACATGCATCATTTTATTTTGGTGTACATTTCAAAGCTGTTCAGTTGTAGAAAAAAAAAACGTCAGCAAATATTGTTTTCTGTAGTGTCGTTTAATGTCTTGACTTCAGGTTCAGGGACTGGCAGTCATTGGACACAAATAGAATGCAGAGAAAAATAGGTTAGTCAAACCCTTGGGTCATCACTCTGCTTCCTTGTACTGAATTAGCTAAAAGCAAAATACAATCACTTAATTCTCAACTCTTTACTTAAAAAAACTTCAAGAGCTTTATGTGCTTTAACTTTATGTTGTTCTGCTAAGTTGGTTAGTGTGACAGTCTTAGATTAATTGCCGTGCCCCGCCAGCAGAGGGCGCTCTCGTCCGAGATCTACTGGTCACAGCAATGTTTGTTTCTGCTGGAGTTTCGGGTTTGGTAGCCATTTGACATGTACTAAATTGTAAATGTTGCATTCTCTGTGTGACGATAATGATTAGACAAACTTTAAAATATGCTAACAAAAATACCTGTGTCGCTTAATTTGCAGTAACCTTTGACCCTTCTCTAAGCCTTTAATCTCAACCCTAAACCTGAAATTTTATCCCTAAACCCCCAAGAGTGGACATTCTGGTTCCCTTGGTAGATGCCGACAGAACAGAACAGAACACTCCACACTCTCCAGCGACTGACGTGGTCAGCTGAACCTACCGTCCACATGAGCTTCCTGACCTGGAGAAGTAAAGCCAGGAAGATTGTAAAGACTTCAGCCATAAGTACAATACAACCTTCTCTCTGCTGCCATTAGGAACACGGTTCAGTCTCTGAAGTCAAATTTCTTGATGATGAAGCATCTGATTCTTGGTGCAAGTTGTGTGACATACACAATCCCGAAGCAGTGGGCAGCCTTAAGTTTTAGTGTCCGGGGGCATGCGTGTGACCTGCTCAAGGACACTCTTCTGACCTTCATAATATGAGGTGTGTAGGAATCGAGGGTCTCTAGCCCAGTAACAGCTCTGCACCATAGAACCAAGCTGTTACAAGATTTGACAATTTTCTCTGTAATACTAAACTGGTTAAACTGGTCTAGTTTCGACCTCCTTGTTCTGTTTCTGTGTGAGCCAATGTATGCCTTCTGTTTACAATAGATTTTTTTATTCGCCTCTTTTTAAGTCTGTGAACATATGCATTTTGGGATTTAAATCGAAGGATGGGTTTCTGCATAGACTCCAGAAGCTGACCGTCATCACAGTTAAGAACTCGTGTCCCTCTGACCTCCGATGTCCTTGGCCTTGTGCCTGCGGGATGGCAAATAAATCACTGTAATGTGTATTACCCTTTACACATCAGTTTCCTTTTTTTTCTTTTCAAACAGATCTCTAGAAACACAAGAAGTACATGACTTCTGAAGGGCATTCTGGAGAAAGGACTGCGTTTTAATGCCGAAGAAATGTGAGATTTATGTTCTGACAGTTTCTCTCTTGGGGTTTCTTTTCTTGTCATTTAAAAGGATTAAATAGATCACTAGAAGTTAAAAGAAGGTAAAAGCCTCCCAACAATATATATAAGTTTTCTCATTTTGCTGCGTTTGTCTTCCCTTTTTCCCCAATAAATTACTAGCTGAACATTTTCCTTTTTACCAATCAACCTGAAATCATGAACGAATTAGATTTTTTTTTCAAAGGCCAAGTAAGTCTTGAGAACTTAGTAACCACAACAATCCAAGTTGGAAAAGTGATTTCTATCTATTTATCTACAGTCATGTGAAAAAATTAGGACACCCTTTGAAAGCATGTGGTTTTTTGTAACGTTTTTAATAAATGGTTATTTAATCTCTGTTTCAACAATACAGAGAGATTAAAGTAATCCAACTAAACAAAGAAAACTG
The DNA here is from genome assembly GCA_028031935.1 of Paedocypris micromegethes. Classification (NCBI taxonomy): domain Eukaryota; kingdom Metazoa; phylum Chordata; class Actinopteri; order Cypriniformes; genus Paedocypris; species Paedocypris micromegethes. The sequence continues at coordinate 18,115,494 of CM051501.1, read as the reverse complement.
AAGAAAAGTCTTTTCAAGATCGTCTGTAAATGTCATTCTACAAAAATGCCTGGGTTCTTGTAGCCATCTACCAGTCTCCGACATCGGTCTGAGGAAATTTTACCCCACTCCTCAATGCAGAACTTTTTCAGCTGTGAGATTTTTGAGGGGTTTCTTGCACGTACAGCCCCTTTCAAGCTTCACCCACCGGCTGAAAACATCTCCTCAGCATTAGGTTCCCACCACCATAGAGTGGAAAGTTTTAACTTTTTGCTTTTTATGCTTAGCAATGTAGCCAGCCGAACTTCAAATCATTTAAATATAGTCTTATAGCTGTTCCTGAAAGCTGTGCTGAAAGGTCCTCTCTAAACTGCTGAGTCTTAGCCACAATCAGGGGTATTTTTTAACCATTAAATACAATTTCTAATCTGTTTTTATTTTGTTCTACATATACCATTGCAAAGAGTTCTAATAGCTAAAATATATTAATACATATCCTAAAATATATAATACTTTTTGGTTCCTTCTCAAAAACATGGCAACACATTTAAAAAAAATGTTAAACCGGCAAATTTTTGTTTACAGATAAAATGTGTCAAAACTACTGACACATAAAATATTGCTTTTCTTCCACATTGCATTTGTGAGCGGAGAGCTCCTTATATGTTTCTATAATGAGGACATGCTATTTTAGTCACACAAACAATGATGAAAGCCTGCAGAACACTGCAGACAAATCATTGAGGTGATACGAGTCCATGAGTGAAATAGTGTGGTAATACTTCCAGAAATTCAAACTTAGGCAGTGTTGTCATAACTTACACTTGACATACAGACCTCAGCTTAGTGTATTAAAAATATAGTGAAATGAGACATCCATATATCTAATTCACATTTGAGTGTAATTAAAACAAAATCAAATGCAGTATGGCGTTTCATATCTAGATGTGTATCCTAAATGGATGATTTCTAAATTAAAAGCACAGTCTCTCTTGGAAATGGAACACTCTTGGAAAAACACACAGTACTTGCAAACACTTTTGCACAATTTCCTTTCATGCTTGAAATGAACAAAGATTTAAAAAATAAACAAATCATTGTAGTATTGTGCAAATGTTTAGGCACCTACAATGTCAGAACGTGTTGACACTCTGTGGCATGTTTCACACCTCACAAACTCGTTTTTATAAAAATTTTGTCAAACATCAATGTACATGTACATCAATTAAAACTAATCGTCACAATTTGTGATGAGGGTTGAAGAGTTGAAGAGTGAGAGGTTTGCGTAAGACCGAATATCCAGATAAACACACCGGTTAACCAGATCATATCAGATTTAAACAAAATAATTTAAAAGCTATTCATTTATAATCATGAATTATAGAGACTCAGGCAAAGTATTACTTTACAAGGGTCCTAGAGGGACCACCAGCTGCTTAAGCAGGCCATATTGACCACAGAGTATCCCATTATATATGAAATATTCCCTGTGACTTCATGCTTCCCATTAGGGCGCTATTTATTAAAAGAAAATCACAGAAGCATGACAGTGTGTGTATGCCATAAAACCTAAAACTGCAGTGAAATTCAAGTTTATAAAACCTTGCCAACGCTCATTGTACAGAATTTATATGCTTTATAAATAACACTGTGTTTACACATAAAGTTTGCCTTTTAGGTACATACATGGCAGAACAAAGACGGCTTGAATGGCTAGTGAAACTACGTGGAACATGCAGCTTTCTTCAAAGTATAGTGAACGATTTTTATAACAGAAGAGGAAGATGTAAAACTCTTCTTATTTTTGTCCACAATAATGGATCAAAACTCCAAAATAGTTGTGTCTGGCGTAAAGTCCAGTAATGTTTAGTTTACTAAATCAGACTAGACAAATTCTGAAAATTAAAAGAGACAGAAGAAAAGTGGTTAATAAGTGGTTAAATGGTTAATATGCAACGTTTGTTTTTCTTTGTCGCTTTAAGAGAATTTTAATTGGCCATCTATTTCATATTTGTATAAATACAGGAAATATTGACATTTTCTTTTAATTTTTATAATTCAAATTTTGCATTCGGACAAAGCACATGCCTCAATGCTCTTGTACTGTTCCTCTACCTTCAGGAAGAAATAGTTTCCAGCACACTGCTGTCATTGTTCATCCAACATGCAAATACAACCACAGATTCAAGAGGGACTCAGCAGCATCACCAAATCTATTCATGTCCGTGTCTATTTTTAGTCTCTTATTTCCTTAGACTTTATAACTTTCAAAACCAATAGCAAGCCATTTGAACAGACAATTGCATTCCTTATTGACCTGCTGGCATATGGGCTTTCACCAGAGGTGTAAGGTACTTGAGTAAATGTACTTCGTTACTTTACTTAAGCATGTTTTTGACTACTTCGTACTTGCACTGAGTACAAAAAAATATAAGCAACTTTTACTCTCTACTCCACTGCATTTGTGATTGAGTAGCAGTACTTTTCACTCCACTACATTTGAATTGACACTTGCCGTTACTCCTTACATTGTGATTCATTTATACCGCATTATATACAATTTCTTGGGCGGAAGAGGCGGTAGTGCCATCTATAGGCTGCTGACGATACTGGAAGCTAATTGTGAATTAGAAACCACTTGAATGTGATTAGAGAAAACCAGCTTTTGCTGAAGTTGAAAAAAAAAATATTGCCCCTTTTTGATACCGAGAGGTCACTGAGAATCACAAATTTAGCTCAGAATTGTATTTTTTTTCATTCTGCCGGTTTGAGTTTGATTTGAGGCTGACTTTTTATCAATTTTATATATTTTGTTGCACCACTTTTGGAACATTGTGGTGTAAAATTTTGTTCCTGTACTAGAAAAAAAACTCATATTTTTTTGATTGAGAACGACTTTTTATTCTTTATTTTTTTTGCTGCACCACTTTTGAAACGCTGAACTTTTAAATTTTGTTCCTGTACTGAGTTTGTTTTTCATATTTTCGGTGGGTTATTTTGCCTAAATTCAGTATGAGTAAAATACTTAAGTTATTTTCTAATTGGATACTTTGCTACTTTGACTCAAGTCTTTTTTAAGCTGGTGACTTGTTACTTGTAATGGAGTAGTTGTTACAGCGAGCATCAATGCTTTTACTCAAGTATAGCTGCAGGTACTTCTTACACCCCTGGCTTTCACTAACACTTCTAATAATGGACAAATAATAAAAAGCACTTTTGATGAATACTGAAGATTAACAGCAGTTTAACAAAATCTTGATGAGAAAACGTTTGGAAGGTTTGAATTGGTGTTCAAGTAGAATTCTTGTAAATTTCACTCAAGTCGGCAGTGACAAATTAGTTTTAGAAGTCCTGCCACCTAGTGTCAGAGAGAAGATCTACACCTCACTTGGCTCTTCACAGCAAAAATGCCCCACAATTCAATGTCTCGAGGATAGAAGACATCTTGTTCAATGTGTGTGTCTGTGTGTGTGTGTGTGTGTGTGTGATACATAGAAGGATAGACCAATAACTTCGCTTTTGTTATCACTCCTTCCCACTGAAAGACATTGAGAATCTTCCCACATTTGGTGTCTTGCCATCGTCAGTTTACATAGTTGCCATGACTAGTCTAAACTAAATGTGACATTGAGAGATTCCTGTGTCTGTCTCATCACAGCCGTTCAACATTTACACTGAGGAGCAGAGTAATATTGACTGTCAAATGAAAGTTTAGCGTTCCAACGTCTGGGAAGGTGGAACCTTTAAACAGCTTTTCCATCAGGGAGAGTTGCTGCTATCCTCAAGTGTGTTGTTTTAATACCAATTGTCAATTGTGAAAACCATTTCTACATATTGTGCATAAAATTTACCATGTTGGATTTATTAAACAAAATTATTGCTTTACATTTTGTTTCATTTTTCTTTCAAATATTAATTACAGGTTTTGTATTTTATTGGTTTGCTCTGATAATTTATTGTTGCTTTTAATATTATTAAAGCAATTTATATTCTCATTATGTTAAGATTTTGTGCTTAGATTAAATGTATGACACTAAAATGTAACACTTTTCTCAAATAAATTGCATCACATTAAAGTCATATCTATTAGTAAAAAACAACTTCTTTCTCTTGAACCCATAGCTTTTGTGCTACATCTTGAAATATTTACACTGAATTACACACATTTTTTTGTTAGCTGTGTTACAAACATGTTTGTTTTGAGCAGCGCAAAACCAATGATTAAAGAAATAGAACAGTGTGGAAAAAAAGACTGTATTTGAAGATAAAAATACACAGCAGTTAAACATGAAAGAAAAAAATCTGGAACATGCCAGAACTGAATATGTACAAATTATCATACATATTTAAATCCCAGTAGCAGCAGATTTCACAGAAAAAAATAGTAATGTAACAAATCTTGAGGATATTTTATCACCATTCAACTCAGGATCTGACCGGCTGAACAAGGAATTGACGTGTCAATATGTTTACAGACATGAAATACACGTACACAGACCCGAGAAGCAAATGTATATGCAAAACAGAACAAAACTGCTTTCTGTGTGTTGTGCAATAATGATGGCACCACGAACAACAGAATTTCTATTTACGTTAGTGTCATTATTCATAATTCATTAGAAAATAAAACAATAAAAAAGCATAAAACAAAATGGCAAATTTTCCACAATAAAAACAAGATTAAGGTTTTAATTATGACTTGAGGGACATTAACATTGTAAAATGGTTTCTGTGATTTTCAGATTATTTGATGTGGTTTATGAGGCTGTTTCTCAGGGGGATTGAGGGGGGTGGCGTGGGGGTCTTTTCTGCTCCAACATTGTTATCTGACAACTCTTTGAGTGAGGAAAAGACCCACAGCACCATATAAAGCGGCTAAAGGTCAGACAAGACCCTCAGGCCATCGCTGAAGAGTAAAGCGCTTGTTTCAGGGGGCTAGTCCCCCTAATGCAAGACACTGAGTTTCAGCTCTACTTAATCTCTGATGTGCAGGAGAGGTGCAGAACACAGAGACAAGCTGTTCGCTAGGCTTCCAGATCAGCCCCCAGGGTGCTCACCAAAAACTTCACTTCCTTTCACGTTTCAACACTGTGTGACACATACCCACAAGAAAAGAACTCTTGACTATCGGCAGTTTGACAATAATAATAAAAATCTAACGGAAATGAACACACTATATATATATATATATATATATATATATATATATATATATATATATATATATTAGGCATTTGTTGAATTGTAAAAATTGTAATGAAAAGTAAGTCGCTTTTGGAATTAAAAAAGCCAAGAAAAAAAGACTCCATCTCTTAGGCTTAGACGAGTGTATTAATGAAAATGTGTATTACTTGCGTTTTGCCATAAAAACTTCATGTAATTATAATGATTACAATAATAACCCACCTAGTTTGATGAGGGAAGACGTGACTGAACTCAAGTGAAATCAAGTCATTTCTGACCTGAATCTGCAGCTGAATGTGTGTCACCCAACCAAGCTCAGAGAAACCCACAGCTAAACTAACAAAATGATCTGGTAAAAAAAAAAATGCTGTACTTAGGTCAAAAAACACTGAGCAGTCGAGTGTTACAAGGAGAATCAGATTGAGGGACAAAAAAATTCAAGGGCAGCTTGCTTTAGTTTACAGTGTGAGCCAAAAGCAACTAAAAAGCGATGGAGCATTGTGATTGGACCAATCTGAACCAATCACAGTCGCTGTGTTCAGTTACAAGAAAAAATTAATAAATTCAAATCTTTTTATCGCAACAGTGATATAAAAAGGTATGGGGAATAAAAAAGTATTAGACAACATTTTATTAACGAACACTGCAGGTGGCAGCTCTACAAAAAAAAAAGTTTATATTTGTGTAGCTGTGTATCTTTTGTGCATAAAAATGCTTCAGTTTGTTTTGTCAGATATATGGATTGCACGATATGTGTATATATATATATATATATATACACATACTTTACATTATTATATATATAATAAGATAAGATTCAGATTCTTATAGGTGTAAATATAAAATAATATAACTATTATATAAATGAATATACATATGTTTTGGATATATACTTAAACGTTTGTGTGTGTATATAATTACTATTTCAGATGTCAGGCACTATATCAGCAACACTGGGGTGGGATACTTTTTTTTTAATTTCTAAAGAACACAAATAAAAAAAATGTAATAAGACCACACAACTGTTTCTTATTTGTGGTTAGAGAAGTGTTCAAGTAAGAGATTAATCACGTTACAAGAAACTTTAATTATTCTAAATTTCAGCCCATTTATAAAAAGTACACTACATTTAGCTAAAAAAAAAAAAAAAAAAAAAAAAAAAAAAAAAAAACAAAGGGCCTGACGTAGCTGATAAATCTTTAGCGTAAAAAGTTCACTTGGACTTCATGCTCAGCAGACAACAGCTTGACACATGTCTAATCACATATCTACATGTTCTGATCACATTTAAAAATCACGTTTGAGCAAGATCGTTCCATGTAACAATAAACAAAAGCAAAGAATGTATGAAAAACAACAACGTGTAGTGCAATTTCCCAGTAGTACTTAGTAAGTTCTGCTTGTTCAGGAGTGGTTTACTCTGAGAATGCATCGGTGCCTCCAACTTGCTTCTTGGAGAAGCATAATTGTCTCCATAGTGTCGATATTAAACGGCCCTCGTCAATCGATCTCTAGCTCCATGAGTTTTGTGCGAGAGCGTGGAGTTGTTGCAGATTTTCTACAGCAGCAGTGACTGCAGAACAAACCCAGAGACAGCGAAACAACAGCCACCGTCAGTGAAGCACCCACTCCATACAGCAACGGCAGCCGCATTGAATCCCACACTGCAAACACAATTACAAAGTTGACACGCTGTTGACAATGACGAAGCAAAATTAATGTGAAAAACCTGCTCACATGGAAACTTTACATTCAGGAACACTTGTTGAGATGTCATCTCCGGTGCTTTGCTCCAAAGCCCTGAGCTGGTGGATCGTACCCAAGGTGTAAGAGTACAGTGGTAGTTCCCAACGTCGCTGTCCTGGGCGCCGTGCACACTGAGGGCATATCTGCGGAGACCCAGGCGTTCTACGCTGCAGTCACTGCTGTCATTGCGAGGAGTCTTGTGCATGATGCCCCAGCGGTCCATGGTGGCCAGCAGAGAGGACTTGTTCAGACCTCGGAGACGAGTCAGGAACCACTTCATCTCAAATGCTACATCATCTACAGGAAAGGACAATGAGAGAAATGTTATACTGAAATACACAGAAAATAAAAATTAAGGCTAATGGTGTTACGATCCGGGATGGGTGAAGGTGATGAGACGAAGAGCCAGGGATCGTGGTGACAAGAAACGGACATTTAATGACGAAAACTGGAGACGATAACTCACAGAAGACTCACGTACAGACGAAGTGCAACGTTAATGACTGACGAAGAACTAAGGCACGGGTGAAGACTTAAATAATAAGACAGATGAAGAACAGGTGGAATTGATAACAGAAGAAGATGACACACCAGACGCGAACAGAAACACGGGAACATGGGACGTGTAGTCCATATTCGCGACAAATGGTTTCTCTTAACAATTCTTCTTTTGACAAACCTAACTTGTGACTCTTTTACTCTAACACTGGACTAAAAACAGTAATGACTCTAAATGTAGTAGGGAATATTTTTAGTAAGGGTTAGCGGTTGATTCCACATGCTATGTCCATATATGTATCCGGTATATCCATATTCGTATATTCGTATAGTTCAGACAAACAGAGGACAGAGTTCTCCCATGTTATCATATTTGATTTAATTTATTTTAATTTCTTCCACTCTTATTTAGCCACTGCTAAGTGTCGTTGCATGGCTAATGTTTTTTTTCTGTTTTTCGGGTAAATTTGTTACTTATATATTTTTATTTCGGTTGCACCTGACAAAGATGGTGCAGGAGCTTGTTGTTTAGGCACTGCCAAGTGTCTTTCTGTTGTTCAGCCAAGAAAAGCATATATGCAAGTCTGTCCGGAACTATCATTTATATGTATTAAGCCTAAATAAAATTCTGCGATTTAATGCAAAAGCTTAATTTTTTCGTTTCAAGAGGTTGCTCATTGGTTGTTCCATCTGTCAGACTTTTTGCTTTTTACCAAATCCCTTCTTTGGCCTTCCCGAGTATTTCTGCATTTTCACAGTCAAAAAGGAGCAGTGCAGTAGTGAGTTAACTAAATCAGTAGTTACAAGGATGGTTGTGAGCGTACTGTGTTAGCCAACAATCACGTGTTTACCTTTTTTTTTAATGATGGATTAATTTTTACCCAAAGATTGGCTTGTTAAATTAGAGTCATGGCAAATCCTCAGTGATCCTTGAATTGTTCGACTCAATTTTTCATTTTTAATCCTCACTGACACATTTGGGTTGAAAGATCAATTAGAGGATGTGGCATGACCTGTAAAAATATCCAATTCTTTAGCACTCCACAAAGAAGAGAAGAGCTAATATCTGTGTAGATGTGGGAAGGAAAGTGCAGCAGGAGCTGCAGAGAAATAAAATCTCGAAGTAGCAATTAAACTGACTGCTTGACAGCTCACTGCTGCCAAACTACATGCCAACTACAGAGTCTTTTACAACTGCTTGCTCCTCCCATGATATTACGCAGACAAGGAAAACAAAGAAACAGGGAACAGGATGAAAACGACAAAAGTAAAGTGACCAGCATACAGTACACATGATCCCAGAACAGACAACAGGATTCAAAAAAATCCAACTTGTCTCTCAGGCACAGATGCTTGTTTTGTTTGCTTATGTAAATCAAATCTTAATAAACAAAACAGTGTGTTGTGTAGATATAACGACATTTATACAAAGACAATGTTGTGAAACTCATTACAAAAACACACACACATGCATGCACGCACGCACGCACGCACACACACACACACACACACACACACATAAAAGTCAATGAAAATGATCAAACATTCTGTACCTCAGACATTCTTGAACATAATAAGTCAACCACACACTGGCATTTGTAAAGAGGAGCCAGGCAGACATAAAACCTTTGAATGAATTCATGGTTCATGAACTTTCAACACTACTACAGAAAAATCCTTCAAAAGGATCTTTTTTAGAAAAACTTTAGAGAATCAGTAGCCTCTAGCTTTTGTATATAATATAATTGTAATGTTTTATGTAATATAATATATAACATGAATCATAATATATATAT
>CM051501.1:18064994-18106270 GCA_028031935.1 Paedocypris micromegethes | reverse complement strand
TGTATGTATGTATGTATGTATGTATGTATGTATGTATGTATAAATTACCTATTACAATGTGACATGGAATTCAAATGCATTTTCTCTTAAATGTTAAAATAAAGTGACATTTCTTACTTGGGATGTTTCTTAGTATAAGTTTAACAAAATTATTATTTTGTTTATATTATTTTGTCCATATATTTATGGAAACATTTGCTTGTGACAAATAAAAACATGGTAATCATTATCAACAAAAGATCATTTATGTCCTCAGTAAATAATTGCTTATACCACAACAATTAATATACAATTTAGACTTGAATTATCTTATCTAATTAGTAAATATGCAAAGCGGGCTGGATGGCCAGGGATTCTTCTATTACTCTATTGTACCCATTATTCCTGATCTATTAATACATTTGTCAATGACTTTTCTAGAAATGTATATTCTTAATCATACAAAACTCTGGCGTGACATGGTTTAAACCTTGCGAGTGGAGTCGGTAAGGTTCCATTACTTCTCCAATAATCTCCATCCTTTCTATTATGAGCTAATGTGTTCAGAACTTGACTAACAATAATGAGAAATGGGTTCAGAGTGCAATTTATAAAATCTGTGAGGACGACCCTTCGAGGTCACAGCCAGACATTCCGGGATGTTCCTGCACACATCTGGCCTGAGGGATTTATGAATAGTGACTAGCCATTCAAATGTATGCGCTCCGAACAAATGATGCACACTACCCACATAATCTCCAACTATTATAATCAAATTTTTTTGGTCATTCTGATTCCATGACCTTTTGGTAAAGCAAAAAAGTATGCGAAGCCATCACCATAGGTGTTGAGCAGATATTAATATCTAGAGAAACTAGGACAATGAGTCTTACTGTGAATCTAAAAAAAATAATAATTTGAATTCTATTATGGTAGTAGCACAGACTGACAAGACGATACATATTCATTTATTACATTTTTTGTCGCAGCAAGGCAGATCATCACATGATGTCTTTATCAGCAAGTGTTACACGCCATAAAACACATCTGGATTCACATCTTGCAGAAAACATTAATTAAGATATTATTAATATCTTAATATAACTTTATAAGTATAATATCATTAAGTCATAAGTAATAATACTAATAATATCATTCAGACAACAATACAAAGTTTAGGACAAAGCTTTTGGTAAAGACAAATTTACCCGCACAATAAGGTCTAAGCAACCCCGGATTTTTGGGTTTTTATATCCGAATAATTGCTCCAAAATGCTAGTGCCAACAAATCAAAACTCCACATGACTAAATGTGGGCAAACTGGCAGTGTGATCCGTTAGTAAAATGAATCACGTTTATGAAATAATGGAACATGACCTGAGGATCAACATCACCTGTGTGGAAGGGATTAAAATACATTTCCAGCCATAAAACACATTTCCGGCCTTCAGAGGGAGGATGGTGATCAGGAAACAGAAGTCCAGGCCTTGGCAAGTAAACTAAACCTGTTTTTTCCCCAATATGACTCTGGCAACACTCCAACACTCTCCAGTAGGCACATGCCCCCTCTAAAGCCCCATCAGCCCTGCCATCTCCACCCAACTTAAGCTGTTCACACCTCAGCTGCACGCAGAGATTTCAGCCTTTCCTGCTACTGTCACTGAGAACCTTCAACAAGAAACAGCTTCAGACCGTCACCTCCCACCCCCATCTGGAATGCTAGGTTGTTAAGGAAAATAAAATCTATGAAGACCACATGTCCAAGTGCTGATGAATACATCTGCTCCAGACCAGCTTCGCATGGGGATTCATTACATGTTAAACTTGAGTCTGGTAAAAGTTTTCGCTTTGTAGAAGACCTCAGGTATGGCTACTGTTTCCAAAATGCTCATCCAAAGTAGGTAAAACACTATAGACTTGTTGCTGTGTGTTTCAGCGTTGACCACCACAGGAGGTTCTAGGGATACTGTGAAGGTCAAGCTCTTTGATTTCTATTTGGTTTTCAATACTGTCCACCGATCACTTTTGTAGGAAACCTAAGATTGTAGACATGTGCCAGGACCATCGACTACCAGACAATTTGTGAGTCAGATGTGCTGGTTGGTAGCACGGGGGCACCTGTAGGGACTGTGCTGCCCTCCATCCTGTTTTCACTCTACATGTCTGATTTCAGGTGCAACTCACACAACGGTCAGCAGCAGAAGTTCTCCAATGACTATGCCAGTTGTTGGCTGTGTATTCAGGAATAAAGAGCAGGAAGACAAAATCATCACATAATGTGAGGTTATCACATACTATGGACAAGTGTGATAGGAATCACTTAGTTCTCAACACCAGTCAGATGCAAGATGGTGCTTGACTTCAGGCGAAACCCTGCACACACACCGGTGAACATCCAGGGCTCGGATATTAAGGTTGTGGAGACCTTCAAACATCTGGGTATTCACCTGAATAATACAGTGGACTGGCCTAAAAATATAGATGGCATGTACAAGAAAGGCCAAAATCCCATCCACCTGCTGAGGAACTGCTGAAGGTTGTTAGTGTTAGCAGAGAGATTTTACTTTAACTTATATTTCTACGACACCTCCACCGTCCTGTATGCTGTGGTTTGCTGGGCAGGGGGCAGTTCAGACTAAGACTGAAGGTTGAATACATACTGACAGAAATGTGCACCTTTATTCTACTCTTATTCAAGGATTGTACTTGAAATGTGATTAAATCAATGAGTGATATATTTCTACATATTTTTTGCATTTATCTAAAATATGTACCCATATTTTGGAGATGATTGTTGTCATTCATTATTCTGTATCAATAGCATCACAGAAAAATTTGTTCAAACTCATTTACCTGAAGTGGGAGAAGTGCCTGAAACACTGACGTCACATTCCATTTTAGCGGTTTCACCAGGGAATACACTTGCTGTGTCCGAGGCAATGGACACGCCAAATGAAGGACCTTGTGTGAAAGTTTGAAGACACGTTTATTATAAAGGACTTGTCAGTGCCAATGGCAAGACAAAATAATAAATACGTTATGCTGTAAAATAATACCTTGATGCGTGAAAGCTATTTGAACTTTATTGGATACTCCTTTAGCCATCTCAATCCAGTCTTCCCCAGGCTGCCTGATCCAGCCCTTCATCTCACAGAAGTAGAAGCCCCGATTTGTCACCTGTACTCCTTGAATACGAAATTGAAATTCTTTTTTGCTGGTTTTCAGTAGTTCAAGGCTGTCCTTTTGCCCAAGGTCGCGCAAATCTTCTATTTTAAGAACCATTTCAGGATCCAGTGAGGCGAGTTTGCGGGTGGGAGAACTAACTGCTTCCTCGAATAAGATCGCGATAGAGAAGACAGTTTCTGTTGGGAGGTTCTGTGCATTGACTTGGCAGCTCATTTCGAACGTTGTGCCAGTAAACGTCGCTTCACGGAGACGTCGAGCCACTATCCCAAGAATAGGATCTAGAAAAAACATGAGCGTTTAATATACTCAGATTAAGAAATTAAAGGAAAAGTCTAAAATCTTAACTTAAGCACTTACAGAAAATACAAAATGTTCAAAAGATTTAAATGATTTTATATGCAAAACAATGTTCCACACTCAATCAATCTAATCAATATCATATCAATAAACATAAATTGTGGAAGACTATAAATAAATAAATAAACAACCTGTTTGCTCTAAAAATTAGATCAATGCTACAACAATTTATATACACTATCTATATCTACATCTGTATATGAAGTTACGCACATTTCCATAAAGCATCACATACTGCGTTTAATTTTGCATCATGACTATGAGATGTCATCCAACAACTTTAAACATTATTACAATACGTATCTAAAATAAACACACAGGCACAGAGAATGCATTATTTTACACAACAACATTGTACAGTAATGCTGAGTATGGCGCTACAAGGACTTGTGGACAAGGATTTTCAGCACATAAGAATGTAATTGTGATGCTTTACTTATTACTGTACAATACAAAATTGGGTTGCTTGCTTAAAACGTCACATTAATGACTGTAATATAAAACATGTCAAATGAAGCATTAAAAAACAAGGTGTGTATGTGTGTGTGTAGAAATTCTATTTTCAGACTGCAGCAGTTTGATTTTCTATTTGTGTGGCTAAAGCCTGTTGTAATCATGAAGTTTTAGTATTGGTCTCGGTTGTGATAATTACTAATTAGTCACACTAACTTCTAATGAGTAATTATAAGTTAGTGTTGTTAGTTATAACAAATGTTAATTAACTAACATAACCAAGATTTTTGATGATTGATAACATTTTAAAAAATGAAATAAGTTATTAAGAGATATTTGCTAGACCATATTTACATTAATTTAACAGGTAACAACAATGACATAAGGGAGATTTTAGGGCAGATGTGGCCTTAAGGTTCAAGAGTTGGTCGGGTTACTGAAGGGTCACAAGTTCAAGTTCTTGGCCAGTGGGTCACGGCAACCGTAGTGTCCTTGAGCATCACATTAAACCTGACCTCAAACATCTCAAGCGATGTCTGTTTAGCTCTGTTTTCTGCATTTGATCTGCCAAATGGATAAATGAAAATTAATTAAAACATTTTTAAAAATCTAAATAAAATAGTCCTTTACTGGTCCTGTACTAAAAACGAGTAGTACTTCAGCTTTATTGGTTAGAAAAAAGCTCCATGGAATTCCATTATTGCTTCTTTGTTGGTTTTTTTTTTAATCTTTGCTTTTAGTTTTTGGTCTTATTGTACTTTTCTTCCAAATGAATATTATGAATATTATGTTATAGTTGTAATAATGTCTGGGAATGTAAAACATATAGCAACCTTTATCCTCATGCATCAAATGAAGTGCATTCACACTTACACTTGCTGGCGAAGCTGACTTTGAGTGCTGGGGTCAGGTATTCCGAAACCTTCTTCAAATTTCCATCACAAGACTGAATCCATGCCATTACTCTACAGGTGTATTCTCCAGCATCTGTGTCAGTTGTGTAAAAGAATCGGAGCTTGAACATATAAGGTGTGATTTGAGCCATGGTGATAAGTCCCTTCTCTATCCGATTCTTGTAAGACTTTCCAGGAATGAGTGTTCCATTTTCATCCAACAATGCAACAGTGCGGGTAGCAACTGGAACGTCTCCGGGCAGAACATCTCTATGCAACCACACCACTCCAAATCGTCCATTTCGAAAATTTGACATGTTTGTAACTTTGCATTCCAATACTGTTGTATCGCCAGAGAACTCCGCAGTCACAGCTGAGCTTAAAACAGCACTATAGTCTGGATCTGGAAAAAAAATGAATAATCAAATGAATAACAACAACAACAACAACAACAACAATAATCACTATTTTATCTAAAATCATATATATATATATATATACGTGTATATATATATATATATATATATATATATATATATATATATATATATTTTTTTTTTTTTTATATATATATATTTTTTTTGCAGACAATTCAGAGAAAACTGGACAGACTGAATCATACACTGTGCTAAAGTGACTGAGGAAAGATAGCTAACTCACAAACCAGAAATGCTGCAGTAAACTGTCCATTGGAGTGTGAGTATGTGTGTCTGTGTGTGCTTAATAAACCCCTTTAAGATGGAAAAACCATGTTATTGTAGTCGTATTGTAGTCAACTCAAACACAGCCTTGTAGATGCAACCCAGAAATAGATAAATCATAAAAGATAATTTCAAATGAAACAAATGCTTTCAAATCTCAAATTATGCATTTCATTAGAGAACAATGCACATGAGCAATGATTCTTAGCTCTCGGCACAACGGTGTCAAGTGTTTCTAGGAAATGTGCCCAGCCGGGTTGGTGGCCGGCTCAGTAAAGAACTCCCTGTGTCGTTTCCATACAGCTAGAAAGTCACGCATGGATGAGTGCGGATATAAAAAGCACAAAATGATTTGCAATTTCTCCAAGACAATGCAACTCGGTTGTAGATTACGTAAAAAAGAAAGGCATTACCAAAACAGACAAACACACAGCCGAGTGAGCCCAACACGTGGTGAAGGGCTTTGCGTTGACTGAGTCATTGGGACCATCTGTGCAGTATGAGCTGCTATTCATTACACTCCACACTACTTCCAAGGAAAACTAGATGGGAATATTCAGAATTCTAAATCAAATTATTACTATTAGACACAAAACTGTAGTAATATGAATACTAATCACACCGGTAAATATGCAAAGTATGGTCCAAAAAATTACATAATAATGTAATACATAACATAATAACATAATAATGGACAACCAAAAATAGCTTTAAATTGTCCTGTGGTTAATGATAGTAAAACAGTTTTCTTTATTTCAATCTCTTCTCGACTCTAGTTTGTCAAACGAAAAAAATCCTAAGAGCTGGTCTACAGCGGCCTTCTTTACTCACACAAACAGATCCGGGCTGATACATGTCTGCAGAGAGATTTATAGTCTGTCGCTAAGGATTGGAATGAAGTTGTCTTGGAATGAAATAAAGGGGTCTGGGAGGGTCTCAAAGGAAGTGTCGATCAACTTTAACAGCAACCTTTTCACATCAGAGATTCCACATTATCTGAAGAGCGGCTTTTGAAAGAACGTTTAATCACACTAGCACTTTTGCTTTTGCGTTCATTGGCGTCCTTAACAAGGATTTGTCGCATAATTCTCTTTTTCTTTTCACATAATTCTCTCACACAGCAGTGACGTTTGTTCAAGTTCACAGTCACACAGTTATATTTGTGTAAATAGGACCAAAACAAAATCACACAAGAGTCTATAAAAACTTTTATTTAAAAAATCTAAATTATCCAACTGTACAAAAGCGGTAAGTAATAAATCTAATTTGCGTGTTTGACTGGTCCAAGACTGGAGTTGTAGCAATTCTTACAATGAAGGTCCATGTTTGTTCCAAATACTACACTTATCAAGATAAAACTACAATTAATGAGCTACTTTCCTCAAGTGACGAACTTACTTTGAGTAGTGACGTAAACTTGTACAGGTGTAGCGGTCTTCTCCGCAGCTTTGTGCCATCGGCCGGTACTCAGCTGGACCCACGTGCTGACTTTACACGAATACAGACCCATGTCAGACGTCTCCACATTGTGAATCCTAATCTGGAAAAGCCACTTTCCCAATCGTCTCACATCCACCACATCAGATGTGTTATTCAGAACACCATCACGGCCCAAGTGCGCCAGAACACGGGTTGAGTTCAACAGCCAAGCCACTTCCAGGTCAACTGAGGTCATGCCATTAACAGAAACCGAACAGAGGAGGTGTAAGGTGTCTCCCGCTGATAGTGTGGCATTATCCAGAATTTTAACATCAAGGTAGTTTGCTGAAAAAAAGTAAAGGAACAGAAACATACTATTTACTTATGTACTATTTACTATGAGGTTAGAATTACTTAAGCATTTCTCTACAACAAGCTAAAAATGAAAAGCAGAAATAAGCCTAAAAACTGCAGCAACAGTGTGGACTTCTGATCACAAATCAGCTTTTGCAAAGTTGAAAGCGCTGTAATATTGATTTTAATTAAAAGTCAGTGGCAGTGACTGTGCATACAGTCTCCAGGCAGGAATTTAAACATCCAGCTCTGCGAGAAAGGCATTTCGACATTAAACAGTGAAAAAAAAACAAATCACATGAAACCAAAGAACCAAAATCTAGTAGAATACTAAACGAGACTGGAACCGTTGAGGTAGGAGTCGGGTACTTTTTCGCTGAGAGAGCAACGAACGTTAAAATCGTTAATTAGATTGTTAATTATTAAAAATGTAACTCCTTATGTTTAACTTAACTAAAGAAATGTTTGCTTCACGTAAAACCAACATTAAACGCTGTACAATAAGTCTCTGAATTCAGCATAATAATCCTGTTATTAAGCGAGCGTGGAACTTGTCCCCCACTTCCTGGTCAGGGAGCAGCCAATCACAAATTTCTCACAAATCAGATTAAGTGAAAATAATGCCTAATGTCAAAACGCAAAATAAAAACCTGAAACAAAATGAAAAATTAAAAGTTTTGAATAAATATTGCAAGCAAATAATTCCATAGACAGCCTACTCTCTCCACAAAAGCGAATATTTCTGACAATTCCTGTTGAAAAGCAAATAGTCTTTCTTTCTTTTAGCCATCTTCCTTGAGAAAAGGATTTCTGCATTTAGCTGACAGGCTACTTGGCTAAAACGAGGGAAGTTTACTTCCTGACATCAAGGCGAGTACATTATGCATTATCCAATACTAATTTGGCATTGCTCCCAAGGACACACAACCTCTAAAAATGAATGGATTGAAGTACAATACAAGTGAATGTTTTACATTTTTATTGCTATTATATTTTTTATTAAAGCTTTGTCAGCAAGCAGAAGCAGCAATTAAAGGGCCACAAATGGCTCGCAAGTCATAGGTTCTTGACCTCTGAGCTAGTACTTTTCTTCCTTTCATTTCTTGTATTTTAGACTTTTTTACATAATAACTTGTTTCCTTGTTATAGTCATGTCTTTACTTGCTAGGTTTGCAGATTCGTTTCAGAGTCATGGGTAACTGATGTGCAACATTCCTTGATAATGGATTTTTTTTATTCTGAAACTCAAATGTGCATAAAATTAAAAGTAAATCGAAAAATCTATTGTCATTTGAAGTATTATTAATAGCAATAAAAGTGATTACAATGCATTGTTATAGTTTAAAAGACACAATATCTTTTGAAAAAATGGTAAAGAGACAAAATCCTACTCTGTTATGCAAGACTACGGGATAAATATAATGACTTATAAACAAAACGCTTCACAAAACAGAATCCACAAATCTCTTTGTATAGTTGGAGCACAGAATAATAAGATTATTCACACTTGAAGGAATATGTATTTTTGTCGTGCCATTGGACATTGTCGTATTTCCAGGTTTAGCTGGCTTTAAATAAATTCTATTGTAGTGAGCCCCACCCCCCAACACACACACACACACACACACACACACACCCACACTTAACCACTACACAAACCCTTTCTTTGCTGCACTGATAAAAACACGAGGCTGCACTAACCTGTAGGGGTGACAGACACTTCCCCCATCACCACGGCTTTTTCTTGAATCCTGTTCCAGGTCGCCTCCTCTCTCGTCCATAGTTTGGCGGTACAAACATACGTCCCTTGATCTGCCGGCAAGGCTTCTGAGAGCACAAGGCTGTGTGAAACACCATTTCCTATTTCCAGGCGTATTCCACCATCTGTGTAGCGTTCCATGAAGTCGTCTCCAACAGTCACACTCAAATCAGGACCAAAGGTGAGTAGCTCCTCCAGGAGGAGAGATCCTTTTTTAATCGCCCAGGTGAGGGACGTGTAAATGCCTTCACTGAAGTTACGCGAGACATTGCAAAGGAGTCTGAAAGATCCACCTTCAGGTACCACATCACTTGGAGCTTCTGATGCCACAGTTAAACTGTCAGGAACAACTGAAATATAAGCGGTTTTGATAAAAGGTAAATATTCAACCAACAATATTCAATATGAAATATTCAATTCAACGTGTCCAGTCAACAAACCCAGAAGCAAATAAATTGCCAGGTTTTTTTTGGATGAAAACTAAAATATATTTTATAGACATTTATTAAAGTAAAAATAAAAGTTATTTAAAAACAATTACAAAAGTAAATAAGATAAAATAGTGTTTAGTTGTCAATTAATGTATACAACATTCAGTTCTATCTGTCTTACAATTGAAAACTGAAAGGGTTGGTCAAAATGATTAATTATTAATAATATATTTATTATAATAATAATATATATATATTAATAATATATAATATATTAATAATATATAATATTATTAATGATTAATAATATAATGTAATGAGGCTTGTTTGGTCACAATCAATCTGGCACCACACCAGATATTATTACACCTTAACCCAGGATACAGACAAAAGTCAAACATCCAAAACCAAGACCAACCCAGATAAAAACATTAGTATGAGTCTCTCACAACAAGCTTGGGTCAACAGAATGCTTAAAAACAACAATTGATCTGAATATAGCTGAGTCCAATAATGGGTTGAGGGCATCTGGGAAATGAAGTTCAGTACTCAGGTACAGTCACACTATTCTGTTTGGCTGTTGCATAAAAAAGTTAATCAAGCCACCAAATAACTTTAACTTACAAGTTTTAATGTGATTAAAAGAAAAAAGTAATATACAGAATCTAACTTCGAATCTGTCTGTTTTGTGTTTTTGTGCAAAATTCAATTTTTGAAATTTTCAGAAAGTCAATTTTATTAAGAGACATGGGTTTTTGTCTTAGAAAACTAAACAACTTACTTTAAAAGTAAATTGTTATTTTGAATGTTTAAAAGTCAAGGGAAAATACAGCGTAGACATCAGAATTTGTGGTTGTCTGTATACAAGAACAGATTTCACTGAGCTTATTCGTATGTTATTCTTCACAACTACGGTATGCTGAAATGTTCTATCCAATAAAGTCAGGAAAATGCCAGAAACCAGGAGACAGGAGGAGACACAGCACTTGACAGTGGGATGCTGCTAAACTCCAGTGCTCCCTGAAGAGAAAGTAAATGTGACGATAAGAGCCCAGAAACGCAGTAACAGACGCTTCACACACCATCACGCAACATTAAGACAAAAGCTTTTCACATTTACATTATACAACAGTGTGTGCAATTCAACACAAAAATTGTCCTAATGTATGAGGTTTTTTTTTTCCACCTTTTTCAATGTACTGTATAGTAATTTAAATGATTTGTATTTTCAGCTCAACTCATATTAGGAAATTTCGTGCTTTAAAAAGCTGCCTAAGCACTTGAGTAATTTATCTGTGTGCATGTGTGAATTCTATAGCATGTTACCGAAATAAAAAAAATACACTTGTGAACATTGTTAGGACAGCAAAGTCGGAGTTAGTCAGAGTAAACAAGGCTTCAGCTATAATTAATACTTACTAAAACGTATTTAAGATTTAGACTTCCACTGTATAAAACAATCATGTTGCAAATCTTCCTGAGAATTCATGGTGAATCACTAAATGTGATGTAGTGTTGTACAGGGGCAATACATATCCTATCAAAATCTTCTTATAGTTTCTTGGTAAGGTGTCAATTTTAAGCTAAAGCATTATTATAAACACCTTACGGTTCCAGAAAAAAGTAAAAAGCCATACTCACTTTGGAGCTGAACATCCGCGTAGTAGTTTCCATTAATAACGAAGTCTGTGCTTGGCGTATTGCAGCGGTAGGTTGCACTATCACTGAGTCTAGCTTCTTTAATTTTTAGCTCCACTGCGTTGTCAGCTAGTCTGAACATAGTAATGTCCCCACTGCTAATGCGGTTCTTAAGGGAGGGGTCAGAGAATCCAGGGTCAAATGTTGAAATCACATTTATAGTGTCCTTCCCTTGTGTCACCATCCATTCAAATTCCTGTTCTCTTGGGCCCTCGTAGGCTGAGACGTCACAGCGGATGGACAAGGATTGGCCAGCGATTCGAAGCAAAGGACCCCGTGACACGGTTACGAACCTGCAGTTGCAAAAACCTTTAGAGAGACACACAAGGTGTTATAGATACAAATTTTACATCAAGCTTCATTTAATAACAAGTGACGACAGTTCATATCATCTCAGTGCTCACATCATGAACTACTCATGAGCTTATTCAATAGGTGAAATGTGATTTTATGTGAAAGAAGGAATGACAGTTTGACAAATTACTTACATATTGTGATTATGCATATTAGACATGTTTTATTAGGATGACAAGGTATTTTGTATAGAACCCCATATATCATAAGTGAAATTTTATATTAGTCCTTATTAAAACGTGTATTGATTTTTCGTATTGTCTATAACTCCAGTGGCTGTAATCCCATCAATTTATTGCAAAATTGTGATATATTCCAGAACCACTGTGTAATGTTAGAATGCCAGAGGTGACCAGTAAGTCGGTTCTCTCTAGGGTTATTCTCCTCTCAGTTCGCTTTGGTCTCCTAGCCACTGTCGCATATGTTGCTGCTCACAGGTTATAGCCTTAGTCATAATACAGATGAACCACGCATTTTTCAATTCACACATCTTCTTTGGAACAGTCTACGACTGGGAAAAGCGCTTATATGAAAACTGAAGTTGAACTTCAATATGAAAAAGATGCAATAACAGACAAAAGACAAATGTAAAAACAAGAGCATATTTTAACAAATTCTTAAACAACAAGTCACTGTACTGTATGTGAAATTACACGTGCAAATTATTCACATGTATAAATTAATGTGCAGATTTGATATGCAGTTACTTCGTTTATTTCAAAGCCGATTTGGATACATTTCAAAAACAAACGAAATACACTCTAAACATTACACTGATTTTAAATAATGTGAATTTGACCTACGTCACATGACAACCTAAAGCGAATTAACTTCACGTGACGTTATATTTGCTTTACATACGAATCAAACGCTGCGTAGTAGTAGATGCTTATTCTGTCGTCCGTCACTCGTGTGTATTACAGCTGTTGGAGTACAAACGTAGTTCAGCTGCTCCAGTCAGAAACTCACCGACAGCTGCGCACAGGAGGATCAAGGCTCGACACTTTCGCATTTCCCATGTCTTTCCCATGTCACTGGAGACGCTCCGTTCACCGACCCGCTCTTATTCGTCACTGTTAACGGACAGCATGAGCGAAAGTTTGTTTCCGAATACACCTGCGCGAAGAAGGCACCTCGCCGCGATGACGTCAAGCTTTCAATCCGAACGTGAAGGCGAGAAAACGGCGGCGCCCGCGGTTGGTTCAAACTCCTGGTACCGCAGCTGAATGGCGGAAATGAAACGGGATTCACTACGAGAGACTGAAGGAACGTAATCTTACCCGCCCCCCACTCCTGCCCGTTTGCTTCACTCCCACGCCTTGGCGTTCTCAACAGCCCGGGATTTGATTGCCAACTTCAGTTAAATATATTTTTACTGACGATCCAAACACTCTCAGAGCATATTTAAATGCTCCGCTAATCGGTCGGTCAGTCTGGAATATCTGTTAATGCTCCTTATCGATTTTTATTTTTTGCTGTGATTATCTTAAATTTTTTTTGTCTACACTAAATAATATGCCCATATTTAGATACTGTTTAAAGTCCGCGTAAAAAAATCTGTGCATGACTTCTGATTTATTACAAAACTCCTACGCCATCTAGTGTTAGGACTCATTATAGGGCGATATACGTAAGGTGTACTTTTCCATTTGAATCCCACTGTTGCTTAAATACTCCCACTTTCGAAATATCTTTGTAATGTGTATAATGTGCATTCATGTAAAAAAAACCAGAGTCATGGAGTGATAGGCTATGCGTGCATCACTTTTCCATACTATCAATAATATTGTTTAGAGGCACTGCGACACGTCAGAATTCACAAATTCTATAACGCCAAAGTCAAAATTCAAACTCAGCTTTATTGTAAATTCTGTAATACTGGACGTAAATAGAGAATCAAATTACACTTTTCTACTACTAGATTGATACATTTTTTAGTCTTTCAGTTTAGTTCTTCAATCAAATGCTTAAATTCCTCCATCTATCCATCCATTTTCTGCCACTTTTCAGGGTCATCTCAGAATTTCTGGGCCTGAGGCTGCATTGATCACCAACCATTCGCAGAGTTGGACAGACAAACACATTCACACACTCATACCTACTGTATATGATCAATTTTCCAACAAATGAATCCCAATCAAGCACGGAGTGAATATGTACACACCACACACACACACACACACACACAGACTCGCACCCATGCTCAAATTCACCTTAAAGACATGTTTTTGGACTGTGGGGGCAAACCTGAGCACCAAGAGGAAACCCACACAAGAACAGGGAGAACATGTAATCTCCAAAAACCCCTAATGGCCTGCGGTGTTGGGCAAGCTACTATGAAAATGTAGTGAGCTCAGATAAAAGTTAACCTGAAATAACTAAAGTGTCACTAAAGTAAATCTAACACCTGAGAAATGTAACAAAGCTAAGCTGCTACAACAACATGTGAAAAGTAGTTTACTACATTTTAAGCTACTTCTATACCTTTATATATTGAGCTTCATTCTAAGCCAATGCATCAGTACCACTAAAACTGTCAATGAAACACAGCAGATTTACAATTAAGATTTTGTATTCTGTATCGTAATTAATGCAAAATAATGAAAATCACTTAAATTAAATTAAATTAAAAATATTTCTCAATATTTATCTTGGTGCTGCGGTGGAATACATAAGTTTAGCAAAAAAAAAAATATATATTTTTATATATAAATAGCGTTTTCATCTATAAATAGGAGAGAAAAAAAGATATAGGGATCAGGTTGGTTCTTTATGATAGCTTTTGTTTCCAGACAATTACGTTAATTAAATTGAGTGGATGCTTTAGCATAATAAAAACCTAAAAACATACTTTGTCTCAATTGTCTCAATCAGCAACATATATTTTTCAATGTATGGCCATCGCGAGTGGCGACTCATGCGTCGGCATCAGATTCATTCCCTCTGCCACCATCTTCTCATCAATTGATATCTTATCACGTCAGCCCAGTGATTGGTGAATTGGTGATTTCATCGTCTGAAGCACAAGGTGGCAGTGATGCACAGAAACTGCACAAAGAAGAAATCAATATGAAATTCTGTGAATGATCAGATGATGGATCAGATAATCCAGGATCAGTAATTGTAGCTTGTTTGGACGTTACTGCACTACTTGAGCAAAAACAGAGCTACTGAAAAGTTATTAGAATCTGAAGCCAGCGACTCTACCAATGCACTACTGAGATATGTAGTGAGGCTGGTACTGTAGCTTCGCAACTTGCAGACACTACTGCCCAACATTGCTGGCTTCAAATTCACACCTCGAGTCACAGACAAAACCTTCTCGTTGTGAGGCGACCCCACTCTGACAAACTCACACACTGCCCACTGTGCCACCAAAGTATCAATATGGCCACCAGCGATGTTATCAAAATTGTGCTCTGCATTTAACCATTCAGGGAAGTTAACTCACACAGTGAAGACAAACCCGGAGAGTTGGGAAGCTTGTTAGGGTCAGTGTCTTGCTCAAGGACTAAAACCTACTGCCTCACAGGGCTCAAGACTATTCTTTTCAACCAAGCTTTAGGACTTCAGAACTTTTTCTGTTTCCCTGTGGAACTTTGAAATTTGTGCGCAATTGTAAAGTGCCTTACAAATTGAATATACTATTATTATTATTATTATTATTATTATTATTATTATTATTATTAAAGGTGAGGGTTGGGACGTAGATTGACCAGATGGAGCTTTGCCTTTTGCCTCAGCACTTTCTTTACCACAGTGGACCGGTACATGGACAACAGTAAGGCTGCCAATACTAATGCTCTGTTTCGAATAGATCTGGCGGTTCTGGATAAGCTTTGTTTCTCTCCAGACAATCACATTGAAGATGCTTCATACAAAAGATTCAGATCAAAACCAGGTCTTCTCAACAGTCCAGAGCACCATCCTCTCTTCAGCAGCCAAACACCCACCAGACAAATGGAGTAGAAGTTCACAAACAAGAATTTACACTTAGCTTATTAGAAGCTCGGCCTGAAAACATTGAGCACTGTGTATACGTACCATCACCACCACACACTGCAGAGCCGCGCGTGCCAAAATCGAACCAATTAAACCACACCTCCCAACTCATCTACACTAAATTCCATCCACACACACTTTCAATTTCACTATCCAAGATGTGGTAAAAATTCACCCACACCACCCAATGTCAGTGAGTTCTCAAACACTGCTGTGTTCCAGCACAATGCAGATGGCGATATTGCCTCATCCGCCCAAGAAATTAGCCGCTGTAAAAAAAGATGCCGACTTGTTGCGCATAATCACAGTGTAATGAGTAACATAATACTGTATACTCAGAATGAATCAAAAATGCAGTCAAGTAGAGTTGCAAATATTTTTGATATCCAGTACAAGAACAAAGTAGCTTATACTTAAGTAAAGTAACTAATAACTCATTTACTCAAGTACTTTACACCACTACTCACTTCATGCAGATGACTGCATGTTCTCGCAAACTAACCACCACCTGGTGAATTATGTGGATGGCACGGCTCTGGTGTCTCTTCTCCTCACAACATCATGGAGCAATTTTCCAGGAGTCTGTGGATTGTGGAACTAAATATTACATTTGACCTTCTCTAGCCAACAATTTCACGAGGTGAATAAATATCTCTGAATCTTTTTGAATGACCAGCTGAAGTTCCACCTATCAATCTGAAGAAGTGTCACCATTGTCAACGTAGTTGTTTTGAAGTAAACAGTGGCTTTTTGATTTTTTGCGGCTCTGCTGCAGTACGTGCCAAAAGTCATTTGCTTCTGAACGATAGCCGCAAGTTATCTTATATAACTTTTTCTTTTTTGTGTTTTTACGTTTACTTTCCTTTAAATGTAATTATTTTCTTTCAAAAACTATTCTCTTTTCATCTCTATTTTTATATTATAATATTTAATTACAGTACCTAAATTACTGCTTGTTATACAACTGGCTTTTCTGCTTTTTTTGCTCTGTTTTAATTTAATACTTAATGTCATGTACTGTTACTTAACAATAGTAACACATCAACATGTTTTTTTCAGGCACATTTTCCTACCCCTCACTTTAAAATATTTCATTGTTCAAAAAAGAAGCAAAGCGTAATTCTTACAGCTACTCTTCACAATGTTGCAGCTGTAAAAGCCCCAGTAAAGCACCTTCATCTGCATCTGGGTCTAGCCAAGTCTCAGCTACAGTCCATTAAAAGTACTTGAGTAAATGAACAAAATATAAGCAATTTATACTCTCTACTTGACTACATTTTTGATTGAGTATATTTACTCTTTACTACCACTACATTTGAATGGACACTTAATGTTACTTGTTACATTGGGATTGTGCACGACAAGTCAGCATCTTTTTCTACCGCGGTTAACTTTTTGGACGGATGAGGCAATATCTCCATCTGCAGGATGCTGAAGCTACTGGATGCTATTTATGAGCTAAATCCAGTGAACATGAATTAGCGATTGCACTGTTTTCCACATTTGTGTTTGACTGCCTTTTTTTTTTATCTATTTTTTTTTCATTTTGAAACATTGAGGTGTTAAATTCCATTTATATGTTATGAGATAAACCTAATAAGTAATACAAAGTTTCTTGATTTTCATATTCCTTGGTGTTTGTTGAGCCTCAGCATGAGTGAAATACTTGGAAATTGGATATTTACAACTTTTTCCCCAAGTCTTTTTTTATAATTGTTGACTTGTAATGGGGTAATTTTTTACAGTAAGGTAGGTATCTGTACATTTACTGAAGTAGGGTTTAGGGAGTCCCACTCGGGCCTGCTGACTCTACAGAAAGAGGTGTCGGATCTGCCATACAGAGCAGGGTCGAAAGCAAGCGAGCATAACCTAGACAAAAACCTTGTAATTTTGTGTATAAGGAAACCTGAAAAGAAAAACAAAAGATGGGGGAAAGAATTGGCCATAATGGTTCAGTGTATTTTACAGTTGATATAAAATGAAAGTTACAATCATGTAAAATTCAGATTTAATGTTAATGGCATCAAAGTTAAGCATGTTAATGGCATAATTGTTTTACACCGTTGAAATAAAAAATGTTAAATATATTTATACGTAATTCCTTTGTGAAAACTTGTGACTACATAGACTTAAGACGTATGACTGAAGAGGCTTGTTGTGAAGTCCAATGATCTACAGAAGAGAGGTTTTGCTGTCACTTTATTCATTTTTTCAAGGTGCTATCTCTCAAACACCGGAAAACAGCAAGCAACACAAAAGCTGACACGATCGGTGAGTGAAACAAGGAGCTGCTAACCACATCCTCGAGGCTACGTACATGTGTGAATGTGTCACCACAGCCAACAAGAAATGAAACGCTTCACAAAACAAAAGCAGGTTTTTGTTCCATGTTTTGTTCACACAGTATTGTTGAGTTTATAGCATTTATTTTTCATTTAGGAACTACACAATACAAAACAAGCATCATTTTTGGAAAGACAGTATAAAAGCATAAAATGGTAAGTAAGTAAATAAAAAAATCTACAAAACAGGACATGTTAGTCTAACTAATGAATAAACATTTTGTATTATCATATGGTCATTGAAATGTAACAATCTTATATCAGTATAACTTTTTGTTAGTCTGTGGACTCATTACTTGGCCATTTTATAAATCAGATTTTTTTTTTTTAACTCTTGATAGTTTTATTACTTTTCCAATTCAACTGAATGCATGATTCTGATGAAACCCACAAAAGCACGGGGAGAACATGCAAACTACACACAGAAAGTCCCCGGTTGGCCTTAAACTTACACCTTAAGACACAAACTGAAACTCCTTGCTATGAGGAGACAGCGCTATAGCATCTATGTATTACCAGATTTGGAAATAAGACGTTGAGTATTGGTGTCATATATAATTCGGCAAACCATCTGACAACTACAAAACATTAAGACTGAGTTTGTTCATGTGTTAATATCATTCTTACAACCGTAACTTTACCGTAGCAAAAGATCCAATTGACTGACTCCAACTAAAAAAAACAAAGAACATCATTCCATGACTCTGTACGGCACTTGAGTTTTCCTTCCTTTGGGTTGTTTCCTAGGACGAGGTAAAGGAGGAGGATCTTCCTCCACATCCTCATCATCCTGGGGAGGTGGTGGGGGTCTCACACGGACCTGAGCTTTTGGTGGTGGGCTCTCTGACTCTTTAACACAAACAGTGGACCCTTCCTCGGGCACAGGGGGGGCTGGCTGCCCTCTCGCAGTGCGCTTGGATCTTTGCAAACTAGCATCAGATGGTGGATATAAGGACATTAGCCTCAGCTCTTCCTCTTCTGACAAACAGACAAACAAAAAATAGTGGATGAGGGATGGGAATGTGACATGTATGTGTAGTAGTGAAAGATACTGGTAGGCATATCTAGCCATACATTCCATGCATCCATCTCATCCGTCCGTCCGTCATCCACATATATTAGTGATGGGCCGATAACTTTTTTTAGTGTGCCAAAGAAGTTTAGCGTGAATGAACAAGCCGAGTTCTCACACTTGCGATATAAGACAGGCAAACTATAAGATAAGATAAGATACGTTTGCTAGATGTTGCTTTTATAAAAAGGAAATTAAAGTAACGAAAGTGCCAAGCTCGGGAGGTGGGTGTGGGAGGCACAAATTCAGGGTGCGAACATTTAACAGAGAAACACTGTCTCAATGGAAAAACCAGCGGATGTAAAATGACATGAACTGCCACGCTGCAATTGTTGTTCTTTTTTTTTCTTTTTCTTTAGTATACTGTCTATTGGCTTTTACAAAGTAGTTTTGCGTCTCGATTTATTTATCGAATAATTATTGTTTGACAAAAAAAAACCCAAATTCTAAATTATTTTATTCCCCCATCATTACCTGTTTTTAGTCACTTTTAAAAACACATTTTTATGCTCTGGCTTTTAACTCGGTATGAGGTCCTCTATGTTTAGTGGGTTTTACTTAGGCTGTGATTTTATTCACATTTTATTATACTGTTTTCAAACATTGGTTGTTTTATGTCCTTGTTGTACAGCACTTTGGTCGACCTTGGTTGTTTGCTTGGTCGGTTTTGTTAAATGTGTGAAAGGTATGTAAAAAAATGTGCATGTGGTACATGTGTACTCATGAAACATGCAACAGATTACCAAAAGATTGTGATATTTTTCCAATATCTAGTCTTTTTAACTAGCAGATTCTCACCTTGCTGTCGCTTCTTCTGTTGCCTACAGTCATAATATACACCGATCACAAGAGCGGTAATTAAAAGCAGAACAAGAGCTCCTCCACCGGCTAAAAGGCTCACCATGAACCAGAAATTATAGCCAAATAGTGTGTCCACAGAACCTGCAAAATTACCTGTAAATTAAAATAACAATTATAATTCAATATTTAAATTAACATTTAAGTGTTGTGTATTGTTTCATTCAAACGTGCACTGGACTAGATTTACACATTTAACAACTGCATGTTAAGAATAGACTATATGTATAGTGCTAGATAATTACATAATTGACAATAAATAAATAAAACGTATAAATGTCTAAAGCACCCATCTATTAATCACACTGTACTAAGTGTGCAAAAGCTTTATTTATTATCAGTAAAATATTACATATCATATAAATGTACTTATGTATTTAAACATTTATTAAAGTTGAAACAAAAAAAACACAAGTAAAAAAAAAATCTGAAGTATAAATTACGTACATGACAAAGTGTTGCTTGTTGCTACTAGATCCAAAGTGTTGCTTGTTGCTACTAGATCAGGAGTATATGTTACACTGCATGAATATAGCGTCCTCTTTTTCACTTTATCCAAGATCAATTCCTGCGACTTTTCCAATTTGATTTCTTGATCTCCTTCACGCCAACTTATATCTAGATATTTTTTACCAAACGTTTCACAGGTCAGACTGGCGTTCCCTTTTCCCCCGCAATTCAGCAGCACGCGTGGTTTTTCTGTGGCACAAACAGGGTTAGTGTTTTTTTTTTTTTACTTTCATAATTGAGCTAGAAAGTTCTGCTTACCGTACACTGTTATTTCCAACACTTCATGACGCTGCGAGATCCTGATATTGTTGTATACGTTAAATTCGTACTTGCCGGTGTTGTACAGACTAATGTTCAGAAGTCTAAATAATGGTCCTTTTTCATCGATGTGCAATTTAAGTTCCATGGCTTTACTGGAAGAATTCTTAAGTTCCTGACCATTAAAATACCATTTTACATGTTCCTCTTCCCTTTTTTTTGAGTTTATGCTGCATGACCCTCCTTCCAGCTTATTAGTATGGATTTTTCCGCATTCTTCAGACACTAAAACAAATAAAGAACCACCAAAACAAAAAACAAACAAAAAACTTTCAATTAAATACATATTTACAATTAACATGATAATGGAATGCAGTATCGCACATTTGCATTCTGTCACAAAACATTTTGTTTTACTAATCATATAATTAAAACAAAAATACAATTTCTAAACATAATCGAAAAAGCCGACTTCTAAAACAATTAATTTAGTTTCTTTATATATTGAAAAATTAATTAATTCAGGAATTCTCTTCTAAATGACAATAAGAATCCATCAAACTTACATGCGAATGTAGTAAAGTCACAAAAAAGCAAAAATAAAAAAATTAAATTGCCGTTCATTTTTCTTTGTTTGAAAAACCAAGAAAGAATTCCAAAACTCAACTGTTAATTGTAAAGAAACAAAACAAAAACAATGATCTTAATGCATTGTCTCAGCTAGGTGAAAAGACAAAAAGGCGGATGAATACATCGTGACGCTACCGACGCATTTTTTTTTTTTACCGACGCTCATGGGCTACTGTTCTTCTTGTTCTCGTCGACAAGAAAAGAAGCATCAGTATCACACTTCTTCGATTTTCATCCAGCTGTTGCATATACACGTTTTAGGCTTTTGTTGTGATGCACACAAGACGCGGGGCAGTACTATCCACATCTCTCTCCGTCTTCTCCACTTAAAATTTCCTCAACTTATTTTCGAACAAACTAGAAACCTCCCAAACCCATTCTCTCTCTTTTCCTGTTCTGCTTCATCTTTCCGCTCGGAACCTGCCATCGTGTGGTGACATTTATGAATTACATTCGATACATACATAGGCTCTCTCTGTCTGTCTGTCTGTCTGTCTGTCTGTCTCTCTCTCTCTACACACACACACACACACACACACACACACACACACACACACACACACACACACACACACAGTTTCACACGGTAAGTCTGCGGCTAAAAAACAATTATCAGTGAAAGAACATGAATGTTCATATAACTAAGTCGGGTCGAGAATGTTGTGTGTTGATCATCATCTTTCTTGTGAACACCGGGGAAAACACTTTTTTTTTTTAACATAGACTATATTCTAGTTTAAATGCAGGGTTACAAACCCAGTTGGTTTAACTTATAACATATTAAAAATGAAAACAATCTTATCAAATTATATCTTAACATGTTAAGTGAAAAAAATCCCAATTTTACATGATGCTGGACGTCTTGAACACAGATTTTACGGTTTAACTAAGTTTCTCCATCAAATCAAAAAGAGGAACTGTTGAGCAGAAACTCAGACACTTGCAGAATAATAACGAACAACACAGTGACACTTATTGTGTCATTATTGGTCATGAAAGTAATAATAATCAAAAACTGCATTAGTACAAGCTCCCCATTTTATAAATCACTTTGGATAAAAGGTTCTGTCAAATGACTATAAAGTAAAATAACAGCTTCATAGTGACTGTGTGAGGATGAAAAATCTTTAAGGATGCAAGTGTAACTAGTGTAAAATCTAAAAATCTTCATAACATTTTAGTATATATTTACACAGTTTAAAGTAAAGTGTGAACTCTGTTTCTAAAGTCTTGTGTTTTTATTGTGTGGATCACTGGCTGACGTCAGTAAATGAGTGTTACTGATTTGAGCTGTTTTATTTCCAGAAGGCGGTGGTGGTGGAGTTGTGATGCTGACTGTAATACTTGTGATCCTGGTTCCGCTGCTGCTGCTGCTCTTCCTGTTGTGATGTTTGTGTAACCCCTCTTCGTTCTTTCCGTTCACCTTTCTCCCAGTAACAACGCCAATCAGTTTCTTTTCTCCAGCTGTTTATTCAGGAGACTGAGGGTGGAAGAAAACAATAAAACAAACAACCCAACTCGTCAGTTTAAGAACTTAATTTCCCAGAATGCATGTAAATGTATCTGAAGAAGTTCCGATTTTTCATATGAGAGTTTTGAGTGAAATCGAAAGAAAAAAGAAGCATGCACGCAACTGGCGTTCGTGTTTTCTTTATTTAAAGTTATAAGCAGAGTAATTCCGCATTTCTCTTCTTTACCTGCATCTAGCATTTATGAATAAAATCAAGCATGAACGATTAAGATAATTTTGGAGTAAGTTCATAGTGGGCGGTGCTGACGTACTATATGAGAAAACATAAACGTGAGTATCGAGGCAGCACAGACACTATACTAACAGTATTATCCAGGACAAATGCAGCACAGCATCAAACAGCATAATTTTGGTCAGTATGTGAGGTGAGATTGGACGTCAAGTGGAAAAAAAAAGAATTACTTTTATTTAAAAAATCTTGAGCAGCAGAAATGCGGAATTCAGTGGCACAACCGCAGCACAAACAAAGAGATTGAGTTTAACTCAAACAATTTTTGTTTGATGGTGTGCAAATATAGCAGGGTAAAATATTTTTAGTTTGAATTTGGCAAAAATGTTGTAATTAAACTGTTTTCTTTTACCTGGAGGTAATTTATTGTTTTTATATTAAGCAACCAGTAGGGGGAGTCACGGGAGTCTACTGGTTATGACGTCAGCCACCAGTAGCGATCGAGCCCCGTCCTCAAGTTCAAATTATCAAAAGTTATTATTTTTCGTTAAATATCATTTAATTTATGTTTTACTTGCAACTGCTGTATATTTTTGTTTTGTTTTTATATGTTTGTATGTGCGAGTTGACAGCGATTCTGACCGTGATTCCGCAGCTGTAGCGCGACCAGAACAAAGGACATCTTATGTATTATTTTATTTTGCAGTTGGATCGTTTGTTTTATTGTTTTCTTCAACCCTCAGGTATGTTCTGGAACGTTTTTTATTGTTTTATTGTAATGTTAAATGGAAAAAAAATATTTTGGTGAGTTAAATACATAACAATTAAGAAAGAACGAGATGACTGGGAGTGTGATTTCAGAAATAGTAAAAAGAAGAGAAACTAAACTAGAAAACTAAACATGAAAAATATTAAGTATCTGGCAAACACTGGATTAGCGGGAATAATATAAATATAGAAATTAGACTATGAAGTGGGACGGGGGTATTATGTTATGAGAAGATAAACCAGAAGGTGGCGGTCATGTAACAGGGAGGAAAGCAGATCGCAGTTAATTGCTAAAGAAAATGAACCGGAAGAACTCTCACAGTCACAGTGAGTCCAGGTTTAGTTTAGTTTCACTTTCGACGGGCGTGTCGGTAAGGCCTCCGTACTCGAATGAAACGTCGATTTAAGGATATAAATGTTCATTTAACAATGGCGAGTCAAGCAATGTGTGTGTTGGTCGTCTTCTCTCTTGTGATCACCGGGGAAAACGTCTCAATAAGTAAGTACTGATGTATATAAATATATAGTACTACGTTCCACACATGAATTATTATCGATGAATTTTGTTGTGTTGTTTTGGATACACGTAAAAAGTTGTGAGGTTATGAGGTTGTGAGGCATGAGGTTATCCTAGCCACAGCTCGGTGCGGGGTTTCTTACCGCAGTCAAGCCCGCCCTCAGTTGCTTTCTGTGTGCGCGCGTATACCGCTTATTACGTGAAGACGGCATTATACCAGCGTTCAACTGCAAAAACAACTCAAAACAGTAGTTTTTAATCACTTTACCTACATTACCCTTTATGTTCTGTTACATTACGTTAAAACTGTACATTATTGGCTATTTTCTCTTTTCATACAAATTATCCTCTTCTTATTATTAAAAATAAATCACAAATTATCACGACCTCACACTAACACAAGATTGTACTAGACATTATTGTCTCTGCACATACATAGTTTGAGAATATATGAACGCGTAGTTTTTCTGTTATTGTACAACAAACTGTACTTTTTGGCGATTTTATATTTTTATACTTAAATTTGAATTTAAAAAAAATCACAAATTATCACGACATCACACTAACACAAGATTGTACTAGACATTAGTGTCTCTAGATTTACATAGTTTGAGAATATATGAACGCATAGTTTTTCTGTTATTGTACGACAAACTGTACTTTTTGGCGATTTTATGTTTTTATTTTACATTTTTATTAAAAAAAAAATCACAAATTATCACAACACCACACTAACACAAGATTGTACTAGACATTATTGTCTCTGGATTTACATAGTTTGAGAATATATGAACGCGTAGTTTTTCTGTTATTGTAATGAATTCCAGTTAACACGGATTTTTGCGTTACGAACGATAATTTCAGATTTCATACATTTTCGTTTCAGGATGGTGGTATTAGAGTCTCTTCACAAACAGTTTCACGACAGTCCAATGTGTAGTCTTTGTGTTGACGACAAAGTTGTACGTAATACAAACAAACATGATGTACAAGGTCGATGCGTCGTGTATTTATCCCAATAATCACAAAAACGAGTTTTCTTGAACAACAAGAATAACATTTGATGTTTATTAAATAAATGTAGATTTAGTGCAAAGTGCAGCAAAACTGAGCAAAAACATAAAACAAGTCCAACTCTCTTTTTTCCATATTTCCTTTCACCCAATTCTTCTCTTAATTTTCTCTTCCTTATTTTCTCACTTTTACCGGGCGTTTGAGCGGGTGATGGGGGTTTAAGAAACGTGTAGCCTAGCTCAGTGGCGCCCATTGGAAAACATTTTGTGTCTTGGGCCTTATACCGCACTTTTTCTTTTTTTTTTTCTTTTCGTCAATTAGATCCATCTATCCAAAGCAACTTCCATGTCATTAAAAATTTGTCAAGATTTGTAAAAAGTGTGAAGCTAGGAATATTTAAGTGTTTGTGGGTGGTAGTTTTGTCATCATAGGTATACCTGCATTGTCTGACTTGCACTGTTCAGAATGAATCAGTCTGGAACAATCTTAGTAATAATTAAACAACATTTACCGTTCAAGTGTGAATAATGTATTGCTTTACATATAAAAAGAGCAGAGAGCAGCACCACAATAGTGACTTAATCAAAGTGCCATAGTAAATATAAGTGATATTGGACTCATTCCTGCCAGAGTGATTTAAACAGATAAAAACGTTTAACCTTGCAAATAATGCAAAGTGCAAAGAAAACATTTTGAAATAAATTAGATGCAACAAAAAACTGAAAATATTTTAATTTAACATTTAATTTAAACTGAAGAAAACATCCAGACATTCTTGGAATTAAAGACCGTGATATATCCCATTAAATAAATTATTTCAAACGTGTGCGTTTAGGCGTTTGAAAACTTTGAGAAAAGCTTTGGAACTTTGTGTGATGAAGCTGCGTCTGACTGTCACGGAGATGATAATATGTCAAATACTGTATGTTCTTTTGGTAATATTTGTGATATTAGTTTTGGTTGGATTGCAGAGCATGATTTCAATATTGCTTGACATATTGACAATGTCACTTACTTTACTTATTTCACAGTTGTCAAAAGCGTAAAGAATGCAGCGTTGGCATTATACTTCAAAAAAGCTTTGTGATTTAACAAACCTTTCTTTTAACAAATTATCAGAAACTGTTGCCGTCTTTTTTCTTCCCTGCTGCTTTATTTTGATTTTCGTTTTTGATGCACAGATTTAACGAGGGTTATTCGCAAAGACTTTGCTTAACTGCGAGAGCGAGTATCTGTCTGTCGGGTCCACGTCACGTCAGGAAAGTAAAGGAAAGTGAGGTGATGGCAATATGGCCACTAGGGACCATACTGAATTGGTGCTCTGCATTTAACCCATCCAAGTGAAAGTGCACATACATACAGTGAAGTGAACACACACACACACAAACCCGGAGCAGTGGGCAGCCTAGCATGTGGGGTTCAGTGTCTTGACCAAGGACACTTAGTTGCAGAACCAGCAGTAAGGTGGTAACTCCCCACTACTACTCCGCACTACTAACATGCCATCCTTGGTTAGCGAGCAAGACAATTTTGATTTAGAAATCAAAAATAGAACTACAAGAAAATGAGAATTTTTTTTTTTAATCGAGGAATTTTTTACTGGACCCACCGGGCTAACAGTTGGACCGATCTGGTGGCCCTGAGGGTTTTAGATATACTGTAAAAGAAATGTCCATCTAATCCATCAGCCCTGCATCTAATTTCTTACTTTTAATTAAGTTAGAATACAGATTTTGTTTACAAATTAATAATTGAGCTCTACTAAAATGTAATGCCCCCCTCAATACCGTGATTCAATATTGATACCGTCTGAAAATACCGTGATATGACACTCATATTGCTCACCCCTACTGTACAAAAAACTATAGCATTTCTGAAGTCGACAATATAACTGACCCGGTGGCCCGGACGTACTTTTAAAACCAACCAGGCCACCAGAACAGTCCAACTGGGCCAGTAAAAATTACTCAAAAAAAAATCCAATTTCTCATTATTTACCTGCATTTCTGTTAAATCGTTTTGCTCGCTAACTATCGCGTATTGTACAAAGCGTTAAATGATCCCGGCAGTCTTACTAATGTGCAGCGAGTTTTTGGTGCTTCGCCTCCAAACGCTGTGCTCAGTGCTCACATGCCGAAGTGCCGAGTCCCGCGGTTGTGCGCGTGCCGCCGCGGCATATACAAGTAGCAACTTCCTTGCAAATAAGCTCGTTAAAGCTGGGCATCAAAAACGAAAAATGGGATTAAATAAACCAGCGCGGAAGAAAAAAGACGAAAACTGCTTAGTTTTGTTAACAGAAAAGTTATAAGCAATAACAACACACTTTATTATTAAATCATAATACAATAACCAAAAACTACTATCAAGAATATTACGTGAATAACTGAGTTTCTGACTCTGACTGAAGAAAAAAATCACGAGAGGAATTGGGGGAAATTGCACTTGTTCTGCTTTTGTTTAGTTTTGCTAAACCCAGGCCAGTGGGTTTGAAGAGGCAATAGTTTCAGCTGCAGTTCCTTACTAATGTCTTGTCGCTTGTGTAAACAACATTAACAAATTGGCATTTGCTAAGGTGCGTAGCCTGGTAAAAGGGTGGACGCTGGAAGATACACGGAATGCTGTTGAGATACACGACAGTCGTTGCAATTATCCAAGATTCAGCCAGAAAATCATGTCGTTTGGTGATGGATAAAACATAAGTTAGTAACATCCAGTATGGGGATTTGCAAGACATTAACAATCTAAAATACCAAGGAATACCTCTTTTGTTCCCAACCACAAATGACAAATCAGAGCAGGGTGGCGCTCAATCAAAAAGTTCCATCTTCACGTCAAAGTTGGAGATCAAGAAGCTTCAATGATTGCCCAGCCCAGTCACTAGACCTGAACATCATTGAGCATATGTGGTGTAGGATGAAAAAGGAAGCATGGGTGAGGAAAACCAAGAGTATTGTTGGTGAACTCGGGGAATTAGTACACTGTTTTGCTATTCCTGATCACAGCAATACTTTGATATGAGTCTTTCAAGCTCATGGCAGTTGTGGTCCAGCGTTAGGAAGTTTCACCAGCCACCCAGGCATTACAGGTTCAAATCACAGTTTGGTGGGTTCTACAACTGTGCTGTGGCACAAACACTACATCTTTAGGCTGCCCACTTCTCCGAGTTTGTGTGTGAAACTTCACTGGATTGCTTCAATGTGGATACGGTGGCCATATTGACAAACTTGCCTCACAAACAAGATCTCACAACACTACTACTGACATTTTGTATTTGCAGTTAATTTGTTCAATTTTTGTACAACTCTTGTTTTGCTTTGATTTAAATGATAAATCGTTTATTAGTGAAACTAGTTTACCAATTCAGAGTGTTTTTTAAACTTTTTATATACGCACAATCCATTGCACTAGCCTGTACATACCTATGTAAATTATTTTACAGTGTATATAGTCTGTATAATGCATCTGTAAATAAAATTATATCTATTCCTGCATAGATTGCTCATAGTAACTGTAAATATAGTCTCTGTTCATAGCATTTTAATTCACATCTCTGCACATGTACATTCTGTATATTTCAGCTTATAACCGATATTCAGCACTTACTGCTATAGCACTTCTGGTTAGACATAAACAGTATTTCGTTGCCTTGTACCTGTACATGTCTAATGACAATAAAGTTGAATCTAATCTAATACCGTATTTTTCGCCATATAAGACGCACCGGCATATAAGACGGCGCACCCAATTTTAAAGGAGGAAAATCTAGAAAAAAAAAGAGTTTGAACCAAATACTGTAGTAAAATATTTTATATCAACTGTATAAAAGTTAACAGCAGTTTAAGAACAATTGTATGCCAAACATGTAACATGAACAGTCAGTAAAGTCAGTAAACAGTGAAAGTGACAATAAAAAGGCTGTAATGTTTTATTCGAACCCCAATAATTCCTCTTCTTCACTGCTATCAGAAATGAAGAAGGACAGATCCACACATTCCCACAGTAACACTGCCTCCACATTAGTAAGAATAGCGAGTATCATAGCATCGCCGCTCCTCACCTGCTGCTGACAATCCGCACTATGGTAGGATCGACGAACAAAGGGCGTGATGACGTCAGTGCGCACCTCCGGGTGTATTAAGATGGCCGACTATGGCAGTGACCGCGCTCCGCGGATCTCTGCATTCGCTGTATAAAATGAACCAACTTTTCCCCCTCAGTTTTGGGGGTAAAAAAGTGCGTCTTACATGGTGAAAAATACGGTTAGCTGTTTCTAACATCAATTGATGAACTAAAAGTCTGGTTAAAAGCGACAAGACATTTGTCAAGGACTGTCGTATTTAGAAGTGGTCTGCTGTGTGGTCATCAAAATAATTTGTTTACATAAAATAGAAATAGTGCAGGCTTGTGTGACAAGAATGCACAATATAGATTGTTGTAATGTAACTCACAAACTAGAGTTCAGAATAGGGCTGGGCGATTAATCGAAAAATAATCAAAATCGAAATTCAAATTTATAATCGTTCACATTTTTCCATGACGATTATCTCGATTTCGATTACTTTCCCTTTAAGAACTTTTATTTATTTTTTTACTTTCCCTTTAAGAACTACCGCGTGTGGAATTGAGTCACTACGTCACGTTTT
This sequence comes from Paedocypris micromegethes, assembly GCA_028031935.1. Classification (NCBI taxonomy): domain Eukaryota; kingdom Metazoa; phylum Chordata; class Actinopteri; order Cypriniformes; genus Paedocypris; species Paedocypris micromegethes. The sequence goes on along the minus strand of CM051501.1, from coordinate 18,076,372 downwards.
TGCGCCCAACATGTCGAGCATGGAGAGTTTAGACCAGTGGTGCCCATTACGTCGATTACGACGCAAAGGCATTGTGGGTAGATCGCATGACATCCCAAAACGATCGCAAAAAAATGCCGTGGAAAAAAAAAAAGTTTAAAAACTCTAGCATGCTTGGAAGAGAGGGGCTAATGAGTTGAAAGGACGGAACATGTAAAAAGCGATTCTTAATCCAGCATTTACACGATTCTGCCGAACTCTAATTTGAAATGAGCGCTCTCTCTGTCAGCTGTGTGTGTGCGGCACCGGGGCGGAGCTCCGTCATCGGCGTGCAGCAGCAGTCACGTGCGCTTATTACTTTCACTCACAACGAGTTTACAAATAAAGAGAATGAGTGAGGAAACACAACGGTCCAGTAAGTCTGCTAACAACTCGGACATTTTCGTACCTGAAAAATAATTTTATTTTCTTATTATTTGTATCACTTATTTGTGTGTGTTTACTGCGGGTTAAAACCAAAAGATGACACTGAACAAACCATATACAGCAAACAACAGTTGAGGACAAAATAATGAAATAATACATTTATTTAGGTAATAAAGTATATATATATATATATATATATATATATATATATATATATATATATATATATATATATATATATAGTTCTAACCTGTTGTTTACATTGCACAATGAAAATTGTTTACAGAAGTACAAGAAATGCAAAAGAAAAGCATCGTTATTTTTGAAGTGCACATTTGTTTACTTTTAATAAGACATTCAAAATAATTTATTTTATTTTACCGTACCGTACCGTACCGTCTTCTGCCGCTTATCCGGGGCCGGGTCGCGGGGGCAACAGCCTCAGTAAGGAGGCCCAGACTTCCCTTGCCCCAGCTACGTCCTCCAGCTCTTCCGGAAGAATTCCGAGGCGTTCCCTGGCCAGCCGGGAGACATAGTCTCTCCAGCGCGTCCTGGGTCTGCCCCTGGGTCTTCTCCCGGTGGGACATGCCCGGAACACCTCAGCCAAGGCGTCCGGGGGGCATCCTTACCAGATGCCCGAACCACCCCATCTGGCCCCTCTCAACCCGAAGGAGCAGCGGCTCTACTCCGAGCTCCTCCCGAATGGCCGAGCTCCTCACCCTATCTCTGAGGGAGAGCCCAGCCACCCTGCGGAGGAAGCTCATTTCCGCCGCTTGTATCCGGGATCTCGTTCTTTCGGTCACCACTTATTTTATTTTGACAAAAAAATTTGACTTTCTATAAAAACAAAGTGATTGTTCAATTTAAGCCTGTTCTAATGTGTGATTATATTTTACTTGATGTTTAATAAGTAATCATAAAGAAGATCTGTGTGTGTTTCCTTCAATTTTTATCAAGTAATCTCAAGTATAAAACTTGTCATTGAACTATGAGGGCAGAAAAGAAAAAAATCAATAAAATAATCGTTAATTAATCGTAATCGTGTTAACATGTTCAATTAATCGTGATTTTGATTTTAGGCATATTCGCCCAGCCCTAGCCAGAATGTTATGAAACTGTAAATGAAGAGACGCAGCTAATATACCGATTTCTGAAGTGTCTTATTATTTAAAAAAAAATTAATAAAGGTAATAAAACTAATAAAAATAGTTAAAGATAATTCTGTGTTTAGCGTAGAACCCTGTATACTGTATGTGCGTACAAAATAGCAAGTCTACAAATTCTCCTATTAAATCAGATGTTCAAGAATGTTATTTGAAATGTAAAAATGTTGTAGTGTGAAGTTATTTCTGTCAACTGCATTTAAATAAAAAATCTTTTTTCATTTTCAGAGAAATTTTTCGGAAAAGTGGGTGATACTGTGACTTTTGGGCCAGAAAATGTTGACTCTGAAATCACCAGTTTTACTTGGGATCGTCCTGAGCCGAGTCCTTCTCGTGTAGTGGCTGAAAGGGACGAAGGCGAGAAAGACCTTTATGTTCCAAATCCTACGTTCAAAAACCACGTAACTGTTAATTTTACTACAGGATACATCACTTTAACGTCTTTACAAGTTGATTTTTCAGGAACTTACACTGTTCGAATCAACTCCTATAGTACAGACAACCAATTCATCTTGACTGTTAAGAGTGAGTAACAACTGTTGATGTTGTGTGAAATCATTATCTGAAAATTTGTTTTTATTATATTTTAAAACATGTTTTGACAGACCCAGTCACTAAACCACAGATCAAACTGGACATAACAACTAATGCTGTCTATTTACAATGTGATGCCGATGAAAAGATTAACTGGACCAGTTCTGCTGAAAAACCAATGAACAAGTATGACAACGGAAAGCTCACCGTGGTATTAAACAATGAAGACCCAGCAACTTGCTACACATGCACCACTTACAATGAAGTGAGCAGCTCCACCAGTGAATCTGTCTGTGTGAAAGACTTTCTTCCAGGTGAGATGTTTGTGGTCAGTGGTGGTCATTTTTACTCTTTATTAAGCGATGAGCAGTAATCTAACATTCCTGTCTATGTGTTCGCTGTTGTTATTGTCTAATTCTATATTAATCTGCTTGTGTGATACCTTTACTTTTTTTTTTTTTTTGAAAGACTTAATTTTTTCTAAAGCTCCTCGTTTTGTAAGTCACTTTGAACAAACTTGTAAGGAACCTCTTTACTGTAACTTAATGAAACATATCATCTGAATGGAGAGAAGCAATTATTGTAGCATTTTGTTTCTAAATACAAATCTCTCGCAATAAACGTATTTCTGTTTGGTCACCCTGCAAGCTCAATTTTCCGGTGAATGTCACAAACAGTTTAATTTAATTATTTAAATCTGTTTTGGAAGTCTGTGGGTTTTGTTTTTTTTTCTCTGAATCACTGGCTGACGTCAGTAAATGAGTGAATGTTACTGATTGGAACTGTTTTATTTCCAGGAAGCGGCATTGATGGTGCAGTTGTGGCGGGGATTGTAATAGTTGGGATTCTGGTTCCGCTGCTGCTGCTGTTCTTTCTGTTGTATATATTCTATGATCCTTTTCGTGGTATGCTTCCCATTGTTTGAAATTATTTATATGAGAACTTTTATTTTTTATTTTTAGAACCTACATTCTGTTTAGTTTAATGTATCTTGAATTCATATTTGTCTTCAGTAAACAGCTGTGTATAAAGCATCTGTCTAGTTAGTCTTGTACCATTTTACTATTCATAATCAGATATTAGTTTAGTTTTCAAAACACAAATAGAATTAGGAAAAAAAAGTAAAATAAAATAAAAATGAACTAAAAGCCAAAAGTTGCCTATGATGAGAAATGTTGTATAATGTACCAATGTACACCATATAATAATTAACCTAAATTTTAACAGCAAGGGTAGTATTTTCAACTAGGTGTCCATCAGTTATTGACTATATTTGGCGAGTTTGAAGATGTAAAACCAGATTCTTTTACTGATTAGTGTTGTGTAATTTGGTGGCTAATAATTATTCATGATTTTAATCTTTTTTTTTAGATGAAGTTAAAAATCGCACTGGGTCGTGTTGTACAAGTGAGTGTGTTTGTATTTTGGTTTTGTCCCAACAAGAACATTCTTTGGAAATTCGTTCTTTATTTAAAGAACATTTAAGTGGTTAATATATTTGTTGTATTTTCAGAGTATTTGGTCTTAATGGATGACTTACGGAAGAACTGTAGAAGTATGCAATATTTCTTTTTCCCTTATGTATAAAACAAAATACATTTTGGTCACAGAGAATTTGAGTATAACTGATGTTTTATTCAATTGAACAACTCTTTTTTTTTAACAACTTTTCGTACCTTTCATAGAAGTTGAAGGTGAAGGGGCACAGACAGAGGAGCAAAAAGGTCTGTAAACTCTTACAAACAATGGAAAAACCCATACAAGAATCTTGAATGAAAAATTTATCTGTATTTTAAATTATGATGATTTAATATAATTAATAACGATATTTTACTTGTAATATTTCATGTGATCGTCTAAAAGTTGTATAAATGTTACTTGAAATGTTCTCAATGTTCTTATTTTGTAGCAAATGTGCCTCTCAATAAAAAAGTGTCCGACAATGTTGAGAATGGAGAGGATCAATAGGTAAGTGACTGACTGTGTTGTACATTTTTTACAATAATATACCAAAACATTGATTTCATGTTCATATTTAAAACTATCATGTGCTTAAAGCATTTAGATAGACACCAAAAGCGCATTTAAACTAAAATAGCTGTGAGTTCAGCACTTTGTAAAAATTTGTACAAACAGTGTCCTCTCTAACACCACTGCTTAAGGCTGCCCACTGGCCCGTGTGTGTGGCACTTCACTGGATGTTACATGCAGAGGACAGTTTAGAGACTGAATACATTTAAAACTCACTGCTAAATGTTTTGAACGGAAGGAACTTAACTGCTCTGCTCTTGATGCTGTGGTGGAATTGCATCTAGATCAGGCATGGACAAACTACGGCCCGCGGGCCACATGCGGCCCGTGAAACGTTCTAAACAGATTTTAAAAAGCAGAACCATATACACAAAATGTATATGTTAAATAATTGTACTAGCATATTTTTAACATTTGTTTTTACAATGTCAGTCACAAAACAATAAAGGATTGCGCATTAATGTTTAAGCGTGCACGCCTTCGGCGCTCACACCCAGCGCTTTTCCTGAAGAATGCCACAATTGTGCTTCTCTGTAAATTCCAATGGTGGTTTCACAACAATGGTTGTTTCATTTTAAAACCTTGCTCTCGCATTTATTTCTGCACATTTTCATTCATTGCATTCATTCTGCTTTTCTCCTCGTTTCTGAGGAAGATTGAGGGAGTCCGGATGAGTATTCGCTCAAATGGGTTGATTTTGGGGCAAAACGATCATTGAAAATCACAAATCACAGTAAAGTGCCATTGTCCCCAATCCCCGGTCTGCGGACCAGCGCTGGTCAGTGTATTAAACGGTACTCAGCCGCCCAAGTGAATTGGATTAGTGCCAAACTTAACAAACGTAAACAAATGTATTTTAAAAACGATAGGGAAATGATTCAAGTTTTGTTTTTGAATTATTTATTTTGTGATCTTCACATTATCGTTGGGCAGCACGTTAAAGGCTGCATTTTCGTTCTAAATCGGACTTACGTCAAATCTTCATGCACACGCTCTTGCAGCAGCAATTATTAATAATATTTACAAAACTAGTCGTGTCATCTGTCAGTCGAAATTAAGTCAAACATTTGAAGAATCTTGTTATTAATTTTTTTTTATTTTTGCAATGTTAAGTGCAATGAAATCTGACGCTTTAGCGGTTATTTTCTCTACAGTAAATGTACGTTTTAATAAAACATCACGTTTTAGCTGTAACTTTCTCTAAATCAAGTATATAAGCAAACTTATCACGGTCCTAGAAATAGTTAAAATGCTTTATTATGAACCAGTAAAAGAGTGAAGTGGCTCAGCACATTATACATTGCTGCCACATTGAGTGTCGTACTAACATCATTATAAGCGCAACGCGTCTCTTTTTCGGACGTGCGGCTATTCAGCAGACTTTCCAATGTTTCTTGTTAATGTTTCTAATGTTTCTTGTGATGCTGAAGAACTAAAGAAGAGATGGTTACGGTTTTAAAAATGATTATTGAAATAATCATGCCTTTTTCGTTTTCTAAGCAGTAAAACTTTATTCTCAGTACGTATAAACGAGGAACTATAGTGGTGTAATTGAATTTCTTTTTTTTATAAAGGATTAAAAAAAAACTAATTTAAATTAATAATATGTAATTGAAAATGTTGATATTTGATATAAAAGGAAAATTCTAATATCATCATGAGTTAAAATGTTAAATCAATTTTTTTGTATTTTATATTATATCTGTTTTGTTATTTTGAAAGCATGTTTAAATACAAATAAATACTATTTCATGTTAAATACTAAATTATATACAAAGTCACGTTAGTGAACCGAGGTATACAACTATTCTATTTGCTCTATATCTCAAAATGTGTATTTTTTTTTTTTCTCGAGTCTGGTCCGCCCCCTTTGTCAAATGTTAGAACCCAATGTGGCCCGCAAATCAAAATGTTTGCCCACCCCTGATCTAGATTGTACATTGTTTTATTAAAGAATTAAACTTGAGTCAAGCTGATCAATGATAAATCTAGTGGATATGTATACCAACTAGAACTATTCCTAAATAGTGAAACAGGAAGTCGTATTCAAATTTTGGTTGTTTTTGTCAAGTTCTTTAGATGTTCAAGTTCAGTTTGCTTTTAAAGGGATTTTCTTAGTCTTAGACCCTCAAGCAGCTAAAGCAAAAAAAAATAATTATAAAAATTATCTTTGTCTTTGCAAACCTTTGTTGTTTCATTTTTTCTTTTTTAAGTTCAAGTTTTCTCTTTTAGATTTTTGCTGCTATTTTATAACCAAGCAAGATTTCTTCAGCAAGCAAATGGGATCTGGACAACCAAGACTACTTTTTTTGTTTTTTCACTGTTTTCTCAGTTTTAATTAAAAGGTCTTTAACTGAATATACAGTTTTCCAAGGCATTTACTTGGATTAAGGAAAACAGTTTGATGTTTTTGCTGTGTGTTAGTCGACACCGATTATTTGGGACACTTTGAGACAAGATCATTTTGAGAAGCAGCTGGATCAATAAAGCGCTCCAGAAAATCCCACTCCAGCTGGTACGTACAATCGAGTGTCCTCAAGCAAGACACTAATCCCCCCACAGAACGAACTGTCAGAGTTGAACACTCAAAGCGACACAATACACGACCAAGAAATACTGTTTATTACCAATATTCTTATAACTTATTCGGAGTCCTATATACTGCATGTAAGCAAACTCATCAAACACGGTAAGCATCTTAAAAGTGTCTTGAGAGAAACAAGTTGTCAGAGAATGATTTGTTTTTGTGTTGATTGTCGCTGTTGACTATGTAATGTGAGGCATGGTTAGTGTACTGATTCCATATCAGCAAGAGCCAGAAACGTGCACTAGTGAGCATGTTTACTGAATTTAAAGTGAATTTTGTTGCTTTTTCTTATTTTCACTTTTGTTCTTTATTCCATTTTTTTTTGTGTGTTCCAATATTAGACTTGTGCAACAAGATTTGAACCATAAAAGCGTCTGTCCCAATTAACCAGAGTTGACTGTAAATAACACTTTTTTTATTTGGGATGATTGTACATTCTCAGTTTGTTTGTTTTTTTGTAGAAAGACACATAGAAGTTCTAAGTGTTCAGACAAACAAAATAATCTGTGTCAACTAACTAAGATTTGGAAATCTTTAATGGGTTTGAAAACAATTAAACAGTGAATCAATGATATTTTAAGATATGAAATTAAAACAATTGAAAACCGAGTGACAAGCTTCTGGAGCAGGAATCTTGTTTTCATCCTCTGTCCGTACCACTCTGTATTTCTAGGTGATGCTGTACATGCAGACACTTGTTACATATGAGAGTTGTAGACAGACTTGAGAGGGGAAAAACACTTATATATACGCAGTGGAATATACCACACATTTTACGAACAAAAGTTTTCACTGCGCTTTATGTCTCCCACAGCATGTTCCATTACTTTCACTTCTTTACGAACGATATTCTCAAGCTAACTATCTTAAATCATCACACTAATCTTGAATACTTCAGTAGAGTTTTTTTTTTCTGTATTTGAGTATGATTGAAATGTATACTGGTGGTGGTTAATGCTTTTACCTTTTTTTTAAACTTTTTTTTTTTTTTTTTTTTTTGCATGGTTTCATTCAATATTTGCACGATTGAATTTGTTCATATGTGTTCATAAAACAATCAAAGGGATTTATCTGTTGCTGCTTTGTATATGGCAATAGAGAAATGCAGTTTTGCAAACGTCCAAATTTAAACATAAAGGCCCGAGCTGAGAGTTTGATTCTTTGGGTTTTAACAAACACTTCAGGGTTCGATGATGCGCACGTGTATACACACAGACACGTTTAATTAAAATGCTTGTTTGTGAGTGCTTTGTTGTAGTGAGATCATTTATTTAGTGAATGTTGAATGAATAAATCAGGGAGTGAATAAATCATTTATTTATTTAATTACAGATTTTGATTGTTTGAACAGTTTATAAGTCTTCATGTTGAAACTGCTTTTGTTGGTACCATTTGATTTATTTTGTAAGCTTTTGCAACCTCAATTTTTTTTGTTGTTGTACATCTTACTTTAACATTGATATATTCATGCTGTTTGATCAATTTATTTTCTGGTTTGCTGCAGATCTTTTCTTGACAGAAGCAAAAAATTAAGATAATTCTTGTATGTGTGCCTTATTCTGATTGTGTATGCAAGTAGCCTTTTTGTGAATAAAGACATGTTAAAAGCCAACGAGTCAGTCTGACGTTTAATTGATTTATTTGGATTTATTGATTTTGAAAGCATAACAGGAGCATATCCATACATACCATCTTTCCCTTTTTCGTTTTAGTAGTAGGTTTCAAGTTCCACCCAGCCTGAGACAACAAAAGGCTCATTTTAACATATCTCAATATGTGTGAGCAACATAGTAATGATATTCTACAATAAATATAATTACCTCCTGGGTTTTTTCTGAGAATGTATTTCCTAACTTCATCATATATGAAGATCAACAATGAATACGGGAAGGCACAGAACCACCACATGGGCCTTAATCAAACAAACAAAATGTAGAATAATGTGAACATTGGCTGAGAAGATATAAATTAAATTTAAAGTGAACCGTTAGTTGCCGGACTTACTTCATGGGATACATTCTCACAGCAACTTCCATGCCGGGACAGTAGGACAGAAACGCTGCTAGGGCCGTTTCTTCAAACAGTCCGAAGATCAGCACTTTATTTCTGTGCAAGGATAATAATTATTCATTATTCATTTTGTCACAAGGAAACTGTTTGATGCTTTTTAAACTGCTATAATATAAAACCAGAATGTGTGTGTACTGTATAGTTTTTACTGTTACATACTTCATTCCTTGCTGAAAGATGGAAAGCCGCCTGGTCTTGCAGATGAGCAAGTCGGTCCATTGCACAATAACAATACTGGTGAAGAATGCCGTGTGGCACGTGAACTCCACAATTTTTCTGCGTTCGTATGTCTAAAAACAACAGGATGGCAAAGACTGATCATATTATAGTTCATAATGTTGTGGCCATCTGTGAAACTCACCCATTGCTGGCCATAGCTGTCTTCCAAGTCATTAACATATCTGTCTTCCCAACCAATTCGAATCCCAACAAGATCCCAAGGCAAGAATCCGTTCTCAGCCAGAATTACAAAGTAAGTAAAAAAGCCACCAACGGCTTGCATCATACCTAAAAACAAGCAAGAAGATAAGAGACATGGACATCAGCTCATAAAACATGTCTGACTGTTGGTGTGATCTTACCGATTTGGCCATAGCTCATACTGATCAGCCTTTCATTCACCAGACGGTCTGTTTTAGCATCTCTGGGTTGCCTCTTCATGATGTCACTTTCAGCATTTTCATAGGCCAGTGAGATAGCAGGAACCTTAGACCAAAACCAAAAGTTGGACTTGATGTGTCATGCTACTATAATAGTTAGTGCTACAAAAAAGAGCAATTTTATTTACCATGTCTGTGCCCAGGTCAATGCAGAGAATAGTGACGGTTCCCAAAGGCAGAGGAATACCAACAAGAACAAAGAAGAGGAACGGTGACATCTCTGGGATCTTGCTAGTAAGAGTGTAGGCAATGGACTTCTTCAGATTGTCAAAGATCAGACGGCCTAGAGTTTGGCATTTTGGTTAGTAACATCCGTTTTTAAAATGCTGTAAGTTTTAGAATTATTTTTGAACTGGACAAATACCTTCTTCGACTCCAGTGACAATAGAGGCAAAGTTGTCGTCCAGAAGGATCATGTCAGCAGCTTGTTTGGAGACGTCAGATCCAGCAATACCCATCGCCACACCGATATCAGCTTTCTTCAGAGCAGGAGAATCGTTCACACCGTCACCAGTTACAGCTACAATGGCTCCCTGAAAGATAAGAAAAACGTTCAAAATGGAATCTTAAAATATTAAATCAATGTCTTTATCTGCATGGCCATACCTGTCGCTGACAACCTTCTACAATTATCAGCTTTTGTTGAGGAGATGTTCTGGCAAACACAATTTCTGCATGGTGGTAGAGGATATCATCCAACTGTTCTGGAGTCATATTCTTTAGCTCGCCACCATGGACCACACACGCTTTAGCATCTCTATTTGTAGGTTTTGTAGTTTAGTATTTTTATAAAAAGTTTTAATATTATAACGTTGACACGTTTACCTTGGATTCACTTCTCCTACTGGGATTTTCAGTCTAGCAGCAATATCTTCCACAGTCTCGTTGCCTTCAGAGATGATGCCCACACCCTTAGCAATAGCCTTAGCTGTGATTGGATGATCGCCCGTAACCATGATGACCTTCAGGACCATAGATTCGTGTTTATTAGTTGATTAAGTACCATATATTTTCCATTTCTACAGTACTGAATAAAGCAAGACCTTGATTCCAGCACTCCGGCATTTGGACACAGCGTCTGGTACGGCAGCACGAGGAGGATCAATCATGGACATCAGACCAACAAAACACAGGTTTTCTGTGGGGAAGTTCACTTCTTCTGTGTCAAATGCAAAACCTTCAGGAAACTGGTCATTGGGCAAAGAAAAGTGGCAGAAACCTGTGGAAAAGGTGCAAATGGTCAGTTTTTATTATTGGGTTTGTATTAAGCAAAAACCATAAAGTCCCTACATGGGGCAATGTGTGCTCTTACACTTCCAGTTAAGTTACACACTCAAACCCGAGCTGTGGGCAGTATTAATCCATGGTGCCGAAGGCCATGTGGGGTCAGTATCTTGCTCAAGGACACTCAGATATAGACGGCCCTTCTGTAAAACTTAGATATAACGTTTAAGCTAAAATGAAGTGCTTACCCAACACTCGCTCTCCAAGTCCTCCAAGCTCTAAATAAGCATTTTGAAAAGAATCTTTCATCTCATCATCCAAAGGTTGTTCTTTTCCTTCCATCAATATGGAAGAGCATCTATCTAGTATTTTCTCGGGAGCTCCTTTAATAACCAGCAGATGCTTTGACTCCGAGGAGTTGGGATTCTTGTGGATTGAAAGCTAGAATAATGCAGATGAAAAAAACGCACTTTTAATTCAAAGATTACAAAAGACACTAACAAACAAACCTGGTACTTGTTCATAGAGTTAAAAGGGATCTCAGCAATCTTTGGGTATTTGTCTCTCATTTCCACCACTGAACCACAGCACAGCTCGATACATTTCAGCAGAGCAGATTCTGAGGCATCGCCGACTGTTTCTCTCTGTAGAACGTAAGAAAAATCTATTCTTAATGTCATTTGTTTTTTTTTTTTTTTTTTTTTT
>CM051501.1:18007694-18064974 GCA_028031935.1 Paedocypris micromegethes | reverse complement strand
TTTTTTTTTTTTTTTTTTTCAAAAATATGATGCATGAGTGCATGAGAACAGACCTTAAGTACTGGAATATGGTTCTGATCCGGCGTGAAGACGGCACGGTTGCACAGGCCAGCAACACGAGCGAGGGCAGCCCAGGTAGCAGAGCTATTGTCAAATGAGTGTCCAGTCTGGTTCTCTGTGGTGTCTGCTATATGGATCTGGTTGTCAAACCACATGTGAGCCACTGTCATTCGGTTCTGAGTCAGAGTTCCAGTCTTGTCGGAGCAGATGGTCGTGGTCGATCCAAGAGTCTCCACAGCTTCAAGATTCTTCACCAGACAGTTCTTCTTTGCCATGCGCTTAGCAGTCAGTGTAAGACACACCTTTGTGAAAAGTTTATTATTAATGAGTGATCTGAGAGTAAAGCAGCAGTAATCCACCAACTTACAGTTACAGTGGCAGGGAGACCCTCAGGAACATTAGCTACAATGATTCCAATCAGGAAAATTACTCCTTCCAGCCAAGTGTAGCCAAGGATAATGGACAGGATAAGGAACGTCACACCCAGGAAGACAGCGACTCCAGTAATGATGTGGATGAAGTGCTCAATCTCCTTAGCAATTGGTGTCTGTCCACCTTCCAGACTGGAGGCGAGAGTAGCAATACGACCCATGATGGTGCGGTCACCAGTGTTGATGACGACACCACGAGCGGTGCCTGGTGAAAATTAAAATGTTGCGTGGCGTGTTGATCCTTCCTAACCACTGAAAGAAGTGTAATTGTTTACCTTCGACACAGTTTGTAGAGTAAAAAGCAATGTTCCTTGTTTCTAGGGGGTTTTCACTTGAGAAGTCAGGAGTACGAGACTGTGGCTCAGATTCACCGGTGAGAGAAGAGTTGTCCACCTGGAAGGGAAGCAACAGGACAGTGTTTTGATTGTTTTTGTTTTTTATTTACTTCAAGAATAATGTTCATTCAGATGTTTTTGAGGCTGTACCTTGCAACCTTGAGCGGAAATAATCCGAAGGTCAGCTGGCACACGGTCTCCACCTTTGACCTCCACAAGGTCACCAACAACGACTTCTTCTGCATCAATGCTTTTCTTCTCACCATCACGGATAACAAGAGCTTGCTGCAATAATGAAATTAATGATAATATATTATCATGAATTGTTGAAGAATTGTATTTTTAAGACTGTGGTTTTGTATCCACACTAAAAGCAGGTTGTATTATTTACCTGGGGAACAAGGTTCTTAAAAGAATCCATAATCCTGGAACTCTTGGCCTCTTGATAGTAAGAAAAGCATCCATTGATTGTTACAACAAAAGCCAGCACAAGTCCCAGGTACAGCTGGAAATACATACACATACACATTTTGCTGTTTAGAGATGAAAAAAAAAAAAAGATCATAAAACAGATTTCATTTATAAATATTCAATTTCCACACAACATTGTTACGAGAAGATGTGAGATTTCATTTTCTTTCTCATACGTTGTCATTTGCTGGCTCCTCTTCGGATGCTGCTTGGATTGAGTATGCAAAGAAGCAAAGGAAAGCTCCAATCCACAGAAGAGTTTGAAACCCTCCAAACAGCTGCCTGCAGAACTTGACCCATTCTGGCGTGGTGACTGGAGGAGTAAGAGCATTCGGCCCGTCACGCGCCAAGATCTCTTTTGCTTGGAATGCAGACAATCCCTGTAACAAATGAACATGTGAAAATTTAGGATATTATTTATTTACTTATTTAGATTTTTATTGTGATTAAATTTGTTTAATAAACTTCAACACAGCACACAAGAAACATTTAAATCTAATATGCAGATGTTGTATATTAAATTCATAATAATTTACTCACTCTTGTCAGGTCAGTGCCATATTTTCGATGAAGCTCGTCCAAGCTCAGCTTGTGATCGTCCTTTGGTAGCATACGTTGGTAAAATACATTTTTTAAAATGTATAATAAGAATGTAAAATTTACAATTTACATCAAACTTTCACCAATTGTTGGTTATTTTTGAAAAATCAAAGCCATTATTGACTTTTATATTTAGAAGTATTAAAAGTCCTGCATTGTTTAATGAAGTACACTTACCAATTCAACTTCTTTCTTCAACTCTTCCATGTCTTTCTGCTTCTTTTTCCCTTTTTTGGGCTTTTTAACCCCATCTTCAGAAGATGCCGCCACTTCATACTTCTCAGTCCCTGCCTATACAACAAATAATCAATTTTTCTTAGAACAGAAAAAAAATCAACAGAATAAATAAAGGAAATTAAAAGAAATCACAGAATCGTAAGAATGGAAACAATTCAAAACAAAAGAGAAAATACATTAGTTAACCAACGCAACATCTTTCATTTAGTTACTTACCCCAAGACCCATTTTTGGTGTGAATCTGAAGCCTGTCCAGTCAGTCTGAGGCTCCGGGAGACAGGAAAGCTCCACAGATTTATACCATCTCACCTGTGTAATGGGGTGGTCTTCTGGGAAACAGGTGGAGTTTGGCATGTGTAGCATACCAGTAGTTATTTAACCTTCATCTATGAGGGTAGTTCGTTTCTCTGTTGCATACTGGCTTGAAAAGGACTGGTTTAATGGCTTGTTTAATGAATAAATCACTACCTGATAGTAAAGAAAGATACGTTCCTGAAGTTAATTCAAGCCCATGTCTGCTTAGAGAAACAACGTGCTTTACAATAACTGTGACTATATTGAATGGTATTGACTAAATACTTGTTAAGTCCCTCATTCATCATTTCTTTTGAGCTTAAAAAATGAGTAGGTTTTACACTAATAGTGAATAATTGTGAAGAATTAGATTTGGCTTTATTTTCCATGTATGCTAAACCATGTATTTTAAGAGCAGTTGTGGGCCAGTGGTAGAACGTTGGAGCTGTCACTCAGACATTGCAGATTCCAATCTCTGTCAGCTGGGTTCCACAACTCTTGATTCAAGAACTTGTGTTCTTGAGCAAGACACTGACCCCCACACGCTCCCTGAAACCACGGCTTAAGGCTGCCCACTGCTCCGAGTTTGTGTGTGTGTGTGTGTGTGTGTGTGTGTGTGTGTGTGTGTGTAACTTCAGTGGATGATTAAATTCAGAGCACAAATACAATACGGCCCATTTTCTTTCTTTGAAATGTAAAAAGCAAAAAAAAAAAAAAAAACAAGTTTAAAATATCCCTTTAAAGTATAAAAGTGATATGTATTAATAGTATTGTAAATCAAAGGTCCACGGCAGATTACAAAATGTTATTATTATATCCCTCAGTGAACACCTATAAAGAGATAATTTTCCACTTAGAACTAATATGTTGGCTTAAAGCGTTTATGTTGAGGCTAAAAACATCGTATGCCACATGTTGCAACATGTGATATTATCACCCAGATCCTGTGTGCATCACGAAACAGAGGGTAGAAGGTAAACGTCCTTCAAACACCCTTGAATACTTGGTCCATAATTTCCACAACAGACTGAAGCCACCATAATGATATAAGTCATGCCATATAAAGCATATACAATGTTCAAGTTAGATTTGAGGCCATCTAATTCCAGTTGGTTAAAAAACATTGAATATGAATTGTGTCATAATGACTTTATTGGCTGCATAATCGAGTAATGATTATTTAAAAGTAAGACGGTAGGGTCAGCTTCCTGTCACTCTCAGGCAGACAGAAACTCTTTTTTTCATCTTTCTCTCAACCAGGTGAAACACTCAAGAACATGTCAGAACCAGCACAGTCGATCTCTAGTGTGCGTCATAAAGACACCCGAGTTAAAGGCAACTACTTCATACACAACATAACCGGAAGATGATTCGTTCTGCTTCTGGCATGAAGGGCGGACACCATAATAGTGTCGTCACACTGGACAGAAACAACCGGAAGTGACTGTTCAAATGACCTTGTGTAAGTGTTTGTAGTTCTTCCTAATAAACACGCTGTTTGTGTATATTTACTGTTTGAGTTTTTTTACTCATGCTACACCAGAACAAATACACCAGAGCAGCTGTTTCTATCTACTTAGTCTACAGTCTAATTTTTGGGATTTTTCTATTTGTCCACTAAAAAACATTAAGTTATCAGTGATGGGGGAAAGGAAGTCTCTATACACACAGCTGTTTTGTAAGCAGTCAAGTCTGTTGTCAGTCAATACACACTCAGGAAAGACATTTTGCGCTTTCATACACACTCTACATGAAGCTGAGGGTTCACACAGAAAAGATCTGGATTTTTAATTTCTGAAAATTTCTTCTCGGTAGGTGCTGAATAGCCAACTAATCGTTTTGATATTTGACTGTTTTATTATTCATAATAACATACTGTCATTGATGCTACAGATACTACATATTGTCATTTAGGATAAAACGAAATTGTATTTATAGCATCTCATGGGTGTAATGAACAGGTTTTTTATATTTACAGTACTTTATAGCACTGTTTATAAAAATTTTAGTTCTTGTGAGGTCTGTTCTTCAAATTCTGTTGCTTCCCATTGTGATCAATGTTCTATTCTATAAATACAATTCTATTCTATTCTATTCTGAATTTAAAAATCATCTTTTATAGATTCAGATTGTTTGTGGATTCTGTAGACATTTATCATCAACACTGGGTGCTCTAATTTAATTTTTTCTTTTGTGTAAAATTAGGCTATTAAACTCTTAATTGTTAATACATAACAATTAATTATAGGAAATTTTTCAAATTTCTAATACAGGACGGCTTTATAAACCACAACATGTTAAAAAAAAATAGATTCTCATGTGCTTAATGTTATAATATGACCTGTCATGACTATCAAGTTCACAGTGAGCACGCACCCACACACACAGCTATTTATTTTTAAAGCTTCTTTTATTTTCAGGAATAAACACATTGTTTTACTTTAGATCATTTTAAAACAATGTTAAAATATTTGTGACGAAGCATCTTCTTGTTTTAGTAGTACGTTTCTCGTTCCACCCATCCTGAAACACACCAGTCACAGACATTACTAACACTTCTACACGGACACGGACACTATAAACTAAACACTCCAAGCCATGAGATTAAACACAATGGTGTATTATTGAGGACATTAATACAAATTAAATGAAATCTGCAAATACATAATAAATATACTATAAATTGATATTGTTCTTACCTCCTGGATTGTGTCGTAAAATGTATTTTCTGATTTCATCATAGAAGAATATGAGCAGGGAGAAGGGGAATGCAGGGAACCACCACAATGGTCTTGATAGAGAAAATGAGTGTTATTACAACATCTGCAGTAGATATGTGAAATTCATATTCTCTTTTACCGGAGCGGATACATCCTGACAGCAACATCCATGCCAGGACAATAAGACAAGAAAGCTGCAAGGGCCGCTTCTTCAAAAAGGGCAAAGATCAGGACCTTGTTTCTGTGAAGAACAAAACAGCACAGAATTATAAATAGTCCTGTGTTTGCTCTTTTGCTTTTAAAGATAAAAAGTTATTAGCTGAAACCGCAATCAGGGAAAACCATCAGCTGAAACCAAACCCCGTTTCAGTCTAGTAGATCCAAGTCCCATTATTTACAGGTTCTCTGAAGCTTATTTGCATCTCTTTGTTCACATACTTCATTCCCTGCTGCACGATGGAGTTTCTTCTGGTCTTCACAATGATCAGGTCGCCCCATTGCACAACGACAATGGCTACGAAGAAAGCTGTATGGCAAGTGGATTCTATAATCTTTCTGCTTTCATAGGTCTGCAGCAAAACAGAAGAAATTGTTGTGAATTTTTGTTTTTTTTTTTAACTCTGTATGATGTAATTCTTTTCTAGGTCCATGATTTACCCATTGCTGGCCATAGCTGTCTTCTAGATCGCTAATAGACCTGTCCTCCCAACCAACCCTCAGGCCTGGAAGATAACTGGGTCTGAATCCACTTTCGGCCATGACAACCACATACGTAAAGAAACCTGCAATTGCTTGGATCATACCTGGGAAAAATTCACAAAACACATAAAATATATTTCATGTTTCAAAGTAAAAATCAATTTTGGGGTTTTACTAAGTGCCACTTACCGATTTGACCATACGCCATACTGATCAATCTTTCGTTCACTAGTCTATCTGTCTGTGCATTTCTGGGTTGCCTCTTCATGATGTCATTTTCTGCATTTTCATAGGCAAGTGAGATAGCAGGAATCTGCAGCAGGATTGAAAATTAATCAAACAAAAACTATTGTTTGATTATTATTACATCAACAAAGTCCTACCATGTCTGTGCCCAAGTCAATGCAGAGAATAGTGACGGTTCCCAAAGGCAGAGGAATACCAACAAGGACAAACATGAGGAACGGTGACATCTCTGGGATTTTACTAGTAAGAGTGTAGGCAATGGACTTCTTCAGATTGTCAAAGATCAGACGACCTAAATTGAAATAAGTATTAGATGAACAATAGTTATATGTCTGTGCTATACATCGTAAGGTAAACTTAAGGTAAGTACCTTCTTCGACTCCAGTGACAATAGAGGCAAAGTTGTCATCCAGAAGAATCATGTCAGCAGCTTGTTTGGAGACGTCAGATCCAGCAATACCCATCGCCACACCGATATCAGCTTTCTTCAGAGCAGGAGAATCATTCACACCGTCACCAGTTACAGCTACAATGGCTCCCTGAATGAAAAAAACATTCAGAATCAAACCATGTAATATTAAATATACTGTCTTTTTTTGCATGAACTTACCTGTCGCTGACAACCTTCTACAATAATCAGCTTTTGTTGAGGAGATGTTCTGGCAAATACAATTTCTGTATGATGTTGGAGAATCTCATCTAAATCCTCTTCAGACATGTTCTTCAACTCTCCACCATGGACCACACACGCTTTAGCATCTCTAGAATTGTGTTTTATAATATCAGATACAAAAACACTTTGGTCTAAATATTTTATATTTATATATTGTATAAAAAAGAGCGTCACACCTTGAATTCACTTCTCCAACTGAAATGTTCAAACGTGCTGCAATATCTTCCACGGTCTCGTTGCCTTCAGAGATGATGCCCACACCCTTAGCAATAGCTTTAGCTGTGATTGGATGATCTCCCGTAACCATGATGACCTTCAAGACAGAATAGATACATGTTCATTATTTGATTAAATACATTTTTTTTCTATAAGTGCTGAATAAAGCAAGACCTTAATTCCAGCACTCCGGCACTTGGCCACAGCGTCTGGTACGGCAGCACGAGGTGGATCAATCATGGACATCAGACCAACAAAGCACAGATTTTCTGTGGGGAAGTTCACTTCTTCTGTGTCAAATGCAAAACCTTGAGGAAACTGGTCATCGGGCAGGAAGAAGTGGCAGAAACCTGCAGTTGACAACTCAATGTTTAAATTTGCTTTTCTGAACACATAATATAAGAGAGTTTTAGTATTTTACCCAGCACTCTTTCTCCGAGACCACCGAGTTCCACATACGCATTCTGGAAGGCATCCCTCATCTCATCATCTAAAGGCTGCTCTTTTCCTTGGATCAAAATAGAGGAGCATCTATCCAAGATCCTCTCAGGAGCTCCTTTCATCACCAGCAGATGTTTAGGCTCTGATGAATTGGGATTCTTGTGGATTGAGAGCTAGAAGAAAACATTTTAAGTCGTTTAAGAAAAAAATCATGTATGAAAAAATAATGTTTAAAAAATCATCTTGTCAAGTTACCTGGTACTTGTTGGTTGAATTAAACGGAATCTCAGCAATCTTGGTGTATTTGTCTCTCATTTCCACCACTGAACCACAGCACAGCTCGATACACTTCAGCAGAGCAGATTCTGAGGCATCGCCTGCCGTTTCTCTCTGTATTACAACAAAATATTTGATTCAGTAGCCTGTTTTTTACCAACATCTTCACTTAAAAATTTGATAGTGCTACAGACAGTGTCAACTTTGGTTGTAGCGACAAAATCTAAATGCAAAAGGTTAAGTAATAGTAGCAGACCTTAAGAATAGGAAGATGGTTTTGCTCAGCTCTGAAGACGGCGCGGTTGCACAGGCCAGCAACACGAGCAAGAGCTGACCAGGTAGCAGAGCTCCTTTCAAAGGAAGTTCCACTCTGGTTCTCTGTGGTGTCCGCTTCATGAATCTGGTTGTCAAACCACATGTGAGCCACTGTCATTCGGTTCTGAGTCAGAGTTCCAGTCTTGTCGGAGCAGATGGTCGTGGTCGAGCCAAGAGTCTCCACAGCTTCAAGATTCTTCACCAGACAGTTCTTCTTTGCCATTCGCTTAGCAGTCAACGTAAGACACACCTTTGTGAAAATGAAAGATTATTAACGAGTGATCTGAGAGAAAAGCAGCAGTAATCTGACTTACAGTTACAGTGGCAGGGAGACCCTCAGGAACATTAGCTACAATGATTCCAATCAGGAAAACGACTGCCTCCAACCATCCATAACCAAGACAGAGGGAGAGGATGAGGAACGTCACACCCAGGAAGACAGCAACTCCACTTATAATGTGGATGAAGTGCTCAATCTCTCTTGCAATTGGTGTCTGTCCACCTTCCAGACTGGAGGCGAGAGTAGCAATACGACCCATGATGGTGCGGTCACCAGTGTTGATGACGATACCACGAGCGGTGCCTGTTAAAGTTTTTAATTAAAAACAGTGTATATGTTAACTGCTTTATCAATTAATATGAACTGTTTCTACCTTCAACACAGTTGGTGGAAAAAAAAGCAATGTTTCTGGTCTCCAAAGGATTATCATGGGAGAAGTCGGGAGTACGAGACTGGGGTTCTGATTCACCGGTGAGAGAAGAGTTGTCCACCTGGAGATAGACTTCAAAATCACTTAATGATATTTTTAAGTAAAAACGATTATTGTCATTCAACACATTTTTAGGCTCTACCTTGCATCCTTGAGCTGAAATAATACGTAGATCCGCTGGAATTCTGTCTCCACCTTTGACCTCCACTAGATCCCCAGCAACTACTTCTTCTGCATTAATAATCTTTTTTTCTCCATCACGGACAACCAAAGCTTGCTATATATAATAACATTATTAAAAGACATAAATAATCAATCAATAAACTAGTATTAAAGTAAAATATTAAAAGAAATATAAATATGTACATATATACTACCAGTATACGCATTTTTAAAATTACATTTATTCTTTTTTTTTTGCATTGAAGCAGCAACAACAGGACAAATAATAATAACAACAATAATAATAAAAAAAAATCATTAAAACTTTGTACCTGCGGAACAAGGTTTCTAAAAGATTCCATAATCCTTGAGCTTTTGGCCTCTTGATAGTAGGAGAACCATCCATTAACTATCACAACAAAAGCCAGGACAAATCCCAGATACAGCTGAAAAACATGATACACTTTTAAGACAAGGGCAATATTTGTTTTTCCTGCTTCAAAAATGATCAATTAACTATATTGAAATTAAATAGTGAAATTATAGTATCAAATCAAAGATTCACACAGAACTGAATAAAATGCAGCTTACATTGTCATGTGCCGGCTCTTCTTCTGATGCAGCCTGAATGCCGTACGCCATGAAACACAGAAATGCACCGAACCATAGAAGAGTCTGAAAGCCACCGAACAGCTGCTTGCAGAACTTGATCCATTCTGGAGTAGTAGGAGGTGGAGTGAGGGCATTGGGACCATCACGAGCAAAGACCTCTCTGGCACGAGACGTTGTCAAGCCCTGCCAATAAGTAAAAAAATGATAAGAAGCAATTACATTGGGCAGATATAAAAGCTCGTGTTGATGAATAGATGTGGAATTTAATGCTTAAATATTTCTTTTAGTTTCTCACCCTGTTAAGATCGGTACCATATTTGCGATTAAGTTCATCCAGTGACAGCTTGTGGTCATCCTACAAAACAGCACAGAATCTCCATTCAACCTCAGATCACAATATACAACAGTCAGTTCTGTTTGCATACAGTGCAACGTAGATCAAATATTTAAAATCAACATATAACATGAATTGAAAAAAATGTTTTTGATATGTATTCAGTATTTGAAAAGTCGCACCAGTTCCACTTCCTTCTTCAGCTCGTCCACATCCTTCTTCTTTTTTTTCAACTTTTTCTTTTTCAGTTCATTTTCAGATGTTGCAGCTAATTCATACCCCGTCTATAAAGAAACATGTATTAAATTACCAGCACATAATAATAATAATAATAATAATAATAATAATAATAATAATAGTAATAATAATAAAAAGATACGCCATAAAATTATGACAAAAAAAATAAACAGGTTAAAATTCCTTGGGATATTTGAGAAAAAGGACATATGTAATCCACTCACTCCAAGCCCCATTTTCTCGTTTATTCCAAAATATAATGCTTTGATTCCAAATAATCTTTTCAGCCTCTCTGGAGACACGAGTGTCTATTTGCTCTAGTCAAGTTCACAAAATTTATATTCTTCTAAATCAGCCGTGTTTTGGGGAGGAGTCCTGGAAACTTTAGCAAGGTGTTTTTCAGCTGTCATCTTTAACCTTTATGTTTAACCTACATTTGACCTTCATCTTACAATAGGGCACCATGAAGAAGAAAGGTTTTAATCACACATGTGCACACACACACACACACACACACACACACATGTTTTTTGTGCACATATACAAATGTTTGAGCAAGTCTTTGAGGTTTTTCAGTGTTGTGAGGTGGAACTAAGCAAACAGTCGAGTTTGATAGAAATCAGTCTAATATTTAATGACTTCTTCGAATCTCAAGTAGTAGATTATATAATTTGCATACTGCTGACCAACAAAAATAGCAAAACAAATTACACAAAAGCCAAACCAGTATAAACCATCATAATACACAGAAATAATCTGTTTTTTTTTATTTTTGCACGAAGCACATGGATGCTAACAATAACTGATAGTTTGTCTGCAGATGTCCAGGTCATTGATGTCAAAATGTCAGAGCATGTCTGCAGCTTTTATGACTTATGCTTCATAGAATTTTAAGAAAAGACTAAGTGAAAGAAGGATGAACTTTGTATTTTGTAAACTATTTGCTGTATTTCCCTAAATTTGTTATCAGTCAACATACAATCGTAACCCCAGTGTCCTTCAGAATACTACAGTCTGAAAGTGTAGCATGCTTTCTGAAATATGCAAGAGAGAGCAATATACCTTTATTTCACATTAGTTTTTTTTTATTCTAGATATTTGTTACTTTCAAGATTTAGTGTATAAGTAACAAAGCATTTAAACAATTAATTTTACAGGATAATAAGGTCACAGATTACACAGAGCAGTGACGAAGTCATTCTGTTGCTACCTTATACAATCTAGATTTTTGAGTAATTCTGAGAAATCAACAAGAAAGTTTGTTCTAAAACAAAAACCAAGCATTCTGGGAAATGGTGAAGGTTTGGCCCTAACTCACTATGTCAGGAGTGGACTTTAGAGTTTTTAGCTAATTCTCACTTATCCATTACTTTTTCTTTTTTTCTGATTTCAAACAACTCTAAAAATAACACAATACTAAAATATTTAAATATAACTGAAATCAGACAAGATAAATTATGTACCTTACTTTTAGGACCCATTTGTAGTTTAGAGGAATGATTCCAGAAGTGGTTTTAATCCTGCCAAGTCAAAATACAAATCCCCTCAGCCTGAACTGGAAAATTACTGGATCCTGACCACTGGTTTAAAGTATTTGAGTAAATGGACTTTGTTATTTAACTTAAGCATATTTTTTATTATTTTGTACTTGAAGTCAGTACTACTCTATTTTTCTACTTCTCTACTTGACTACATTTTTGACTGAGTATCTATACTCTTTACTCCACTACATTTAAATAGACACTTACCGCAACTTGTTACATTGTGATTGTGACAAGTCAGCTTTTCTTTTTAAGAAGTTGTTTTCTACCGTGGTAAATTTCTATGGTAGAAAGCAAATATTGCCATTTCCAGGGTTCTCAAGGTACTGGATGCTGTCGATAAGTCAAATCACATGAACGTGATTTAGCGGTGGCACTATTTTGCTCATTGACTCAGACTAACTTTTTGTTTTTTTTTCCCCCTTTTGTGTTTTGCCATTTTAAAACATTGAGGTGTTAAATTTCATTTCTGCTACTTTTCTTTCTGCTTTTCCCTTATCAGAGGTCGACACAGCGAATCATCCTTTCCACCTCACGTTATCTTGAGCATCTTCCACTCTGACGCCAGCCAACCTCATGTCCTCTCTTACAACATCCATATGTCTCTTCTTGCTCGTCCTCTTGCCCTCTTTCCTGGCAGCTCCATCTCCAACATCTTTCTAACAATATATTCACTATCCCTCCTCTGCACATGTCCAAACCATCTCAGTCTGGCCTCTCTGACTTTGTTGCTAACACAGGTAACGTGAGCTGCTGCCTCCATCTCTGCCTCCTGTCTCTTTCTCACTGCCACTGTCTCTAACTCCTTTCCTTTGAGTCTTACTGACACTCTTCTGTCACACAACACTGCTGACACTTTCCTCCACCCGCTCCACCCTGCCTGCACTCGCCTCTTCACCTCTTTTCCACACTCCCCATCACACTGCACTGTTGATCCCAAGTAAACTCCTGCACCTTCTTCACCTCCACCCCCTGTAACTTCACTCCTCCACCCTGCCCTCTCTCATTTATACACATGTATTCTGTCTTACTACGACAGACTTTCATGCCTCTACTTTCCAGAGCAAACCTCCACCTCTCTAACTGATTCTTCCACTTACTCTCTACTCTCACTGTGAATCACAAGGTCATCTGCAAACATCCTTGTCTAGGGAGATTTCTGTCTGATCTCATCTGTCAACCTGTCCATCAGCATAGCAAACAAAAAGGGACTCAAAGCTGATCCTTGGTGTAGTCCCACCTCCACCCTGAACTCCTCTGTCTGGCCTACCGCACATCTCACCACCGTCTTACTCCTCTGGTACATGTTCTGGACTACTCTGACGTATTTCTCTGCCACTCCCGATAACCTCATGCAGTAACACAGCTCCTCCCTCGGCACCCTGTCATATGCCTTCTCGAAATCCACAAAGACACAACGCAGCTCCTTCTGTCTCTCTCTGTACGTTTCCATCAACATCCTCAAAGCAAAAATGTTATCAATGGTTCTGGCATCTGGCATCAGTGTTTACAAATTCTTTCAGAAACTTTACTTCAGAACACTTCTTTGTTTGCATGATTAGTTTCAGATCCTCTGACAGATTAATCTAACATTAACCTAATTAATGCGATTAACCAGACACACCCCTTCAGTGAGTAATACAGAGAAATGGTTACTCTCTTTCTCTCACACTTTTAGTTTGCAGTTATTTGACAGTTGCGTTTGTCCAAACCAACTTTTAAAAATCAAAGAGCATTAGGAAAAAATTATCAAAAGAAATAAATTAATAATAAAAAGAGAAAGCAGAGTGCACAGGCACAGCACTAAATAATTAAACTAGACACTACCAAAGCAAACAAGAAGAAGAAAAAAAATGAATAAGTACTGAAAATGTTTTTAGACACAGAGTAACACTAATAAAAAACAATGACTCGTATGAAAAACCTGCCAGAACACTCAAACAGTGACCTCTAGTGAAATTTATAATCAGAACCATTAGACAAACCCCTGAAAACTGGAACTCTATAAACATTTGACAAAATAGTGTTAAATACATCATTATTTAAATACTCAAAGTTAACTACTCTTACACAACATAAATTATTAGATGTGTGAATTGAGATGGAGTGTATAGACAAGTGTAAATTGAAATAAACTGGTTTTATATACATACAGATACACACACACACACACACACACACACACACACGCACACACACACACACACACACACACTCACAGCTTCAACTCTTCTGGGAAGGCTGTCCACAAGGTTGAGGAGTGTTATAGGAATTTGTGACAATTTTTCTAAAAGTGCATTGGTGAGGTCACACGCTGATGTTGGTCGAGAAGGCCTGGCTCTCAATCTCCAGTCTAATTCATCCCAAAGGTTGATCCAACATCAGCGTGTGATCCAACATCATCCAAAAGGTTGACCCCACATCAGCGTTTGACCTAAACATTACCAATATAGACACCCTCACACACACACACACACACACACACACACACACTCCAAACTACACAGACCAAATTCACCTAAAACGCATGTTTTGGACAATGGGGGATCACTCGGAGGAAACCCACACATGCACCGGGAGAACATGCAAACTCCACACAGAAAGGCCCGGACGATCTCAAACTCTCATCTCGGGTCACAAATCGAACCTTCTTGCTGTGAGGCAGCAGGGCTACCCACTGCTCCACCACGCCACCTCATGTGCATACAGTATGATTAAAGATAAATGAGAATCTTTAACACATGTTGGCCTTCTGAAATGTGTGTTAATAGACTATATTATGTCCTCAGTGATGTGTACTTGGATGTGCTTTTGCATTATTCCCACAAGGTGGCGTGATTTGGATCAGAATTGAAACAGCTGAAGTGTTATGGTATACCAAGAGAAGTTGCTTTTATGGAGGCCTTCAACCTGTACCAACCTGTACATTTCAGGATCTGTTCTTTTGTTCTCCTCTTCACCATTACCACATACATTTTCTAACACCGCCTCATCCAATAAATTGGGCTACCAATAAAACATTGTTTCTTGATTTTTTATGTTTTTCATTTATGCTTTTTACCACTAGGTGGCGCAAAATATCGTGGTCCTTTTGAGAGGCAGAAGTATTATCACAACAAATCTGTTCAGTCTGTTCATAAATGCACAAATTAAAATGCCAATTTCATTTTTAACTAGAATATAAATTTTATTTATCTAAAAAAGTGAAAACTCTTTTGAAAAACAATCTTTTGGAACTGTGATTATGAAGATGATTCAAACATGAACCATTTTATGTGACGCAACAAAGTTACTCACTGAGCCTCTGCACACAAGGAACACACAAATAACTAGCACAAAAACGATGGATTACCATCTGTCAGAGCACGTTCTCTAAGACAGCCTGACTCATGTTGCCTTCAGAGATACACATTTCTGTCCCTGCTGCTCATGTGGGGAAAGGAGTTTTGTGTCTGCTCAGGGATGGAAGATTGTGTAACAGGGAATGTTTTGGAAAAAGTTTTCCATTGTTCACAGCTGTGTGAGAAGTCAAAGGTCGGAGGTCATCTACAGTGGCACGCAAACTCGAGGCCTGGACAGGGGAAAGAAGCATTCTCAATGTGCTGTTAAAATTAGGCAAATCAATACATTAAAAATATCACAAGAAGATTTGAATGCAATTGAACAGTCATGATTATTTTTCAGTTGCAAAAATGTACATTACAATGAGAGCTGTGCTGTTTCCTCATAGAGTAGTGGAGAGACAAATGCATACACAGAAAACAGCTGTGACACAGCAACTATAAATAGACCTCAGGAAGGGGTTAAAATAATAATGCATGAATCTCTTTAAAACCATGGGGTTTACAACCGCATTCTCATTCATTTCTTTACTGTGCATCATGATTACAAAAGGATCGAACAGTGTTCCAT
The DNA here is from genome assembly GCA_028031935.1 of Paedocypris micromegethes. NCBI lineage: Eukaryota > Metazoa > Chordata > Actinopteri > Cypriniformes > Paedocypris > Paedocypris micromegethes. The sequence continues at coordinate 18,049,452 of CM051501.1, read as the reverse complement.
TGTATAATGCATTTATAACATTTTTGTAAACCAAACACACATTTATTATGATATTTTGGTGCATGTGTTTATTATTTCAATTATTTTCATCAATCCAATGCGAAATGTATGATCATGCATCCCCACATGCATTCAAATCCATAAATGTTTAATTCAGTAGGATGGCGATTTACTAAAAATAGTATGTGTAGTTTAACATTTTTTCAGCTCATGCCGGAAATGTTTTAAATGAGAGAATTACAGATAGACCTTGACATGCTGGCCTTTGTGATAAGCATTTAATCTTTTGAGATTAAATGCATACAGAATGTGGTATATGCAAAATATGTGGTTTACTGGTTTGGGCAAAAACAAACCAATCAAAACTGGTTTAAAACTAGGGTGTGAATTTAAAAAGTCTGGAAAAAGCTTGTTCATTAAAAGGCATTATTTTATGTGTACTGTAGAAACCCACCATGTCTTATGTAATACTGGACAGTTTGCTTACAAGAAAGCCATTTTGTACATTTTAAGCCTACTTAAAATCCTAAGCCAAATCTGTAGCTGAGTAAGCAGATCTTTAAACGCAGTCACATGTAAATACAGCAACATATACATGACATACCTACACACATTCCCTTCATTTACCGTGCTGTGATCAGATGAAGTCAGGTGACAAATATAATACTGCTTTGGTCAAAGGCAGAACAGAGGATCTGCTGTTATTTCCTTTATACTTCACCGCTCGTATGTACTGAGGAGTATAATTCTTGCCCCTAACCCACTACTGCAGCACAGCATGTACAGAGCTTGGTGGGGTCTGCATCTGGGTTGAGAGATATATGGCTTAATCTGCAATCAGCAGGATTTCTTTCCGCTAGTAAATTATCTTTTTTTTTTCCACCGCAGTCAAAACCTTTTAGCAAAGTAATGTGGTTTATGCGACTCAGCGGTGTCCCTTCAACAGCACATGGCTTCAGGAATCATGATTGAGCACAAGATGGATAAATAAATTAGGTCATAATTGCGGCTTTTTTTTAGTATTTTAAACAAATGTGGCTGCAGAAGTGAATGGAAAACTTGTAAAGCCACGCCTTCCTCAAGCAGTTGCGGTGCTGTCATGCGATAAACCGTTTATGTTGAATCACAAGTGTTGACTTATATATAGAGAATATCTGTATTTATCTAGAGAATTATCTAGAAGACAGTCCTTAAGGTAAATCACTCCAAACAGGTGTGGTACGAACCAGAAAGAGAAAAGTACAGTGTGTGCTTGAACCACAGGCCAGCACACATTTCAGTATTTCCATATACATGTGCTTATCTTGTGGTGATTCTGGAGGTCGAAGGTCAAAACCTGGCAGCTAATGTGGGTCGGTCAGCATGGTCTTTCCTGTGAAGCTTGTTGTCGAAAGTAGATTTACAGTTTAAGCCAATTAAAGAGCCTAAGGGGGAAAAAACCCACACACTATTGACAACAAACCTGGCTGACAATGCTGAGCTGTTCAACCCGTGACGGAAATGGCACGTTTAAATTCAGTAATTAACCGTGAGAGATTTTAGCATCGTATATTCACTTCTGCTTAAATTACACAAATTATTTATTTTTTAGACCAGTTTGACGGCAATTCCTGTAACACACACACACACACACACACACTCACTCACAAATACACAAACACACACTCAACTTTCTTTGACCTTTTTAGATAAGATAAGCCACATTTCTATTTCTGCATTTACTATATTTCATTGATTTTAGGACCACTGTGATCCACCAAACAGTTTAAAACAGCCGTACTTCTCTTTGCACATAAGACGCAGCAAGAATGGGCCATATCCTTATAAGAACATTAACATAATAAATGATAAAATAATACCAAATCAACACAAAATCACTGCATTAAGATTCATTCAAGATTTGAGTTAGCCAATATAAATCTGTAGTAATATTCTTAAACTGTGCTACTTCACAGTATCACAAAGAACTGACAAGAAAGCACATACTTCAATGGATAGAGTAGCATTTGCTGCAGAAATGAAGACTGTGTGTGTGCGTGCACCTAGATTGCACTGGAGTGGTATTGTACAGTATATGTACAGTCTTGTATTCCAGCTGGCACATAAATGCCTCTCGGCACATGCACGAAATGCTCCAATCCACCAAAAAACAACACTATAAATCTATTCATGAATAATTTAGGGGATTAAACTTAAAAAGAAAAAAATGCTATCTAGTTGGTTGTAATAGACTAAATATAATGGAATCTAATTAAGTACCACATGAATAAGGTTAATGTCAGTCTGTGATATTCATTTGCTTTTGTTTCTGTATAAGGTGATTTCAAGATCTCCTTTGTGTAAATAGCATTAAACTGGAACAGAACACGCTGGGCTTAAAATGTTTAATTTCACACATAGAAATTCTGATTTCGCAGACTTGCTTTTCTGTCAGATATAATCCCAATTAATTAAAAAATGGTATAAATCTGCATTGTAAATAGATTACACGAGGGATTTTCCGCAGGCACAGTTCGGTTAGCTCTTCTGGTGTGGCAGGCTTGATTTATAAAAGAGTTAACAGGAATGGTCTGGTGCAAGCCGGTGCCCGCTGTCCAGTTCATATGGTGGTGCCAGGCTAAGCGCCAGTGACTCACCACACAGCAGGGAATTTTTATTTTTCAGCTAATTCTTGCTGATTTTAAACTAGAGGGACCTAGACATTTTACTGGTATAGTCTCCTGCAAGACGTATGCTAGCGAGTGTCAGCAATTATACAATCCAGAACACAAAAATGACCGCGAAAACAAGATGTTCAAGAAAAATAAATAAACAAAAAAAGAGGGTAAAAGTGAGATGTGCAAATTCAGTAAATTAGAGCAAAAGCAAGGGATTTTAGGAGGCACAAAGTTTCAGAGAGAAAAAAGCATGTCACATTCTACATTATAGTCATCCTAGAAATTAAATTGATGTAGCACCATCTGCAGTACAAGTAGATTTTTATACGTATTGCTTTAGACTACCAACTAACGTCATAAATGCAACTAAACTAGAGGTAAGATACCATATTTACGAATATCGTTGGGTAACAGCCTGAATAGTTGTAAATCTGAAGGCAAGTGAATAAGATTCAATGCAGGTCTATGTAAAGAAAGAAAGAAAGAAAGAAAGAAAGAAAGGAAGAATAGAAGAAAGGAAGGAAGGAAAGAAGGAAGGAAGGAAGGAAGGAAGGAAGGAAGGAAGGAAGGGAAATAAGACAAACAAATGAATTATTTAGAGAGATGTGAAGTGCAATAAAGAATTCTGATTTTTTTTTTAAATGATATACTGTCCCATTAACACCTGAACCGGCTCCACCGCCTAATTCAACATGGACTCCTCCTCCAAAATCCGACTCTATCTTCGATCCCAATCACCGGAATTCTGATCAATCAAGTGTTCCAAGAGACAAATCGTATCACCTCCGTATAATCCCAGACACACTCACTCTAGTGTTTCTCAGAACTGAGTCTGTACTCTATTTTATTGCTCACTGTTTGTCCTGAGCTCTTCACTCCCTCCATGTTCCATTGTGGATGTGTGTGTATTTAGTGTCAAATGTCCCAGCACTACCATTCATATCCTAAACCCCTGTTCCACCCTCTAGCCAAGACCAGCATCTTTCATCTTTATTGTCTGTTGTTCCAGATTGCCATATATGCAAAAAATCTGCCTCAGCATTGAATCCCTGGTATCCCTGGACACATATCATAATAGTGTCCCCACCATTGACTTACACACAGTACTTTTCCTCCCACCCTCGCCATCAAAATACCCCATCCCAGTAAAACCATGACAAAAACCTAGTATTCACAAACCACACTTTGACCTAAATGCCTGTACACACACAATCATTGTGTTTACTGTTTACATGAACAGATGTTAATGAACTTTGTTAATGACAGGCCAGAATATAGAAGCAAATGTGTGTGCGTCATGTTTCACAAGCGCCGCTTATTAATTTCTAATCAAACCCAAAAACTAAGCCTGGAGCCTTGCAGGCTTCCCTAGGGGCGCGCTGGCCTAAAATAGATGCTCTCTGGCATGCGAAACTGTTTCACCACTTCATTGTCCCGGTTTGGCCAAGATATTCCCTACATCTTATCATGTGTGCAGCACCAGATGGCATGCAGGATAATTACAAAACAAAATCTAAAAGGGAAATTGTACATGCGAAAGCAGGGCGGATTATCATGTGCCAACGTTAAACGTGAATTCCCTGATGCAGCAACATTATTTACGCTTTTCACATTGACGAAACAGGCATCATTGCAATGGCACTGTAAAGTAACCGACATCAGGTATAAAAAACCTTTAGGCCAAAAACGAGGCAGGATATCCTGGCAAACCCCGACCAAACCGGCATGCATCATAATATTCTCTTCTAATATTTATGAGCACTAAAAAATATCTCACTCTGTTCAGGATAAAGCATCGCATCTGCGCGGCATTTGGAGCTCCTAATGGCTGCCTTCTGTTTGCTTTTCAGAAACATTCATTACAGCATTCAGCCTAGAGGGAACTATATACCTACCCACTGCTTCACTCCCCTGCCGCTATCAGGCCATTTCCACATCCAGCCATCCTTCACTGTCTCCGCTTAATTGTCACTGTGCTTAAAGTGTCATGCCATGTTTGAAAGAAGCCGTTTGTGTTTGCCTCACACGCAGGCAGCTCATGGATCAGTAAAGCTTAGGATAGTTTTCTTAAATAGCCTTCTGTGTTATTCATACTCATTCACAAAGCCAAAGCGATAGAATTTTGAATTACCCCACAAATTATAACAACAGTATAGGTGCAAACATCAATTACGGTGTTCAGTAAACTTCAAAACTGGCATCAAGTGGATACGTAACATAACTTTTTAATGCAACTACTTAGGATTTAAAATTTTACAGTAGCAAGATCACGTGTGAACGTCTTGAAATAACATTTTCCACGTTTTTTTTTCCCAGAGCACGCACAGTTTTCACAGGAAAAGCCTAAATCTTATATCACCTCATAATTTAACTGCAGATCCTTTTAATGAATTGTTATCTGTAAATTAGCTTCAAGCTAATAATTTTTTCCATTGGTTTCTACAAACCCCTTTAAGTTGAACAGGTTCATTAAAGCCTAAAAGTACGAAGTGAATGGCTTTTTATGTCCCAAATAATCCTAATGGAACAGATGACAGCAATTTATATGCTTAAAATGCAGATTTTGAAGCCTCTTGAGAGACTCTTGCCTCTTGTTTTGAAATATACTTTCATATTTCCATTTCGCAAGTAGAGAACAGCTTCTCTTTCACAAGCAGGAAATGTGCAAGAGTCCGTCTCTTTTTGAAAATTCTGTAAACTCGACCCAATTATAGGCTCCAGCATGCTCCATTACTGCTCTCCAAAAGACGGAGAAAGCATTAGCCAAATGACTCCAGGCGCCTGGTGCGCTTCTCCTCACGTGCTCATTAACATGTTAAATACCGCTGATGTAACCCATCCAACATGGTAAAAAGTCTGCTTTATTAATTTCATCATAACAGTCATCATTCTCATAACATGAAAGTTAGATTGTGTATCTATACGTATATATATATATATATATATATATATATATATATATATATATATATATATATATATATATATATATGCTAGCATTATTATTTCAATTATTTGGAAAAACAAATCAGGGCTTACACATTTTGTACATGCACATTTTGTCTACTTTGCATTCCACACTTTTGCTGGTGTCTGTACCTTTTATATGACTAAATACTCAAATACGCGGGTTTTACTCTCAAACAACAAGTATCTGAAGAAAAAAAAATGTTTAAATGCATAGTAAAGTGAAAATCATGCAAAAAAAAAAAACATGCACAGTGTAAACATGTTGAACTAACTATTCATCCATCCATTTTCTAAGTCGACTCTACTCTCTCTGCGTGGTGAAGAGCTGGAGTCAAAACCACCACGATGACAAACCCATTACTATTTCAGTTTAATAACCCGTTACTGTCAATGTAAACGTAATCCTAATCTGAGAAATCTAAATTATATATATAGTTCATATACAAATCTCTAATAACTTCTCTCTGAAAAACAAAATCCGTACATAAAATACATGTATACAGTGGCAGTGCATTGTGTCTATAATAAAAAAAATGTAACGTTACATAAAACGACTTTAAAAACGTGGGTTTACATTGGTTACATTGTCGTAAACATTACGCAACATTGGTCCTTGGTTTTCTCCTCACACTATAAAAGTCTTTTAGCAGAACTGTTAATACTTTTATGACTATGGCTCAACATCGCGCTCGGTTGTGAAATAAGGGCAGGTCTATGAGAACAACCTTCACAAGCACGACATTCATGTGAGCAGTTGACCAGAAAGTGACAAAACTGAACAGAAAAGCGAGATAACTAATATTTAGCCATTAATTAGTACCTAAAAAAAATACTAGTGAAAATGCAGGATGATGGATGCATGAGAACACAACAGAAAAGACCAAAATAGACTGGAGCTCATCCATGGTAGGGCTGCACATTCCTACAACATGCCACGGAGATAGAACACCCCGGGAAACACATGCAGCAGAGGCCGGTCAGGCTGTTACCCAACAATTATCAACCTCAGACGGTGGTCTTTATCTTTTCTGATAAATCACATGTGCGGAGTAAACTAGAGAGAATGAAGAGTTGCTGAATATGCTGCTTGATATAAAATACACCAAATTATTCAGCTGTACGTGTATCTCTCTTGATAGAGTTGGGATGATTCTATGGGCTCACAAACACTGGGACCCCCAGAGACCAGCTTAACGAATCTCAACATTAGCAGGGCTCCGGCACCTTCATTATTTTTTCAGTGGCTAAAAAGCTCTCTGTGGTGCTATGGGCTTCAGGATTACTCACAAATAAAGCAAGCTTGAGATTCAGTTTAAAATTGTGTTCTAAAATCCAAGCCGCTACTGTTCTGACTCTAAATTGTGCATTGTGCTTTGACTAGTCTCACTCTGATGCTGAGCTTCAGTCTCCTGCAGACACAACAGTGGAATGACTTACTCAAAACCTTTGGAAAGTTTGTAGTATTTCGAAACAAAAAGTGTGAATATAATCAGTAGACCTTTGCTTCATTTTAACTCAAATTTTGTAGTTCCATTACAGGTTTCTATCTTGCCTTTAAATCTCTATCAGCTAAAATCTGCAAAGGTAAATACTGTTTATACAAATACCGTATCTACAGAAAAAAACAAGGGTCTACTGTTAATATGTGGGGTTCTCTTGTAAAGTTTAATTCAATAAATAGGCAGTAAAACGCCAAGCAAACAGTCGCATTCAATGCATGCACTCAAGCTTAAAGCATCTTCCAAATTAAAATGAGATCAAAACGAATGGAAAATAAAAATGACACACATATGGGACCTGACTGCAAGTTTATTTTTGTATCACACCTTTAAAAACATTTATAAAATTGGTCCGGGCATCAGAAACAAGGCACGCAATGTCTTGGATCACGATCGTGCTTGTATCAAGCATTCCCCATACAAAAAAAATCCAAATTACTGAGGTTACAATTCATAGCAGTGGGACAAACATGCAGATAGACTTGTGTGATGCAGACTGGGAATAGCTTTAATAGTAGGTCTCTCTCTCCACCCAACCTGTGACAAAAAATATTAAATTCAAATGAGAAACATTGCTTTTTTAACAAATTAAAAAAAAAACTTTGTATGTGGAATTTTTTTTTTAGAACAATTAGGCTGGTAAACTTGAGCAAAGCCAACATTTCTTATTTATGCATTAAACAGCTCGTCGGCTCAGTGCTTGTCTGAACACTGGAAAAAGCATTAGGAAAAGCATTTGTATTAGGTATTTGTATTAAAAAGCATTAGGTATTTTGCGATGCCACAGTCACTTACCGCCTGGGCTGCGTCTGATGATAAGTTTTCGGATTTCATCATAAATAAAGATGAGGAGTGAATAGGGGAATGCGCAGAACCACCAATTTGGTCTAAAGACAGGTTGGGGGAAAAAAACATTATTAATCTTTTACACTGCAGCTGCTACATGAATTCAACTCTCAACAGAAATCTTTATTAGTAAACAGGGTCATTAGGAAAACACTACTTAAATTTAATTAAATAAAAAAACATGAACTTTTGTATCGTATCTGTGTGTAAATGACAAAAGGTACGTTTTATTACCCATTTATTTGACTTATTGATAATTAATATCACTTATCAATCATTAACAATTATTAACAATCATTTATTAGACAAGAATTATGAATTCAAACACAATTTCTATAAAAATTGTCAGCCTCATGCATCTTAGCAGCGACATAGCCTCACATTTCTGAATGCTGATGTTTTTTGAAATATACATAAAAAAGTTAAAGTAATTACACCATGTACTTTGCAAAACTGTTAAATAATTATTTTAATGAAAAAAAAAACAGAGCAAGACTTACTTTAGTGGGTACATTCTAAGGGCCACATCCATGCCTGGACAGTAGGACAGGAAAGCTGCCAGAGCCGTTTCCTCAAACAGTCCAAAGATCAGAATCTTGTTCCTGCAACCCAAAGCAGTGTAAGAAACTTCTCCGATTGTGAAGTGATGTGCACGCGACAGAAGCAAGCTGCTTACTTCATTCCTTGCTGGAAGACTGAATTTCTCCTGGTCTTGCAGATGATCAGATCAGCCCACTGTACAATCACAATGCTGGTGAAAAACGCAGTGTGGCACGTGAACTCCACTATCTTCCGCTGCTCATAGGTCTGTAAAAACAATCAACATTTTGGATGAGTGACAGCAGAGCAAGCAACGGCGTCAAGTTATAAACCATAACTGGAAACACTCACCCACTGCTGGCCGTAACTGTCTTCCAAGTCATTGACGTACTTGTCATCCCAACGCACTCGAATACCCAGCAATGTGGAGGGCAAGAAGCCATTTTCAGACAAGATTACAAAATAGGTGAAGAACCCTGCCAGAGCTTGAATCATCCCTGAAGGAAAACAATGAAGAGATTAGAAATAATGTTTGGATCAAGAATGATCTGCAATGGCTGTGTTGGGATGGTATAAAGACACTCAAGATGCTAACCAATTTGACCATATGCTATGCTAATCAGCCTCTCGTTCACTAGTTTGTCCGTCTTGGGGTTTCTGGGTTGACGCTTCATGATGTCACTTTCGGCAGCTTCATAAGCCAATGAGATAGCAGGAACCTGTAAATACAAAGGAATTGATGGATAATGTGCCACAAAACAGTACGGAATGTTCTAGTTCTGCTACACTTACCATATCTGTTCCAAGGTCAATGCAAAGAATAGTGACGGTACCCAAAGGAAGTGGAATGTTGGCAATGATGAAAAAGAGGAAGGGAGTGATCTCAGGGATGTTACTGGTCAGTGTGTAGGCAATGGACTTCTTCAGATTGTCAAAAATCAAACGCCCTACCAAACAGAGAACACACTTTAGGATTTGGTTGTAAGAACCACAGAGACATCACATTGCACAAGTTCTACAACCTTCTTCGACTCCAGTGACAATAGAGGCAAAGTTGTCGTCCAGAAGGATCATGTCAGCAGCTTGTTTGGAGACGTCAGATCCAGCAATACCCATCGCCACACCGATATCAGCTTTCTTCAGAGCAGGAGAATCATTCACACCGTCACCAGTTACAGCTACAATGGCTCCCTGAATGAAAGGGAAAACGTTCAAAATCGAATCTTATAATATGAAAACGTTTGTCTTTATCTGCATGACGATACCTGTCGCTGACAACCTTCTACAATGATCAGCTTTTGTTGAGGAGATGTTCTGGCAAACACAATTTCTGTGTGGTGCTTTAAAATATCATCCAACTGAACAGGAGTAAGATCCTTCAGGTCTCCACCGTGAATCACACAAGCCTTGGCATCTCTTTAAAAACACACAAGCCCATTAAATTTCTGGCCACAATATATGCGGTATGTCCAATCTTATATAATTGAACATATTTAATCCCGAGAACCGTGTACCTTGGGTTGACTTCATTAATAGGAATGTTCAGTCGAGCAGCAATATCTTCCACGGTCTCGTTGCCTTCAGAGATGATGCCCACACCCTTAGCAATAGCTTTAGCTGTGATTGGATGATCACCCGTAACCATGATGACCTAAAACCAATTGAAGACATGATTTACATAGAAAAAAAATAAAATTAGCATTTTTTTTTTCTCAATAGCATACTTTGATTCCAGCACTTCTGCATTTGCCAACAGCGTCTGGTACAGCAGCACGTGGTGGATCAATCATGGACATCAGACCAATGAAGCACAGATTCTCAGTGGGGAAATTCACTTCATCTGTATCAAACTGGAAGTCCTCCGGAAACTGTTCATCGGGAAGGTTAAAGTGGCAGAAACCTGTGAAGAACAATACAAATGTTTCAGAAAAATTTTAACATTTTAACATTTTACAGTAAGTGACAACAAAGTTACCCAGCACTCTTTCTCCAAGGCCACCGAGTTCCAAATAGGCATTCTGGAAGGCATCCCTCATCTCATCATCTAAAGGCTGCTCTTTTCCTTGGATCAAAATAGAACTACATCTGTCCAGGATCCTCTCTGGAGCTCCTTTCATCACCAGCAGATGTTTAGGCTCTGATGAATTGGGATTTTTGTGGATGGAAAGCTAAAAACAAGTCCAGAAATCATTAGACACGTGAAAATCCACTAAAGATGGCAACCTTAAAGCCAATTTAAAAATAATAAAAAGAGACTGTACCTGGTATTTGTTGGTTGAGTTGAAGGGTATCTCTGAAATCTTGTTATACTTCTCTCGCATCTCTTTGACTGAACCACAGCACAGCTCGATACACTTCAGAAGAGCGGATTCTGAGGCATCACCAGCCACGTCTCTCTGTGTGGAAATATTACAAAACATTATAGCAAACATCTCTTCAGGAGAACGTTACACAAAAACAAAAAAAAATCAATCAATTTAGTTTCAAAATACATTTCTAAATACCTTTAGTTAGTATGTATTAAGTCTAAATGTATTAAACTTGGTTCAGATGATGTAGGAAGAAAACGTCAGGAAACGTAACACTTCCTGGAAGCTAACTGAGTTCACCTTCACAAAAACATAGTCATGTGTTAACAGTGAGACATTTATCCATCTTAGGGATCTAAACAAATCTCTAGTTACATAGGTGAAATTGGAGATAACCATTGCTAGTAAGTAGTAAACAAATAGAGAAAGCACTCTTTTAGTTGTTGGTAACTAGCTTTTTGTACAACTGCAATGGTCATGAGTTCTCAAGGACAACTAGACGGTTGAATGAGTTTAAGATCCTCAAAAGTTCAACACCAATGCTTTTTACAAACAATACATGGTTAACTATTGGATTTACTCGTTTCTAAATAAACTAAAGAAAGACCTTGAGAATTGGGACATTTTCTTGCTCAGCAAGGAAGACGGCGCGGTTGCACAGGCCAGCAACACGAGCGAGGGCAGCCCAGGTAGCAGAGCTCCTGTCAAAGGAAGTTCCACTCTGGTTCTCTGTGGTGTCCGCTTCATGAATCTGGTTGTCAAACCACATGTGAGCCACTGTCATTCGGTTCTGAGTCAGAGTTCCAGTCTTGTCGGAGCAGATAGTAGAGGTCGAGCCAAGAGTCTCCACAGCTTCAAGATTCTTCACCAGACAGTTCTTCTTTGCCATGCGCTTAGCAGTCAGTGTAAGACACACCTGGATAGAAGGAGTTAAAACACTGAGTGTTCTCTGTTGAAATCAAGCTACTGAAATTACATGATTCGTTTAAAACTTACAGTTACAGTAGCCAAGAGACCCTCAGGAACATTGGCTACAATGATTCCAATCAGAAAGATGACGGCTTCCAACCAAGAGTAGCCGAGGATCAAGGACAGGATGAAAAAGCTCACACCCAGGAAGACAGCGACTCCAGTAATGATGTGGATGAAGTGCTCAATCTCAATGGATATTGGGGTACGACCAACTTCAAGTCCAGAGGCGAGAGTGGCGATACGACCCATGACGGTACGATCACCAGTGTTGATGACGATACCACGAGCGGTACCTGCAGGCAGAAGAAAATGAATTAAAGACAAATTTAATGTTGATTTTGTTCAATATTCTGGAGATTTTCTTACCTTCAACACAGTTGGTGGAAAAAAAAGCAATGTTCCTGGTTTCCAGAGGGTTATCATTGGAGAAGTCGGGAGTCCGAGTCTGTGGCTCAGACTCACCGGTGAGAGAAGAGTTGTCCACCTGGAAAAAAAAACATGAGAATTTTGTCACTTGATGTTGGGATTTAGTCTTTTAGTAGATTTAGTTAGTAAGGATAAATGTATACATTAATTTATTGGTTTACGTTTTACAGTAGAATAACAGTTAGCTTTATACATTATATAAATTCATACTTTATACATTTTTGTATAAAAAGATCAAAGTCAACAACAAATAACATAACTAACACACAAAAAAAGCACGCTCAATATTTAAAAAAAAAAAAAAAAAAAAAAAAAAAAAACATCAAACATCTTGAAAAACAACCCTTACACTAGACTTATCCTCAAGCTTGGAATCATGGGTAATCTAGAATAAAGACAAATAGCCACACCCTTTCTCTATTCATCTCTAATCCAGGCGGAATTCACAGACCATCCCAGTCTGTTGTCTCAACAAAAATTGTTATGTGGATATCATATCCCATTGTTAGCATACACCAACGCAATGCTATAGTGCATGTATGACCAAGCATACATATATAGAATGTTCACTTTCATAGCTAAACTTTTACTGAGCGTTACACGTCACCTTGCAGCCATGAGCAGAAATGATACGCAGATCAGCAGGAATTCTGTCGCCACCCTTCACCTCCACCAAATCTCCAACCACAACTTCCTCAGCGTTTATGTTTTTCTTCTCACCATCACGGATGACCAAGGCTTGCTATTAAGTAGAACAAGTATGCGTTAAAACTAACAGACATTTAAAAAAAAAAACTACATTTAAAAAATAAAACTACATTTTGGGTACCTGGGGCACAAGATTCTTGAAAGAGTCCATGATTTTGGAGCTCTTGGCCTCTTGATAATATGAAAAGCATCCAGTGATCATCACGACAGCAGACAGCACAATACCCAGATACAACTACAAGAAAAACGGTACAGTTCGATTAAAAGCGCATGAATTACAGAAAAAGCATTGCATCCATACGTTATCATTTGCAGGTTCCTCCTCGGATGCTGCCTGGATTCCGTAGGCAAGAAAACAAAGAAGAGCTCCAATCCACAAGAGGGTAGAAAATCCCCCAAAGAGCTGTTTGCAGAACTTGACCCATTCTGGGGTTGTTGGTGGTGGAGTCAAGGCGTTGGGTCCATCACGTGCCAGGATCTCTGCAGCACGACTGGCTGCTAGTCCCTGAGGTGAGATGAGAAGAAATGAAATGAAAATTTTATTCACATCCACACACACTTTGAGTACTTGAAAAACATACTCACCCTAGTTAAATCCGTGCCGTATTTTCTATTCAGTTCATCAAGAGACAACTTGTGATCATCCTATAACAATGAAATAACACTTGTTTAGCATGTGTAATGCAAACATTGCAAAAAAAAATGCTAGATAAGCCAAATAAATCTTGCAATCAGATAATAAATCTTGTTTTTTTTTCCCTTACAGGATAAATTAACTAACTTAGAACTAAGAGTGAAAGATTACTTTGCTTGTTTCAAGGAAATAGGGATTGTTCTTGCATAGAAAAAAACGCTAACTTTGATATTTTACACTGATTTGAAATTGATATGTTTAAACACAGAACTCAAATTTTCTTATTGTATGAACAAAATGTTTCTCAATTTAAGAAACAACTATTTTTTGTTATATTAAAGACAATGAGAACAAGAACTCATATGCAGCAACAAATTTTCTGTCTAACAAGATTTTAGTCTTACCAAGTTGTCTTACCAAACTTGTAACAAACTAAATTGTATCATTTATTTTACTCATTTTTTAATGTTAATTTTTTGCAGTGTATAATGTGAATTTTGACCACAATTAACCCACCAAGTCAACTTCTTTTTTGAGTTCATCCATGTCTTTGTCCTTTTCTTTTTTGCCCTTGGTCTTTGACTTCTTCCCCCCCTGCTCTGAGGTGGCAGCCAGCTCATACTGTTCTCGACCTTCCTGCAGTGGAACAAACGGCAACCATTAAATCTCATCTGCATGTCGCAGCAACAGTACGTTCTCAAAGTAGATGTGAGAAGAGACCACACCAAATGTGCACAAACAGTTTAAAAACAGCAAGGGTATGCGAGAATTATGGACATTTTGACTGTTGGTTCGTTTAACTGACATTGCACAACCTTCACGTGGGTAAAATATTACCGAGAGGTAACAAAGTACAGATTGCCAAATGGGTCATCAATATATAATAAGTGAAATTAACATTTAACTCAAAGGTTATAATTAACCGTTTATGCTGTTAAGAAAGTCTCATGACTCCTGTGACAGGCACGGTTGACTTATTGTCTATTTTAAGATAGGCAAATCTCAAGGGCAGAGAGTTTGCAACAAAAGAGAGTGTTTGCATTTTAAGTAGAATTTATTTAGTGAAAATCAGCCTACTTAATGTTTCCTTACGTACATGTTCGCATCATGATAACAATCTGTCAAGTATCAAAACCCAAACCAGAATAGTTGATGATTTTGTGCGTGGAAATAACCAAAGATTCCAACAGCATGAACCTGTCGAGGTTGACTGAACACGAGCTCTTTCCCACATACTTCTGCAAATGAAAGGCCTAGTCATCAGTTCTGTTACTCATTCAATCACACTTCACATCTTGTATGTATGAGTGGAAAATTACTAACTATATTTGATAGAAACCCAAAAGATAACGCCATTGAACAAAAAAAAAAAAGAGAATTCCATACAGGAGCAACCAGGTGAAAGGAAATGACTTTATTCTTGACTCTTCAGAACCTTAAAGGAGTTAGAAACAGTTCACTGAACCATATCAGTTTCGCACTGGGACTTTACGCGGTTGCCATTGGCGACGGAGCCACACCAAGACCTATGCGTGGGAGTCACGTGCCTGGCCAAACTCTTTGTTTCAGAGGTGGAAAAAAAAACGGAGAGAGCAAATGGAAAGATGGCGCAAGGTCATGATTAATTAGTGCCCAGTTTATTAATAAAGGTAAAGAAATAAAGCATGATTAACCTTGGAAAAAAAAAGACAGACATTAAGCTGCATGTGGCTATTTTTAAATAGAACCACAATATATAAAATTGTGATGTGATGGGACAATCATTTAGATAATCATAAAAACTTCCAATAATTCTTATTTATGTGCTGTGGTATTTGGATTCAGTGTGGAAAGGTTTCAAAGACACATGTTTATTTCCTTTTGGCTCTGCTTGTCCATGATTCAGCCAGGCTTTAATGTCGAGAGACTTATACAAGCATCTCTTGAGTTCACTGCACCAAAATAGGTAAGAGGGCCACGAGAAAGCCCCTCGGTATGTGTGTGTGTGGGTCTTGCTCAGATAGGATGGCCAATGACAAAAGGACTCATTAACACACAGTGACTGATGAATGGAAAGAATGTTAAACCCTTCAGGGATTGAGTGACAGTGTTCACTTAAATACACAAACTGGGGGACGCAAGTAAATAGCTGTGATCCCCCTGTGTGCGCAATCAAAGAAAAATTGTTTTTTTGTTTGCTTGTTGTAAACTAATTGTTACTAACAACATTGTAACCAATGAGAAACCACTGCCACAGATTAGCCATGATCCCATCCAGTATCCTAAAAGAGACTTTGGTTTTACACTTAAAGATTCACACAAAGATAATCAGATTTTGAAAGAAACTATCCTCCAGAGGACAATCTGTCTACAACGTTTCTGAAAATGAAAATGCTTGAAATATATTTACTTCGTTTGTTCAGAACATAAACATTCAAGTCTGGAAATACTAGACATCGGTGCCACTGCGGTGGGATTTGATGGAGCTGGGGGCGTTGTTCAATGCACCAAACCCAAAAGAAACATACGGATGTGCATCACACAAGTACTGGGACAAAAGGATCCAAATGTATAATTTAGTTTTACGCGGATGCAGCAGGCTTCGCATCGGGGAGTGGTGTGTTGCGCTCCGGAGGAAACCCGCTGCGTAAAAGGGCACAACGTTCCGTGGCTTATAGGATGGATCATGAAATTGCGATAAATTATGAAAGCTCATAAGCAACGGATATTCAACAAACAACACATTTACAAGATTTTCAAAAGAGGCGAATACAGATCAAAGAAGCAAAAACCAGCAGTAAAACAGGCGCGTTTTTCCATTAAAGCCGCTATCGACCCATCCTACCTCTCCCTATCATCCCATAGTAAACCCAGTGATAACCAGTCTACTACTGCTGCTGCTCGAATTATCTTCGATAGATAACACGTCGATTGCGATTTATTACACCGCGCTTTGTTAATACGCTTTCGGAAAGCCTTTGAAATTAATGCAACGTCTTAAAATTACCGAAACTTCGCCAAAAACCAAATTTGATTTTTACTCCAAACTACAAATTCGTTACATGCTTTTTTGCTTCAACTTTGAGAGAAACGGTTCGTGTATCGCGAGATAACGGGTTTTAGTCAGATAAACAACAACAAGAAATGGAGTGGCGTGCGATTAATTGTGACACCAGAAGTTGTAACCAAGTTTCCGTCTCATAGAAACGAGTTAGCTCAGTAACATTGTTAGCTGTGAACGCTATACTATTGCGATAGATACGGTTAATCTGTAACGGTGCAAACTTGTCTGAGTCCTAAGCGGAAAAAGCAAACACTGGTTGATTTGTAGCGTGTTCACGGTTTGTATCTGAAGCCGAGGTTTCGCGCGAGATCGTTATCGTTTCGTCGGGCTTGTGAGTGTTTTAAATAGTAAAGTGTACTTCTTATCCGAAATGTTGCGATATCGATAAAGACGCCGTCGTGTAATAATCGTCACTAGCGTTTGGCAAGAGTCCAGCAACACAGAAATCAAACGACGGCTGCGTGAACAACCAGGCCGCGAAACACAACAACCACACGGGGAAGTTTCCGCGCCTGGCACATTCCTGTAATCTTTGTCGTGGGCATGAAAGGTCAGAAATGGAGTGAAACTCTTTTTCTCGAGCTCCAACCAAAAACCTGTTGATCCTATCAAAAACTTGAAACTCGATCGTGTTTACGAGAACTGAAAGTGTTTCATTCATTTAAAACTGATTTGAATATTCCAACTCCGGAAGTAGCGTGCTCGTGGAAACCTTTTCGAAAGAAATATATCCATTCACAAAACAAATTTACAACCACCGCTTGATTGTAGTGCGATGTTCATACATGTATAGCTATTGGTCGGTTCTACTTACCCCTCGTCCCATTTTACTTCTCAAAAACGACCACCTCGGAATTCCGAAAATAAAGAAGTATCTTGAAAAACCATCAACTAAGTCAGCAAATCCCCTTGTGCGTTTTTGCCTTTCCCCTCCTCTTTACCGCTGTACGTCTCGCTTCACCCAGAATCAGGTCTAAGCCGCCTTACAGTACGAAGAGTCAAAAGCTTATATACAGTGGGCTTTTTTTCTTCGTGACGTCTGCTTTTTTTGCCATGGTAACGGCGAGAAAGAGGGGCGTGGCCTGTATGAAGGAACAGGAACGTGGGGTTGCGTCAAAATCTCACCCCTGAACTTTGATCATGTTGTATAAATGGCAAAGAATCGCTAAACCGCATCAGAAAGCAGACACTTGCTTTGTTCTTATCTCCAATGATTGTTGAGTTTACTAGCAGAAAGCGCAACAGATTGTGTGGTTTAATGTTCACTGTTATAGCTCACGTTTATGGGATTCTCAACCTAAAGAACATTTTAAAGAGCGTTGGATATGGATGAATTAATATGAAAGATGGAGTTTGATTTATGAACCAGTGGTTATACAAATTAATTTTTACAGGATATAAGCACATTTGTAGTTTGAAACATCATAATGTTGACCTAGAATTTGAATAAATAAGTGGTAGAGAACGAATGTTACATTTAGAATTAATCTGAAATAATTCAGAACAAAAGTCTCACAAAAAAAAAAAAAAACTAAACAATGTAGAATGGTAAATATCTAAGTGTAGGTATGAAAGCATGACATTTTTGGTATGATGATTTGAAAAATTATTTTCCTCATGTTACATTTGTTCTATTGCAATGTAAAGCTATGATTTCCATTTCATTCCTTGCAATTGCACTTATTTAATTGTATTTTTTTTCTTCAAGATTATACTAATTTGATGGATAATTCTTATTGACAGCAGTATTAACTGAAAGCTGTCTGTGCTGTTGAATAGGCTCATATTGGAGACTGCATCTTCAAAGCACAAAGCTAAAAATATCTCGAATTTTATTTACTAGCTGTGGGCTCTAGCCTATAAATGTGTTGTCATGGAAACTATCATGTCACCTCCTAATTTTAGCCGAGAATTGGGCCCTCTAGTGGGAATATTGGGTTTTGTGGATGATGATCTCAAATCATCAAAATTTTAGATTGCTGTACCATTGTCATGCAGACTTTTATGCACACTACAACTAAGCATTAAACATGCATTTCAATTAATACATTTAAATTCCAGTAAATTGGTTTTAGTGAAGCAGACTGGGCACTGCTGATGATTTGTTAATGATCAATGTCTTTCAACTATTTCATTACATATCTTTGGGAATCGATTTGGTATTACTAATTCCTGAAATAATAAAAAGAAAAAAAAAACATTTTAATCACATTTTATTTGGTTAGAGTTCCCAGAATCTCTTTCATTTCTGAAATATGATTAACATATCTGTCTGGATATAGAAGCAACTTCTTCTTGATTCAATAGTAGGTTTCTTTCTCCACCCAGCCTGAAACACATCAGCACAAGAATTGGCACTTTTTTAGTGACATTGTGCTTGAAACTTTGATCTAGAACTTTTTATGTATCGTCTCTAAGATTCAAAGGGTGCAAACTAAAGTTTTTTGTCTGCTGACTTCGTTTAAAAGACAACACATTACCTCCTGGACTTCGTCGAAGAATGTATCTTCGCACTTCATCGTACACGAAGATAAGAAGTGAGTATGGAAAGGCACAGAACCACCAGCATGGTCTATTTCAAAGACAATTACAGTATATTATTGTAGTACATCATTTGGCCCATTGGTTATTTCTACATATATATTTTTGTTCTAAAGAGCAGCCGGTCACTTACTTCAGAGGATACATTCTTAAAGCAATGTCCATGCCTGGGCAGTAAGACAGGAATGCTGCCAGTGCTGTTTCTTCGAACAGGCCAAAGATGAGAATTTTGTTTCTAACAAAAAAAGAACATAGCTCTGTAAGAAACTATATACAGATAAATTAAAAAATACCAAGCAACATTGTCTGACACACTTTCATGGTGGAAACTTTCTTTTCTCACAAACCTCATTCCCTGCTGTACAATGGAATTCCTTCTGGTTTTACAGATGATCAGATCAGCCCATTGCACAATAACAATGCTGGCAAAGAAAGCCGTGTGACACGAGAACTCTACAATTTTTCGACGCTCATACGTCTACAGAGAGGAAAACAGCATTTACTGTTATGTCACATTATATATGACATATATTTTATATATTTTTATTGTCTGCATTTCTGATTTCACTTGCCCATTGCTGGCCATAGCTGTCTTCTAGATCATTTTGGAATTTATCATCCCAGTTAACTCGAATTCCTATCAGATCTGAGGGCAGGAATCCGTTTTCAGCCAGAATAACAAAGTAGGTAAAGAATCCTGCCACTGCTTGCATCATACCTAAAATTCAATTGTAAATTAGAAAAATACATGAATGGGTTTCAAATCATTGACAAAATCTTTTGCAGGTAAAATCCAAATAAACAAAAAATGTGAAAAGTTAGAGTACTCAAACTCTGCAGTTAATTTCAGAAAAGAAATATAAAACACACTGTGGAAATTAATTTGGTAGTTTTGCAGAGACGGATAGACTGTGGAAAAGAAGGACATTACTTATTTATTGATGCTTGTTTTGAAGCACTATTTGCAATTATAATTATTTGCATAATAATTCCTGCTTAGATCTGATGAGAAAATTTGAACCGAACTCATGAGACATCATGTTGGTAGACCTCCAGGCTCACACTGCCTCTGCTCATGTAAACACAGTGAGCAAGCTTATGTCACTTTAGTTTACTTTAGTTTAAGTTAAAAGCAGCTAAAGAGTGACCATAACAATTTACAAGGTGAATTACAAATTATAAACCTTAAAGTGCAGGGGAATTTATATCCATCCATTCATTCATAAATCCATAAAACCATCCATCCATCCATAAAAGAGAGACTGTCTTCAGAGCTGGCAACAGATCAGCTTTGAGAACAGCCAGAGAAGTTAGTCAACTCATTAGTCTATATGTCTACAAATAATGGTCTTACCTATTTGACCATAGGCCATACTGATCAGCCTCTCGTTCACTAGTTTATCTGTTTTAGCGTTCCTAGGTTGCCTCTTCATGATATCACTTTCTGCAGATTCATATGCCAATGAAATTGCTGGAACCTATGAAAGCAAATTATATGTGGTTGACCACTCATGGAACCATTAATGGTAAATTCAAATGAGTACTTAATAATATTTTTTCATTTGAAAATGATTTTACTTTTCAAAACCAAATGAATTATGCAAATATCACAAGAATGAAACTGTGCACATTCAAATTGTGCTTTTTATTATCTGAGAATTTCTGCAAATCATCTGCAAAATCTACAATATGTACAATCTATTTGTGTTCCTATTGTAAAGTGTTACAAATGTGATCCTGTCGTAAAGTTGTATGGCTGCTGCAATGGTAAAATTTCCACCTTGTGGGGAGGAACAAAAGACTTTCATTTCAATTCAATTCAATTTTCAACTCGAATGAAATGACTAAAAAATATAAAACATACAATTAAGCATTTAGAGTAGTTTTCAAACTGAAGTTGAACAATTTTAATCAATCTTTAGAATTGTTTACTTACCATGTCGGTGCCAAGATCAATACAAAGAATTGTTACAGTCCCCAAAGGCAGAGGAATATTAGCAATGATGAACAACAGAAAGGGTGAAATCTCTGGAATGTTGCTTGTCAGGGTGTATGCAATAGATTTCTTAAGGTTATCAAAAATCAGACGGCCTAAAAGGAAATTCAAATAATCAAAAGTATGCAATAAAATATAAAATAGCCCAGATAGCAAATGAACTCTGAAATGGCCCAGAAGTGGCCCTAAATTGAGTCATATGTGCCATTTAATGAACCATATGTGGCTCAGTTCTTGCCCAGATGGAAATCAGAAAAAAAAATTACCTTCTTCGACTCCAGTGACAATAGAGGCAAAGTTGTCATCCAGAAGAATCATGTCAGCAGCTTGTTTGGAGACGTCAGATCCAGCAATACCCATCGCCACACCGATATCAGCTTTCTTCAGAGCAGGAGAATCGTTCACACCGTCACCAGTTACAGCTACAATGGCTCCCTGAATGAAAAAAACTTTACCAATCAAACCTTATAATATTAAATCTATTGTCTTTATCTGCATGACCATACCTGTCTCTGACAACCTTCTACAATGATCAGCTTTTGTTGAGGAGATGTTCTGGCAAACACAATTTCTGTATGATGTTTGAGAATGTCATCTAAATCATCTTCAGCCATACTCTTTAATTCTCCTCCATGGACCACACATGCCTTAGCATCTCTGTGTATGTGTGTAACATGAACAGATTTAGAAATCTAAAAATCTTAAAATATTGTTGTAACTGATAATTAAAACAAAAATTCTGCATCTTTATGATATTCAAACACTTTCACACCTTGGGTTCACCTCCCCAACTGGAATGTTTAATCGGGCTGCAATATCTTCCACGGTCTCGTTGCCTTCAGAGATGATGCCCACACCCTTAGCAATAGCCTTAGCTGTGATTGGATGATCTCCCGTAACCATGATAACCTTTAATAGAATTATTGAATTATAATATAAATAACATTAATATAACATTTAATGCATAGAATTAAAATTAATAGAATTACAATTTAATTATACAAAACTCAAGTGCTACATTTGAATTATTAACAAAGTGAAACAAGACCTTGATTCCAGCACTCCGGCACTTTCCAACAGCGTCTGGTACTGCAGCACGAGGAGGATCAATCATGGACATCAGACCAACAAAACAGAGACTTTCAGTGGGGAAGTTCACTTCCTCTGTGTCAAATGCAAAACCTTGAGGAAACTGGTCATCAGGTAAAGAAAAGTGGCAGAAACCTGTAATAAAAATAAATTCTTATCATTCAGCAGTAAAATGTATACAGTACAAAAAATTCTTAAAACAAATGAAGCGTCAATGGAGTTGTCTTAATTTGTTCATTGGTCGGGTTAAATGATGTAGTGTAATTTCCATAATAAAAAATTATAAAAGCAGAAGTGGAAGATGATGGATAGATGGATTGATTAATTAATACAATTGGGCTTATAGAATATATGCCTTATCCTGTGTCTTTTTAGATTTTATCAAGAATTAAATTGCAAAAATTTTATGCAAACATTTAGATTTAGTATTGATGTAATGATGCAGACTGTATTACTGAATCTTATCTCGAATATAGATCTGCAAAACTGTATTAAATTAGAATAAGTTGTTACATAGGTGGGCAACTTTACAGGCTAATGCGGAAAAAAATATTTTGTTACATTTTGTGTATTGTGACTGTACAAAGCAGAGTTTAAGATTTATATTGATAACCACTATTTAGTTTTTATTTTTGTCTGACTGAAAATTGTCCATAAGTGGAATCCTTAAAAATTCAGAATAACTTTACCCAGCACTCTTTCTCCCAGACCACCGAGTTCCACATACGCATTCTGGAAGGCATCCCTCATCTCATCATCTAAAGGCTGTTCCTTCCCATGAATCAAAATGGAGGAGCATCGATCCAAGATCCTCTCAGGAGCTCCTTTCATCACCAGAAGATGTTTAGGCTCTGATGAATTGGGATTCTTGTGGATTGAGAGCTAGACAAAACATTTAAGTTGTCAAAAAACAATCAGATGTTTCAGAAAAAATGCATAAATCTGCTTGTCAATTTACCTGGTACTTGTTGGTTGAATTAAAAGGAATCTCTGCGATCTTGATGTATTTGTCTCTCATTTCCACCACTGAACCACAGCACAGCTCGATACACTTCAGCAGAGCAGATTCTGAGGCATCGCCCGCCGTGTCTCTCTGCATCAGATTGTTAATTTATACTTAACAGATTAATGTTAACTGAATGGGTACTATTGATTGTGGATTCTATGACACACAACTGAAGAAATTACCTGATTCTTCATTTAGAATTTTATTCTTTTTCATTCAAATATTGATTTGTTTTACATCTAAATAGCTTTCTTGTCTCACGCCTACAGTCTGAAAGAACGCATCAAAATCTGGTTTCTAATCATCGAGCAGTCAAATCTATATAGTAAAACAAATTCTTAAAACAAATATTGCTGCAAAGATCCATTCTTTAATCCAACAGTTAACACTCATAAATACATTAATACCTTGAGGATTGGAACATTATTTTGGTCAGCAAGGAAGACGGCGCGGTTGCACAGGCCAGCAACACGAGCAAGAGCTGACCAGGTAGCAGAGCTCCTGTCAAAGGAAGTTCCACTCTGGTTCTCTGTGGTGTCTGCTTCATGAATCTGGTTGTCAAACCACATGTGAGCTACTGTCATTCGGTTCTGAGTCAGAGTTCCAGTCTTGTCGGAGCAGATAGTAGAGGTCGAGCCAAGAGTCTCCACAGCTTCAAGATTCTTCACCAGACAGTTCTTCTTTGCCATGCGCTTAGCAGTCAGCGTAAGACACACCTACAAAAAAAAAAATTGTTTAAACTAATACTTGGTAAGTTTCATGATTAATTTTGTTAACTGAACTACATACAGTTACTGTGGCGAGAAGGCCTTCAGGTACATTTGCAACAATGATTCCAATCAGAAAGATGACGGCTTCCAACCATCCATAACCTAGTATCAGCGAGAGGACAAAAAAGGAAACACCCAGGAAGACAGCAACTCCAGTAATGATGTGGATAAAGTGCTCAATCTCTTTAGCAATCGGGGTTTTTCCGCCTTCCAGACTGGAGGCGAGAGTAGCAATACGACCCATGACAGTGCGATCGCCAGTGTTGATGACGACACCACGAGCAGTGCCTGATGAATGAACAATTCAACAATTCAAACAATGAACAATTTTTACATTTTTAACTTTAGCATGTTTTACAATCACCCGTAGTTTAATTGTCTACCTTCAACACAGTTGGTGGAAAAAAAAGCAATGTTCCTGGTTTCCAGAGGGTTATCATTGGAGAAGTCGGGAGTACGAGTCTGTGGCTCAGACTCACCGGTGAGAGAAGAGTTGTCCACCTGGAGAAAGAGAATATTCAAAGACGTGGCGTGCATAGAATAAAGTAGAAAAAATCTTCTAATTATTTGGGTTGGCCAAATTAATTAAAGATGTATTTTTTTATATTAGTCAAATTGTTTACTGTCTTACGTGTATATTTAAATAACACTAGCAAAATATTTAACATCAACGATTACTCTATTTGCAACAGCCAGGCCCTGTGTTTGATTCCTAAGTTTGTTTGATCTTGAATTTTGTTGGGTGAGTTGCTATAGCTAAATGTGTCGCTACATTTTTACTTTTTTACTTATTTACGTTTTTGGAAAATGCATCAGAAAGAATCCAGTGTAAACTGCACTGAACAACAGTACATCCCCATTTCAGATTGGGTAGTTCCAACTGATACAAAAAAAGCACTTTGATCATTATAGTTTCTTTTGATCTAACCTTGCACCCATGTGCTGAGATAATGCGCAGATCTGCTGGAATTCTGTCTCCACCTTTGACCTCCACTAGATCCCCGGCAACTACTTCTTCTGCATTGATACTCTTCTTTTCTCCATCACGCACAACCAATGCTTGCTATACAAAAAAACACATATTAGAAAGTTCATCGGTGCAAAAAGCCTTCACTGTTACTTTATATTTTCATACAGTACCTGTGGCACAAGGTTCTTAAACGATTCCATGATCTTAGAACTCTTGGCCTCTTGATAGTACGAAAAGCACCCTGTTATTATGACAACTGCTGCGAGCACAATTCCCAGGTAAAGCTAGAACATTTCAATTGATGGAAAAGGACTTAAAGCAACGTGACAAGAAGTAAACTGGGATTTCATACTAAAAGTCAAAGTTACCGTACATTGTCATTTGCTGGTTCATCTTCAGAGGCTGCCTGTATTCCATATGCCAGGAAGCAAAGGATTGCACCAATCCATAAAAGAGTAGAAAACCCACCAAACAGCTGTTTGCAGAACTTGACCCATTCTGGAGTAGTGGGAGGTGGAGTGAGGGCATTTGGCCCGTCACGCGTTAAGATCTCTTTTGCACGTGAAGAAGACAAGCCCTGCAAATATGATTACATTCTGGATTGTTTAAAGATTGTCACAAAAAACATGTTATTCATAATGTCGGTTTAAGCACAACAATTGATTTAGGTTGATACATGTACTGAAAGGAGTCCTGTTCCAACTTCATTTTGAAGGTCAAAGTAGTGCTTATTTATTAGTGCAGTTTATCTTACACACATTACGTTTTATAGCATTTATAATGCCACATTTTAATCTTTAATTTTTTACCAGCAGTACAGGGTAACAGTCTCATTATTTTGCAAATAGCTTAAACTTGATGTGTTTTTTTTTGAGCAAAGCTGTAAGTGAAGTTTCTATAGCAAGTTTGAAAATGTGTACACTGTGCTCTTCACAAAAGCACTACATAAATATATTTTTTTAATTATATTAAAATACTTGAATAAACGTAAAAAATAAATCACAATACAAAAAATAATAATAATTGTGAAGTTTTGGAAACTAATTTACAAAGCTCTTTAAAAACAGTGTAAAAGCTTAGCCTACCCGAGCCAGGTCAGTACCATATTTTCGATGAAGCTCATCTATTGTCAACTTGTGATCATCCTATAAGAGAGAATAAGCCATCAAACCCCCATTACGTTGAACATCACTCATTATGGTTTAGTTCAACAATTAAAATCACACCAGATCCACTTCTTTTTTTAGATCATCCATGTCCTTCTGTTTTTTCTTTCCTTTTCTGGGCATTTTGGTTCCATCTTCTGAGGTCGCTGCCAATTTATACTTATCATTCCCTGTCTGTAAAAAAAAAATTCAGTAAATAGGAAAATGGGAAAATTAGTAATTTAAACACATTTGTACATTACATTAACATGTATGTAACTACTATAATTGTCCATGATACTTAGCAGTATCGATAGCCAAAATCTTTTATAAATTCTCAAAACTTTACAGCAATAACGATACTAACGATACTAAAATATAATAATACTACTTACTCCAAGACCCATTTTGGGAATTTAGATGTTGTACTCCTCCTGTAAGATTTTCTGCTGATACACTTCTTATAAATGAGCCAAGTTTACAAAATATATACCCTGCCAGCTCACCTTCTTTTCAGGGGAGGTGTTATAGAAGATTAAGGGAGGAGTTTGGCTGCTGCGTTTGTCTGACCTTCATCGGTTCAGGTAGGTCATTTTACTGAAGAAATGGTCAATTACTTTTCTTAATGTCTCATTTACTGACATAATTAAAACTGTTAATTTAGCATTGGAGGCCAGCCAACATTCCGGACACGCTTCACTAATTCTTTAGTAATACTCACTTGGGTTTGGTGTTGAAGAGACAAAGTAAGAACCTTATCTTTGTTCTTAACTGTGCACCACATTTACCTATTTATACATATAAAGTAAATTGTGAACTTTAACAGACAAAAGCATGAACAAGTGATAAAAACGCATATGTTGTTTTTGAACCTGCATTGTTTTAGCTTGTTTCCTTTACAATTCCATAATGCATTTTAAGAGAAAGTTTGGGTATAAACTCTTGTGTTTTGTGAATGCATCTGTTAATTGTCTACTGTACATTCCTTTATTTAATCCACTAAAATGTAATTTTTTATATTCGTTGTTTTTGGCACTGTAATTAAATATATGTTTCAGGCTGTTCAGCCTAAACTATAAAGTGAATATTTTCAAGGTTAAACCAAGGTTATAAGTGACATTCAGCTCTTCGGACGGTCTATTTGAAACATTTCTTCATGTAACATTTCTACCAATGCTCAAAATTAAATGGCTTGGTTTTCAGGTTACATTTTAATATGTATGCACTCATTAGAGCTGGGAACTTATTAACTTGAGATCCTGTAATAGGGTTTTAAAGTTGCCTTATTAACTATTTGAAGAAAAAGTGCAGTCTCTTAATGCAAATGACACACTCAAGTAGGCAGTTTGGGTCATAAATGTGCCCCCCCCACACACAGACACACAGCCCTTTTGCACCGATGCAGTATTTTGGGTGATCTGTAACACTTCTATAACAACATTCTGTTTTTTGTTTGATATTGTATCATTGTTCTTATTTCTAATTTTGTTAATGGGTCGAACATACGTGTGGTTTTTCACACTCTGCAATGAGACTGTGTAGAGGAATAAAGAGTGGGGGCAGGGTATTTCCTGCATCTCTATTAAACATGAGAGAATGGGGTGGGGAGGGGGGAGCTGTGTGAATGTGTGAAGAGCTATATCTGGCTTGAGAGATGTGTAATACAGACTGTAGTGTGGAGACTCAGAGGCGGTCACTTTCCCATGTGCACAGCTGTGAACGAGAAAAAGAAAACATCAGATGGTGACACTGGGAAAAAAAAAAGAAACAGATAAAGAGAACCAAAAGCAACACTCCAAAAGAATGGAGTCTTTTTGCGACCCCACAGAAATGAAGGGTTATGCATCCATATGCAAATCAAAGTCATGCTATTTCACCAGCAGAGCAATACACAGTGAAATGAGGTAACGTTTTTTTTCAAGGCCATAGTGCTACAAAGTACAACATTGTCTTGTTGGTGCACAAAAACAAGTGTAAAGACAAGACATAAAGACGAGACAGGCACTGACAAGACGCACAACAGCTAATGCACAAACGATTATTAGGGAAGGAGTGAAGTCCATCCGTTTAAATTAGTTCTTTAATGACATAGATTCAGAATAAAAAGGAAAACCATAAGCTAAAGTCAAAGCAGGCAGAAGTCTAGTGCAGTCGAGTAGAATAGGTACAGAGATTCACAAACTCCAAAGTTAGACAATGTATAAAGACGCAACATGTTTTTTGTAGGTGATTAGAAAGAGTCTGTCTCTCAGGACATGACATATTGTGCTCCACTGAAATCTGTATTTGTGTTGGAGGTTGATTGGTACCAGCTAGGCTAGCTTAAATAACTAAATAGCCTAGCTAACATCAGTGATGTGCAGTCTAGAGAGGATTAGAAGGCCGGGTCTCACTGATCATTGTGGAAAAACCAAATTGTAAAATAAAAAAAACAAATTGAACAGATTGTACTTAAGGTGAATATTTGTTTGACTTCACCATTTTAAGTTTATTTTGATAAGCATTAGAAATAATAACTAATAAATACCTATTATATTATTATTATTATTATTGTTATTATTATTATTATTATTATTATTATTATTATTATTATTATTATTATTATTATTATTATATATTATATATCATCATCATCATCATCATCATCATAATGACAAGATGATAATGCTTTTTTTTTCAATGCTGCAGTCTGTATATGTCAAGAAAAATGTAACTTAATTAAATGTTGAATAAGCACTTCAAACATTTAAAAGTAACCTGAATAAGCAAAGTAGGGTTAAAATCTGACTGCCTCACCAGCCATGAACCTCACCACTCATTGAACCTCTCCTCACATCATTGCTCTACACATTGACTGGGATCTGAAAACAAGTTTAGGTCCAAAACTAGGTGTGGAGGTATTAAGGTTTTATAGTCCAGTGGTAGGGGACATGGACTCGCGTTTGAGAGGTAGTAGTTTCAAATCCCCCTATGGCTGGTTCTGCAACTAAGACTCCTTGGGCAAGACACTGAACCCCACATGCCCCCCCAGTGCGCCATGGCTTAGGCTGCCCTGTGTATGTGCAATTCACTTGGATGGATTAAAAGCAGAGCGCAATTTCTCTCACAATTTCACTCACTTAATTTTTTTTTAGAGTACTCCATATTGCTTTGTCTCACTTATATCTTAGAGTGGTAGGGTTAGTGGAACGTCTCCACTCTCCTCATTTCAATTTTTTGGAGGTCATCGATTGCCTGATCTTTGCAAGATTTTGCCACAGATGACACTTTCGAGGTACAAATGGTAGCCATTAGGTCAATGGCACACTCTTTACAAGATCAGGAAGGTAGCTTGAAGACGTCTTTCCATATTCTGTCCTGTTTAGGACACAGGTGTGTCGCAACAACTCACTAAGCTGGAGGGATCACTTCATAGGGAGGGAACTCTAACAGCCACCAACAAGAGAGGTGAGGAAAATGGCTCTTGCCATGTTCTGGTTGGCTGTTTAGGAACCTCATAAAAGAACAGTACTGAAGGCGTGTTGGGTATTGAGCTCAGCAGCAGACCCAGATACTTGTTATCTACTCGTGAATGACTTGGCTACACTGTAAAAAGTGTCTCGTTGGATCAAAGTAAAAAGTCGACTGATTTCACCTAATCCGCTTACTTTGGTTCAACTGAAAAATTTTACTTTGAAAGGAATAAACTATCCACTACTTAGCCAGTGCCAAAAACATCTTTGAATCTATTTTTAAGTTTTTAAGTTTAATGAAATCTCAAATGACAGGTTTTCTTAAAGCATCTATTGCTTCCTTTTACGACAAATCGCTTCAATTGCTCCTTCTTACAACTGAACATGATCATGTAAATGTGTTTATGATTTATTTTAAAGTTTAAAAGAGTCAAAAAAATGCGTACAGCACATGCAAGCTTCTCATTGGCCAATTCTCATTAGCCAATCCAAGAAACAAGGTGTTCTCTTCTCATCACTATCTGGATCCAAAGCACAGTTTTACTTTATTTCAAAGAAAATTATTTACTTTACACTAAAAGACTTACTTTTAATTTGGATGACGTACACATTTTACATTAAACTGATGGTTAGACAGAAAATTAAACGTTTTGAGTTAGAACAGGTATAAAAATTTATTCAAAGTAATGACACGCCTTTGGCACTTTTTACAGTGTGGTTTGAGTTAGATCAAGTATCAAAACTTCTTTAAAGTAACGACACCCCTTTGGCATTTTTACAGTGTGGGGTGAGATAACCCTTTTCTACCGAATGGTGAAACCAGCACATCCACCATTTCACTTCAAGACTGGTCCTCGTTTTTCTCCGAGTCTTTAATAGCATTAGATTTTTCAAGCTTGTTTTGAAGAAGCAGAAAAGCATCAGACAAATCTGTTCCTGACCGCTTTCCTCAGATATGCATCTATATAAACAGGATTTTGGTTATTTCCAGGTAGCTATTCAGCAAAGATGCCATGCATGGTTTGATACCAGTCTTTTATACCCGGCTTCCAGTGTGAAAGGGTTTCTACTGTAAAAAGTGTCAATTGGGTGTCGTTACTTTAAAGAAATTTTGATACTTGATCTAACTCAAACTACACTGTAAAAAGTGCCAAAAGAGTGTTGTTACTTTTAATTCTTTTTTCTACCTGATCTAACTCAAAGCGTTTCATTTTCTGTCTTCCATCAGTTTAATGTAAAATTTGTGCTTCATCCAAATTAAAAGTAAGTCTTTTAGTGTGAAGTAAATTAATTTCTTTGAAATAAAGTAAAATTGTGCTTTGGAGTAAAAAAGTAAAAATGTTCCTTGGGACCTAGATGGGGATGAGAAGAGAAGAGCTTGTTTCTTGGATTTGCCGATGAGAATTGGCAAATGAGAAGCTTGCATTTTTTTAGAACTCTTTTAAACTTTAACATAAATCATAAACACATTAACATGATCTTGTTCAGTTGTAAGAAGGAGCAATTGAAGCGATTTGTTTTAAAAGGAAACAATATATGTTTTAATAAGGTAATTATGTAAACAACCATGAATGTGTCTCGTTATGTGAGCAGAGACTCAGCTGCATTTTTACCTGTTAAAAACTTCCATAACAGGTGGCGCTGATGCTCTATGTTCGTGAAATGGACCAACTGAGCAGATATTATGTTCATTGAAGTCTTTTATAAGGCTAATTATTTAACTAAGTTGTTATTACACTTCAGTGGTCAAGACACATTGGTTCAGATTTTATAATATAATGTTAGATACTCTTATAAACAGTATTGTTATTTAAATTTGACTCGTTAGTACACAAGGCCCAATCAACGAAGATGCTAATTGACGCATATATTATGGTCGTGGTCTCTTTTTTAACCCTTCCGATGAGAAATTAAGAAATTAAAGAAAAATTTAAAAACAATTAAGAAAACGTATCATTTGAGATTTCATTAAACTTAAAAACTTAAATAGATTCAAAGATGTTTTTTGCACTGGCTAGTAGTGGATAGTTTATTCCTTTCAAAGTAAAATTTTAAGTTGAACCAAAGTAAATGAATTAGGTGTTATCTGTTGACGCAATTTTTTTTACTTTGATCCAACGAGACACTTTTTACAGTGTAGTTGCATTGGATTTTCAAAATCAGTGAACGTGTACCACTATTTTTGACAATTTGACTAGTCCAAAGGACAGCCTTTACAGATTTTAAGGTGTTGCATTTTCTACTGTACTTGTACCTATACTTTCCTCACAATAAGTATTTCATCTAAGAAGAGTTGAAACAAGGCCCTCTGAGAATTTCAACACATGCGTTCCTCCCTGGGCTCGGTCTCAAAAGACTCAAATCATTCAGACGAATGGCTTGCTAACATAAGAGCTATTGTATTTGCTAGTCCCACAGCATGTGAGAGACCATTGTTCTTAGAGCCATGGGGTGAGACAGAAAGAGAGAGAGAGAGAGAGAGAGAGAGAGAGAGAGAGAGAGAGAGAGAGAGAGAGAGAGAGAGAGAGAGAGAGATTGGTTTTACCAAACAGTGTAACAAAGATTTGTGTCTCCAGGCTTCAGGTTACTAGATGTCACCCCTACACACGTTCACACTGTGTCCCTGAACAAAATTTTCCACATGTCCTTTTTCTAGGAAGAAACACATATTTATCCGCTTAGAATCTCACTGCTCATTATAGTGTCTCCCACAGAAAAACAACAAAGACCCTGATTATGACGCTTTGTGTTTTACACAGAAACACATCTGTAATGAAGGGGATTAGTATTTTTTAAGCTCAAAGCAGTTAAAAACAATCCTAATGAGAACTAATCATTATTTTAATGATCAGATTTTTGAAAAATTACATTTATTTTATTTTACATGATTTTTTATTTAATCAAAGTTTATTACATTATGATTTAAATCTCTCTCTCTCTCTATCTCTCTCTCTCTCTCTCTCTCTCTCTCTCTCTCTCTCTCTCTCTCTCTCTCTCTCAAATTGTAGGCAATGAATTTAATGGTAACAAAATGAATTTAAAATGAGGGAAATGTAGGCTAACATCGAAATGTGATTCCCAGTAGCTCAGTCTGTACAGCTGGTGTTTTGAACCAGGTCATGAGTTCGATTCCCGGGGAAAGGAGGAAAAATGTTGAACTGTAAAGAAATTGTATTGACTTGTAAGTCGCTTACAGATAAAGGCATCTGTTAGATGACTGTAAAGTACAGTAAATGATGAACAAAACTTTCAAGTTTGCTGGGCGATGTGTCCGTTTGCTCTTACACCTTCAACTGTCCTGTTCTCAAGACATCATTGGTTAGCTGTAAACAGAAAATGATAAACTCAAGAGTAACATAAATGTATAAACACATAACAAACAGTGAAAGTAAAGATTGTGTGCCATGATTTGTTTAGCAGGTTGACACAATAAACAAAGAAAATCTGAACTGTATGAGCTTGTCGTGGATTATCCTCTACTGTGAATAAAAAAAAAATATTTTTTAATTTAAAGATGCGTTTCCCTGTCTGCCAGTCCAGATGTTCTGTCAGACTGACAGTGTAGGAAACGTTAGGGTTAGGGTTAGGTGAGCAGGTGAGTGCTATTCAGTATTATAGTTAATGAATGAACGGTAATCAGGTTAAGCATGAACTGATGGTTAACTTGCCACTTGCCAACTTTTTTCACATAAGTTGCTAACTTGCTAGATTAACTGAGCCTTAACTTTTTGATGTTTTTAGTAACGTTTTATTCCAATTCTTTTTAAGAAAAGGTCTCCAGAAAGCACACTCAAAAGCCAGTTTGATTACATTAGGTTAATAACTTTTTAATTTAACTGAGTGAATATTTATAACTTGTTTAAAATGATTATTGTTTAATAAAGGCATTTGTTTAGTTAGTTAGTTTGTTTATTTATTTGTTTGTTTCTTTCATTTATGAAAATATATTTGTTACTAAAATGATAATGATTCCATCCAAATTAAAATGTTGTGCTATTTAACCTTTTTTACCTACATTACCTCCTTTTTCATAAAGCTACATTAAAAGGTTAATACACTGTAAATGTCATTAAACGACAAAATACTACATTTATTAAAGTAATAAAAGCTTCCTTCTCAACAATTTGTCTTTACATTACAATTACATTACATATACAATTTGTCCTTTTCTTTCTATATATTGCTCAATTCATAAATTATGACAACTTCTAAACAGTAAATTCTAAAATAATATAATTATTTCCTCTTCCAAATTTTTTTTTTAATAAAAATGCCTCTAGCAACTTCTTCTCAAACACAAACACAAGTCTGTTATTCTGACACTGCACTCGAATTACTCAAGTCGTTCTGCTTGACACAGAAATGCATTTCAGATCTCTGCTTACATGTCAACAGCACGGTGTTAGACAAAAGAACACACGTGTATAAACACAAAACATAGGTGAAAGTAATGACATAACATCGTGAACGGTTTTATTACACTTGATCTTAAAGATGCAATTTAATCACAATGTCAATTTAAGACACTATAGTCTTCTTACATTAATCTAAAGATAATATAGATAAAAATAAATCATTGCAACAGCGCAATTCATAAATAAAAGCTATTTGATTATGATTTTGATTCATTATAAAAGTAATGTACTTCATATTAAGTTTTGTAACTCATGAAGTTTTGTACCCATGATTTTGTCAGAAACCAGTCCCTACAAAGTTTTGATTGTTGTCATTTTTAGAATGAACAAGAGTTAATGTTTCTCATGTTAATTGTGTTATTGATGGTGAAGTTATCTTACCTGCTTTCATTGTGAAAAAAGTGTACACTAAAAACACACAAAATTAATTAACTTAATAAGTCAATCTTCTTTAGAGGTCATTTCTGTACTCCAAAATGCCTCCAAGAACCGGTCTTTCTTTCTTTTTTTTTTGGTTATTCACTTCACTACTCTCTCCTCACATTTTAATTTTTGCTCGAGGGATTTCAAACTTTCAAAAAATGTCCTTTGAGGTCTTATAAACTGCAGGTTTGTCAACAGGGCGGGCTGACATTGAACAATGTCATTTTCAAACTGTGTGGTTCAGGACAGCAATGCAGCAACTTTGCAAACAAAAATACACATTTTGACACATTTTAGAATATTCATTATCCTCCAAACAGATGGCACTTTTATTAAAATGCTTATGTTTGGAAAAATAAACAGGGGACGTTTCAATAGGACAAACATGTTTTTCATTACTACACCAATTCAATTTTAACAAACATGTTTTATCAAGCGATCAATAACAAGCTTAGTATTGATATCCATATTATTTTCGAGCTTGCAAGCACAAATGAAACAGTATGTGCTAAAAGGTGTTTTTAATGTGTGTTTTGTTTCAAATCAGGGGTGTTTTGTTCAGTGGTTTTAATTTCTTTTTTTTTATTTTTACTTCCATACAATAAAATGACAATAATAAATAATTATAACCATTTTACTGTTCACTTAGCTTTAAAATAAACCAAAAAAAAGTTAAAAAGTTTAGGCTTAAATGGAGTGCGGATTTGAATAGATTTTTGAACACCGTGGGTAGAGATACGTTGATCTTTTAATACAGCTAAAATCCATGTAAAATCAAGTAACGTGATTACTGTGTTCTTGAGAGGATAGAGGCGCTCATGATGAATTTATACTTGCTGTGGTACAAGCCGATTAATCCGACAATCCTTGCTAAAACACCACCACACACACATATATATGTATATACTGTGTATATAATGCATAAGATACTTGTCTTTATTAAATTATTGATGAAATCATTGAGAATATAATTTTTATTAATGTTCATTTAAAAGAATTTTATGAACATTTCTCTTTCTCGTAAACGAAATCATAGCCTGAAAATTAGATCTGGCATGAGTTTCAGTCTGCCCTGTATTTCAAACCCTACCATAAAAGTAATCCTAAGATTAGTGGTGTAACATGTTGCAAACACCATATACTCAAACTACGTGTGTTTGTGTGTGTGTGCGTGTGTGTGTGTGTGTGTGTGTGTGTGTGTGTGTCTGCACTTTGTCTGCACAACGCGTGGGGTGGTTTCTCTTGTCACTGATTTTATTTACCAATTATTTTGTATTGGTCTTGAATTTAAGCAAATTTCCCCATAGAACTCAATTCATATAAATCAGCATGTGCGTCCATTAAAAACTTGCAATCTGTTTCCATAGCTGCAATTTCGATCCATAAATCTTCAACTTTATTGATTAAGTGCTCCTCTCTCTAGCTCTACAAGCACCACCACCGCTGCTTTTATATCAGGGTTGTTCTCCCTCATGTCATCAATGATCAAAGAATGAACACAGCTCAGTAGTTCCTCTGCAACAGTATCTTGCAGTCATTTTCTCTCAGTCGTTTTCCCAACCTCTTTCACAACATCAAAAAGTACTGAAGACCGAGCATGTCCACCATCATTTAGTCAACTTCCTAGTTTTGTTCGAAGACACAAGTGTCTGCCTATATGGCATAGAATGGATTGAAAAGAGACTAATATTCTGCTCCGACCAATTTCAAAGAGTGAAACTAAAATATAGTATTGTAGACCATATATAGTAGTAGAGAAGAATGTGGGTTTGCCTTTTTCGTTTATTCTTTCTGTTCTAATAATATACACACAGTTTATGATCCCACACATAATTTAGGTCAAACAAAAAAAAATACTCAAAGTGAAAAAAGATTTATTGTCATTCCAACTAGATACAGCAGCGCAATACACAGTATAATGTGATGTTTTTTCAGGACCGTGGTGCTGCACAGAACAACAGTTAGAGGGGACAACACAAATAATGAAAAGGAGGGAAAAACCAGAAGTGCAACTACAAGATTTACACAGCGATGGCATACAAAACATGTGAAGTGTTTAGCAGTCTGATGGTTTGAGGGAAAAAAACTGTTAAACAGTCTGATTGTGAGGGTCCGAAATGCTCCAGAAACTCTAACCAGACGACAGGAGACTTGAAGATTGAGTTTGAGGAGTATGTGTGGTCAACTACAATGTTGATTGCCTTGAGGTGTTGATTGAGGTGTAGATGTTCATGATGAATGGAAGAGAGTCAAAGATGATGTTCTCAGATATCGTCACTATCCTTTGCAGTGTCTTGTCCTCACTATCTTCTTCAGTGTCTTGTCATTACAATTATCTGCAAAGTTTTATTCTCAGAATCTTTGGCATGGTCTTGTCCTCGCAATCCTTGGAAGGGTCTTGTTCTCTATATCCTCTACAGGATCTTGTCACTATCATCTCCAGGGTCTCGTCTTTCCTACACTCTGCATGGTAAGTCCTCACTATCTCTTACCGGGTCTTGCAGTCTGTGAAGGTGCAGATCCCGAACAAGGAAGTGATGCATCTGTTCAAGGGTGAAGATTTGAGATAAATCAAATCACTTGAATTATGAACAGACTATGCAGTAATATGAAACATGTTATGTTATTCGGTATATACAGAATTGATGGTAGAACTTAGAGAAGTGTAATTGTTATGGATGCGCAAAGATGCATAAGAATTACATAAATAAAATTACATAAAGTGACAATGCAGTAGTTGAAGTTGGCATAATCAGCTGCTCAGGGCAGAAACAGCCACTGGAGAAAATATGTTTTTCATTCTGTTTGTACATTTCTGTGCGTTAATGTCTGCTCCGAGGGAGAAGTGCATTGAGTCCATGGTTGTCGTTATATGTATTCTGTGGTTTGTTGTTAAAATCAGTTTGACTTTCTAGATTTAGCTTGGCTGGATTTTTTTTTGCGTGTAGTGGCTGATTGTTCTTTGCGTGTAGTAACATTTTGTCATTGATTTTTAGCTGCAGCAATTAAATATTTGTATTGTAAGATTGATCACAATTCAGTGCATCTTTACAGACTTAAACATCTCACTAAAAGCACTTGGTGATACTTTATTTTATTCTATTTTTTATTCCATTCTTTATTTATTTTATTTACTTTATTTTATTCTTTAAACAATTATTAAGTGGCCTTTTGGTATCTGTGCACACAGTTTTTAATTCTATTGAATTTGATCATGTTCATGGCGTTATGACCCATTTTGGTTCAGTGGAATTTCCAACAGCCTCCAACAGCCTTTTCCAACTGAGCACAGGTGCAGATCAGAACATGCTCCACAAACACTAAATCATCAGGGGGCAATCACACCTCGTGCAGGCAATGTGTTCTTTCATGCTTTGCTTCATCTAAAAAAAAGAGATAAACAGAAATAGTATTTTCATAAAACTTTATATACGTATTCTGCTGGGGAAATGATACCATGTAACATTATTTTGATGTTGTGTAGAATCGTGAGGTTTCTGAGTTTCGTTTGAGATTCGTTATTAGTTAATAGTGAGGAAACTTTTAGTGTTTAATGCTTAAAAGTGTTCTTTTAACACAAGTGGATTCCATGAATGCACAAGCAAAGTGTTGACCGCAACTCTGTTAGAATTGATTTCTGGATTTCAAGTTAATTGCAAACATCTTCAATGTTCTTCCACTTTGAATTGAACTAAAGATGTATCAGTGCATTGGTCATGATACATAGACAAGCACTTGGATACAAGTGCCTGAAAGGTCTTCTTTAGCATGATAGTTGGCATATCTTTACAGATGTGATGAGATTCTCAGTCCCCCAGGAGACCTGTCTCTCTTCCACTTTTAGACTCAAGTACATGAAGCACTTTTCCTAGACATAGACTGCCCCAATGCAGCTGAATGAAATAATGTATGAGATATGTTGATGTTTGTTGTTAATGCATCCCTTGTTCTATGACATTTGACCAGTGAGCAAGCAGTAAGGTGGCTGGGTTATTTGTTTTGGATGACTGTGGGACACTTTTCAGGATGAGTGTTTTAGACGCTCCAACCACAAGGAGGTGTGGTTGGCTGAAAAGCCACACACTTTCACAGTACATTTGAAAGCAAATAAGAATCATGAGGTCAAGTGAGGAAGTGCTTGAAGACCTCAGAGACAGAGTTGAGCAGGGCACAGATGTGGCCATGGTTACAAAACATCTGCTTCACTTAGAGGTCTGGATAAAGTTTACCTCGGGTTCTGCATTTATCTGGTGATTTGGAGCCATGTGATTTCTTAACTTGGTAGGTATGGTACGTTTTAACATACCCACCCCTCTAGTTATTTTATTAATTAGTAATGTGACTCCAGGCGTTTTTATCGCATCATTATTGGTTCCCTTTCCTTTTTTGTTGGCTGTTTAGTGTCATTGGTGTGTTTGTCTGTTCCTCGCTGTGTTCTGTGCACCACAGCAAAGCTCTTGTTTAGCCACATATACTGTTTTGCAGCTGCTTTGTTCCCACAGAGTGTTGATTTGATCACTTACCACTTATACAGTACAGCATAATATGGTTATTATAGGTAAACATGATTTTTTTGTTGTTGTCAGGTTGTTTCACAATCTGTTCTGTATATTTAATATCCACCGTATTCATCCACATTTTGTAAAATTGAATCCATATGCATTTGTTCATTTTTTTCACGATTTAACCTGGTCAGTAATGTACAGTAATGTACAGACCACAGCCCAATTGCAGACCAACATTATTAGTTGTTACATTATGAGTTATCTCATGATCAAAAGTATTTATACACTCAGGTACTACACTCATGTATTACACTCAGGTACTGTTAAACCCTTAACGCATGTACTCAACTTTCCCAACCAGGATTAAAAAATCCAACGTCTGTTAGTACCAACTCCCAACCACTGGGCAATAAATGCTCACATTTGCTGTTGACTGGTTTTCATTTTATTTGCATTTGATTATACAAAAGTGCTTAACTCGTCATAAATAAAATGTGTGATATCTTTGCACTGTGTCAAGACTGCCTCCACAGGTAGACTTCATGTAGAATCATAAAATTATATTTGAATCTGGTATATACAGTGCTTCAACTTATCAAGACAAATATGGATGCAAATACTTCAAACCAAAGACTTGTGCCTTTATGGCCTATTTGGATTAAACAAAGCAACGTTCAGCTACACAAACTGGCAGGTGTTTGGAAAAGACTCGAGAGAGGGCCCCAGTTTCCTGGAATCCAGTGTTATTCTACCCAGCATGCCATGCACTTGTCTTGATCTAGAAAGAGGGAGCCTGTAGAGTTGAAAGGGCAAAGAAGGTCACAAAGAGAGATTATAGTACATTCCACAAGTACATTTCTTCTATCTGTGGATGGACAAATGTTTTTTTTTTTTTTTTTTTTTTACTTTGCTTACAGCGCTTTAACTTGGTTGATTGGTTGGGTACTGTTTTAATAGTTTGACTATTTGACTATTTATATTTGCAAATGTAAATATATTTTTAATGACATTATTGACTTTATAACTCACATTCTAACTGACTATATGAGGATGAGGTCATGGAGGAGAATTAGATCATCCAGTTATACAATATATATATTTTATCTTATACACGTGATTTTACACTCATTGTATGAATGTACGATTAAATTGTGTATTATTATAATAACAGTCAACGTTTTACATTTAGAAAGCAGTGTAGCGCCCCCTACAGCTGTGAAAGCGACTGCGCTATCCACCGCGCCACCAAAATTAAGGCGTCGAACATTTCTCAGGTCAGAGTCCTTAATCAGCATAATTGTCCAAATACACCCGACCGATTTATCCATTCATCCATCGATCCATCCATCAATCGGTATAATTGAAATATTACGAGATGTGTGTCATGTAACAAATGTCTGCTACACAAATGTAGCTATACATTTTTTGTATAATGTTATAGTTTACACTTCGCATTTTCTTGTTTGCTTAATTTTTTTAATCCAGTGATTTCAATCAAATTTGATTTAAAAATGTAGAAAGCAATACCTCGAAATCCTGAGGAGGGCGCAATATAACAAAACATCGGTGTCACTGTATAACGTAGAAAAAGTCGAAAATTATAGAAATCAAATACCGTATATGTTCTTGTAAAATAAAAAAATAACAACAAGTAAAACATTTGCAGTTCTCCATTATAGCCACAACATCAATGCTATATTTTAAAGCATCAACGCCCACATTATGTAAAAATGCATGACTTTAACGATTTTCATGCTAAAGCTAACGTGTTGTCATGTGGACACGCCCACAAGAGGAGGATCGTTTTACTCTACCACGTGACAAGCAGATAGTACGTAGCACTAGCACGAGTAAAAAGAAAACAGGGAAACTACTCATTTTTTATATATATAGTACATCATGATCAATTGGAGGGTAAGAGACATATACCTTTTCAAATGATTATGGTAAACGATTTACAGTTTCATGGTTTGCCAGAAATATTGACGCTAAATGTTACAGTGTGGTAATGGCGTTCTACGTATGACAGTATATATGGATAAATATAAAATGGATACATATAACGTTATCTGTCATGTTTATATTTACAAAATCTAAAGAAACTGGTTTTGTTTTCAGTAAAAGTAGCCGATATTGCTATAGCAAGCGTGACTTTTATCTAAAGTGACTTTTATCTTAAACTTAAATAGTTTTTGCAGTTGCATTTGAAAAGAATAGTACAATCAAAATAAAATTAAGTGCAACAGAGGGAATCTTGTACATGATCAATATGTAAATGAGATTTTGTTTTTGTTTTTCTTTAATTATTCAAAAAATACCATCTGAAACAATGTGAAGGGGAGCGACCCCCACACTCGACCCACGAGCGCAGCTGCTACTGTGTGCGGTAACATTATCGGGGCTCGTACCGCCATCGAACGCGTTTAAAATTATGTTCCGTCTTGAAAGGATCACAGACTTCTGCAGTAAAACCCATTTCTGTTCTAAAGTTGAAAAACGATTAGTCTTTTCCTTTTACTGTAAATTGATGTTAACGGTAAAATCATATTGGGACATGTTTTTCTAAATTTAGAATGGAGTAAAATATCATATCTGATGATTTGAGTAATTTAGAGTTGTAGTTTCCAGTCTAGAGCCAAATACATTTTGCTTTACTTTAGTCATTTAGCAGACGGTTGTATTCAAAGCAACTTACCTACCTACATGTCAATACATTTTTTCCAATTCAGCAACTTCTTGCTTTCCCTGGGTATCGAACTTATGACCTGGTGTTTCAAACAGCAGCATTTTACTGACTGGGCCACTGGCAAACCTTTCCTTTTTCTTTTTTTTTTTTTTTTTT
>CM051501.1:17958662-18007671 GCA_028031935.1 Paedocypris micromegethes | reverse complement strand
TTTTTTTTTTTTTTTTTAAAAGGATCTTAACCTAAAGTCATCAGTGTGATGATCACTAATTTTATGATTCCGTATTTTATGACGTGTATTTTAAAGACGTGTATTTCATGACTTGTGTTTTCTGCCTTTTTAAAGAATATTTTGTTTCAAATTATCCATTAAACATCCCATTAAAGTTCTGTTGTTCAATTTGGGTGTCAAATTTGGTTAAAAGTGCAAAAATTCTATTATTACTTAGCATAATACATTTCTCATTTTGTAATCTATCGGTCTGCTTGTGTGTATTAAGTTTCATTTATTTTATAGCTCAA
This sequence comes from Paedocypris micromegethes, assembly GCA_028031935.1. Lineage (NCBI taxonomy): Eukaryota > Metazoa > Chordata > Actinopteri > Cypriniformes > Paedocypris > Paedocypris micromegethes. The sequence goes on along the minus strand of CM051501.1, from coordinate 18,007,360 downwards.
GCTGATTTCTTTCTCTTCTGTATCTATTAAAGGCTCTGGACAATGTTCCTGTGCTGCTGTACATTCTGGCAGCAAAGACTCTGCTGCTGTGTTTAGCGTTTGCAGGAGTGAAGATCTATCAGAGTAGGAAGGAAGAAGCTGCTCGGAAACTACAACTGGATCTGCAAAGAAAACTTGCCCGGGAAACACAGGAACTTATTGATAATAAAAAGGATGATTAACACTCTAGAATGCTGGAGGAAATTAAAACAGGTCATTTTCAAAGTTTTTTTTTAAATCATGTAGATAGTTCACTCTTCTAAAAGGATGAACTAACCCACAGTGTGAAACAATATTTTTGGAAAAACACAGATTATTGACTTCAAATTCAGATTGAATTTTACCTATAATTGTGTGTTTGTGTTGTAGGAGACGCACCAGCCTGACGTGGGGTTTTCAGCTGCTTTCCAGGACTTACTTTGATCCAGTTTTTGTTCCGTTTCTGACATTGCAAGTGAATGCTCTCATATGTATTTATATATTTTTTTCGTGTGGTCATTTTTAAACGGTCTGTAATAAATTACAGTGGTTGATATAAATTAAATGCAAGCCTGTGGATTTTCACTGTTTTCATTTCAAAATGGCTTTTGTTTGTTTTTACATACGTACATTGTCTTTACATACATACAATACATTGTAGTATTTAAAGCAAAGATAATTGTATTATATAATTGCTTGTGTGTGTGTTACAGTTTTTCAAATGTTATCAAAACTGAATATCTGAATTATTCAAAAGTTCTGAATATTCCGCTAATTCGGGTCAGATCTGGTATTTATAACGGTCCTGAGATTCAGTATGTGGAATCTTTCCTGGACCCAATGCACTCATGTCTTAGTTTAAAATGTTTGATTTTGTGGCCAGTGCCAAAACTCGAAGAAAGCAAATAATCTGAAACACAAGCAAAAAATGTGGTGTGGGGAAAAAAAGCTAAAGTTTTTGAGCTATTTGTGCTTGTTTCTGATTTAAAATGCGTTCAATGTTAATGGCACAAATCTGATACTCGTTGTTGAGAAAGTTAAGTGGCTTTATTTATTTATTTAAGGCATAGGAAAGTGAGGTGACAGTAATTCTAGGAACCATACTGAATTGGTGCTCTGCATTTAACCCATCCATGTGAAAGTGCACATACACAGTGTAGTGAACACACAAGTGGGGCTCAGCGTCTTGCCCAAAGACACTTAGATGCAGAACCAGCTGTCGGGGGAATCGAACATGCAATCTCTCGGACGAGAGTCCATGTCCCCTACCACTGGACCACAACTCTCCAACTTTGATTAATACTGTGGTTCTCACTGATGACTTGTTAAAATCCTAGTTCTCACATTTTTTTAAGTTCTCCTTTTTGTCCCCAATAATAATAATAATAATAATATTCTAATGAAGAGAAAGGTGCGTTCAACCTCATGCAAAATAGCGGGGAACAGATCAAGCCCACAGGGACAAACAAGCTACCAAGATCAGTGAAGAAGTTGCACACTGCACACAGCAGAGAAAGGCTGGGGACATGACTGCAGCTCTTCTCCATCACAACTTTCCAGTGCACAATGTCAAGCATGTGGCTATTAGTACCAACCTTAACCTATCCGTACATAATTACGTTTCAACTGGGAAATGTTGTAAAAGGGAAAAGTGTAGATGCATTTTGTAAAAACATTTTTATTCCAAAAGTGTGCTTGGGAATATTTTAGATTTGGGCAGGATCAAACTATACTGTATATATGGTCAAAAATATATATTTCTGATTGGTGAACATTTTTTATTTTATGTGTAATGTCTCTTTACTGCAAAGTCGCTCTACCTTTTTTAATTTTTGAGGCTTTTTCAAGATATACATTATATGAATTAAACACACAGAACAGTTGCTTGAAATTATATAATAGAAAAGGAAATGCATGGAATAAAAAAAACAAATCTCTGAGGAGAAGAAAGATGTTCTTTAAAGTAAATGGAGTTCCATTTCATTTATTTCTCCACAGAGAAACATTTTAAGCCTTCTTCAAACAACTTTCCTAAATGTTACGTGGTGGCACATGCTTGGAAAAAAACATTCATAGTTACTACACATAACCTTTTTTTTTTTAAAAAGATGATTTATATTTACTGCCAGTGTAGATATACAGGTATATTATTTTACTGTTTTATTCATCAAATCAAAGTTTTCTTATTCATTTTCACATAAGATAAGATGAATAATACTCGTTAATAGTACTAGTAGTATGTTCTAAATGTGATCAGCCATCAGTTATCACAGTTAGAATTGTAAAATCTAATTTTCAAACAAAAAATTGAAAGGACTATAGAATCTTTTGAAAAATACTTCCTCAGCCACAGTAAGCAGTCACCAGCAGTCTTTTTTAGCACATTTAAAGGCTCTATTCTTAAAGTGCATATTAGTTAAAGAAGCTTGTGAAACACTTCCTCAACAAAAGCAATTCTTTTTAAAAGGCGTTTGCGAATGCTGTCAGGTTCCAAACGCTGAATGATTATATGGACTAGCACTTGTTAGCAAGTCGAAACAAACACGCGAGACATTCGTTGTGGCACACAAAAGCAGTGAGCGGTTTGTATTTTGTAGTACTGTACTTTTTTTTCATTAGCTTATATTAAAAAATATTGCGGCATCAAAGACAAAAACGTTAAGACTCTTTTAACAAGACACACTTGAGACAAATATTTTCCAACATTTTAAAGACCCTTATTCTCTGTTTACGCAACAAACACAAACAAACAAACTCATGAGACGTCATAACCGTCGACCTCCCCCTGGTGGTGATATGCGTAACAGCATGTTTACATTTCATTATCATTCTGTTCTAACTCTAAACTGGCCCACAAAAACCTATTTACTCATTAACTGATGGGACAAAATCTGGTCGGCGGGTCTGAATAATCTTTGGACGAGTGCGTTTGCCCCCCTCAGGTTCTTCTTCACCCTCAGAACTGTCGTCCTCGCACACATGTACAATCACACTGGGAGTGTCGGTGGTTCCACTATGAAGCTCATACTGCTCGCCTGTAAAATAAAAATTAATATTAACAATTGTGAGATATTAATAACTTCAGATATGAGTATGAACGTATTGGATTCTCATATAGTGTGTTTTTTAGAGTGATTTTTCAAATGTCAGTTCTGTGTTGTGAATTTCAATTAAAACCCTTCAATGAAAACCAAACCTGGTCCTAACTTGGAGACCGCACACAGCAAGTCATAGTTGATGACGGGCATCGCATCGTGCGACTGTTCCCAGCCCACCGGCGGAGAGGCTGGAGGGGAGATGAGGAACTGCTTCTCTGGTTTAGGAGGCTCCAGGCGAGGACTGCCGATATGTACGGACTGAGCAGAAAGAAAAACAGAACAATGAAACGAGACAAAGAGTACACTTTTTCAACAGTAATGTGGGTTTGCAAGATGCTTTTTATAAAAGGTAAATTTATTGAAACAATTTAGCTATACTGGAATCTTTACAGTTGTTAGAGGTGTAAAGCTATGTTGTAATTACACAAGAATGCATGAGGCGTAAAGAGTACCTGAAAACCATACGTGAGTAAAAGTACAGATACCCTACTGAAAAATAAATACTCCAATGCAAGTTACAAGACACCAATTCCAAGACTTGAGTAAAAGTCATGGAATATCCCATTTTAAAAGAACGTTTTAAAATTGTTTTTCTTGTTTTGAATTTAAGCTAAAAAAACACCAAGAAATGGGAAAAACAAGAAACTCTTTTTTATATGAGGTTTCATTTTCTATTATAAAAAAGGAATTATTAAAATGTTTTTAATAATACATTTTTAAAAATCTATTATTAAAATGTAACACCTTAATGCTTCAAAATGGCAGAACAAAATAGATTAAAAAGAACAAAAAATCAGTCTCGAACGGGAAAAAAAGTCGAAAAATTAGAAAAACTCAAACAAGAAAAAAAGTGCAACAGCTAATTCACATGAATGTATATTAATATATGTCAATATTACCATGTCCACCCAAGAAATTAACAGTGGTACAAAAAGATGCCGACAAGCACAGTGAAGCAAGTAATGGTAAGTGTCCAATGGTAGTGGAGTAAAGTGTCCATATATCAATCAAAAATGTAGTCAAGTAGAGAGTAAAAGTTGCTTATATTTTTTATACTCAATACAAGCACAAAGTAGCCAATAAAAACTAAGTAACAAAGTCCACTTACTTTACACCACTATTAAAAATCTTTTGGTTAAGATCAATGTACTGTAAGCTGCTTCACATAAAGTGTCAACGCAGCCTGGAAGTGCTAGTGAAATGTCTAATACCTGAGCGAAATACAGACGCATTTCCTTCCCATTGAAGCTGTTTTTATGAAGTCTGACTCTGGCTTCGGCTGCTGTCACCGAGTTGGTGAAATTGATTCGGACTCGTCTAAAGCTTTTGAAGAACTGGAACGAGGTTCCGGAATCAATGGCTAAAAACAAATCCTCAAACTCTTTCTGATAATAGAAAATAAAACAAAACAAAACACAGAAAATAAAGAAAAATTATTAAAACATTTAGTCAAATACAAACATGGTGTAATTATCACATGAATTTTAAATCAGTTAATTTCATCATGCAAAATCATCACAAGACCAAAAAGTAAATGGGTTTTTTAAGAGACTATATTAAGTCTTGATTCAACAGAGATATTCACAGTTTTAACTGTCTCAAATCGCACTTTGCACAGACAGTAAAGGAGTCTTATATCATTTTAATTCCATTTTATATCAATAAAGTGAAGGGGGCATATGGGGGTCAGTTTCTTGGTTAAGAACACTGACTTGTGAAACCCTCCGGATCTGGATTCAAACCTCAAACATCTAGATGGCAGATCCAACTTTCTACCGCTGGACCACAACTGCTTATGAGTTACTATTCCATTCCACTACTATAAACGAGTTTATCTTCTGCCGTTTATAACCCCCCTCCCCCTTCAACACACATGCATGCATGCACGCTCACACACACACACACACACACGCACACACACGCACACACACGCACACACACGCACACACACATGCACTAACTAACTAATCCTGAAGAGGAGCTGGAAACTAATGACATTGCTCAATTGTGGGCAGCAGTCCTGATCTTTATTCACAAGAGCTTTGTGGTTCCTTTTGTTTAATTCATTTTCCTCAGTTAAGCTGGAATAAGACCTTTAAAACATTTGTGGGTTTGATTCACAAGAAGGATACAGTTTGATTGCTAAAACCTTAATGTGAAATGCAATTGCTTTGGTTAAAACAGTCTATTAAGCAAAGAGGCTTCAGATTTCGCTTAATTCACATTTTTAAGAGTTATTTTCTTAACATCTTCTTTCTAGAATGTATCTAGTTTCATAATGGTCTCATTATTGCTGACATATTTTACTTTTTTTAGATTGCTAAATGGTATTTGTAAATACAATTCTAACATTTATATTATGCTGTCATACAACGTGGTGCACCGCTTAAACTGTTAGTTGTAGAAAGATTGCATTTTGCCAGGTGGCATATAACTGTTGCTAATAAATTTGAGTGAATTGAAAATACTTGGGCCATATGTGTAGGCCAGTCCAAATTCACCTTGTTAAAATGTAAAGACATTGTGAAGACATATGTAAAGACATATTACTGAAGTCATTTGCGAGACTTTTCCGTTTAATAATGTTTTTTTTACCTAGAAGCTACTTGATATTGATTGAATAACTGCTGCTATATTAATGTCAGAAATAATTCAGATACATTTTTGTATTTTTTTGTTAACCGTTACTTTTTAAATAAGTTACTCGCTTATTAATAAGAAGATTTCTTTTGAGTGGGTTTATCTGCATTACTCTGGGCTAACCCAATCCCTCAGTATTTCTGAAGTGTTTTTGAATCACTAAAAGAGATGAAAATCTGCTGGGCCAGGATGTCTTGACCGTGAAAAATTAGACGGGGGAAGCAAGCATGTGTCAATCTCAGTCACAGGATGACCTGGTGCTGATGATAGTGGACGGAGCCCAGAAGTGTGGCTACTTGCAGATGCCTCCAGTCCAGCAGGCTGTTGCTGCACACTTGTGACTGTCCAGTGGCAGAATGACCACGGCTAGACATGAGACAGTACAAGAGCAGACGCGTTTTGATGCAATTGGAGATTGCGTCATTGATGACATGCATTAGTGATCAGAAGATAGGTTGAAAGCCCTACAGCATTGTCGTGAGGGATGCACGTTAGTGGACCAAAGGCTCCTGTCAATTCGAGCAGTGCATGTGCCACGCAGACTGGTGTCCAGTATGTGGCAAAAAAGACAGTGAGGCTGATTTGGAGTATAATTTTTAGAGGTTGAGAACAAGAAGACACACACTGCTTAATATCAGACATCAGAGAATCTGAACTAGAACAATAAAAATATTCGTTTCCGAATGGTCTTTGTGCTCCAGTGGTATGGAACTGGACTTGTGTGCAAGAGGTTGCAGGTTCAAATCCCGATTTGGCAGGTTTCACAACTAAAGCGTACTCGAGCAAGACACTGAACTCAATCTTCTCCCTGGGCTTGTGTTCATTACACAGTTTGAATCTGAGTTAAATGTAGAGTCAAGTTTTCCCACAGACAAATCAAGTTTCCAAAAAGTATATCAAATGTATTTATTTATGTAGCGCTTTTATTATGCTTTTATTAGTAGTAAAAGTAATGATAATAATAACAACAACAACAACAATAATAATAATACTGTAATAATAATTACTTGAAATTAGGTTAAAATTAAGGCACAGACTCTTGTTTTTGTAAAAGTTATAGTTTTAGAAACATTTCATTTAAGGGAAATTCATCCCATTCTGAACATTGTATAAATAAATACAATAATGAATAAATTCCAATATAACAAGAGCAATGCAAAAATTTGTGTGGAAAATGATTACTGGATATTCTTCACATTTGCTTCTTTCTTGACTAAGGTTTAAAATACAAGGCCAGCGGTGATAGCAGAATCTTACCAGAAGTGCATAAGTGGCCTATTTGCAATATATAAATACACATCAGTGCACTAAATGAGGATATCCGGTACATAAAAACAGAGGTGGGAGGGGATCATGAACAGAAGGTGCAGTAATATATTGTAACTACTGTATATTATATATACAACAAATAACTGGATGTAATATACAAAAGTCTAAACGATAGACAAGATTAGTTTGAATTGGCAAATGTGCGAGATGTATTTGTTACTTAAAATATTAAACCTCTATCAAAAATATTGAAAGTCTCCTCGTCACTTTTTTCTGATGCTATTACGTATTTACCTCGTTGTTTACACACTACTATCAAGGCAATGGAGGCGACTGTGTATTATTTCAGGATCAAAAAGCCCTAAAACCATCAACAATTCAAGCAGAACGAGCTGGACTCGTTAGCACAAAAATAACGTATTCACAAACAAGAGAAAACGTGGATGGAGAAGATACCTTCAGACGAGGCTGGGTGAACACGTCTTCGGGCACCTTACACGCGATGAGGGCGTTGGGTTGGTCGTTCAGCTGGACTTCAGCAGTCGCCGCCCCTTCGCCCATCTCCGACTGCATGGCAACAGATATCGCCGCGATGGTGCCTTGAAGATCACAGATGTTTTGCCTTTGATTTTAGACGTTTCTGCGATCAGCTCATCGCGTTATACGTTCTGCTCCCTATAAGGTAAGCTGCCCCAAAAGCACCCAGGTTCAGAATCCTGTATTGATGTTCGGATTCCTCTTAATGTTCATGCAATACCCGTACGAATATAATGCTCTTCGCGGCGTTACTACTAAGCTCGATATGCATCGCTGAAACTGAAATGACGTCTACACTTGCGACAGTATGCGGTCCGTGCAGTGACAGCTGTTATGACGTCATGGTTTCCGCTTACGCACAGATAAAGGAATGGAGCGTGTGATCATTGGTTGCAAGCTCATCCTATAGAATGTACAACCGAGGGCACGTGGAACCCATGTGGACCGAATTTAATTTATTTATTAAAAATAGATATATTTTTTAGAAGCATGCATTTGTAATTTAATACAAATATTGTAACATTTTACATTTAAAAAAGCGCCGCTTTGTGTCTACATTTGTGATTTTTCACTAATATTTTTTTATCACGTTACTTGCAAAAGAGCAACACGTACGATCATTCTTTAATGTTTTATTCTTGAAGTTAGAATCATCAAAAATAACACTTTGCTTTTGTCTGAGCTTAATTCAAGAAGATTTTTATTTCTAAATTGTTTCTCAAAGTGAAGTCTGTCCCAAAGCAGCTCTATGGAATAAGTAGAGTGGGGTAATTGAATGTCCCCACTGTGGGATCAATAAAGTTCATTCATTCATTCATTCATTCATTCATTTAATTAATTCAAGTAGTCTTCGTCATTAGTCAATGGTGGTTGAGAGGCTGAACAACGCCTCTCTCGTGGATGGCCTTGAAGCATCCTCTCAGTGTGGCCAGGTACTAAGATTGTGAGTATCAGCACACCCTGAATTAACAATGTGTCGCAAGTGTCCTCCTTAAATCATGCTTAATACTGTATGGGCATCAATGTTTTGAAAGAATTTAATGAAAATGTGAATCTTTTTTTTTACCTTAAAATCACTAAATGGTAGTGACAGAGATGTTCATGTTCAGAGGGCAAATTATACTGCTGTATTCTAAATGTCTATGATTATGGCTTTGACCAACACAGTCAGTGCTGTTAACATAGTGAGTTTAAAACTAGTTCACGTACGTGTGTTTCTTAGTAAACGAAGTACTTTCTTAGGGTTTCTTAGTGAAAAAATATGTTACTCACTTCCTCGCCAAACTGGACCTGACTAGGCTCCTGAAGCGGATTTGAGAAGGCTGGCAAGTCATGTGGGGAAATTTACCATAATCCTCCAAAAAGGGGGGAGGAGAAGGCAGAGTAAGTCTTAGTTACCTCTGTGCCACCAACAGTATTACACCGCAAAGTTTGGATTGGATCAGAAGAATAGTGCTTTTTAAATGCAACTTTAGAGCATTTCAAAGGACGGCTCAAGACAAAGTGTCAACATGGAGATTTCTAGCAGTGCTGTGATTAACTGTCCAATAGAAGCCTGCATGGAAATGGACGATCGAAGAAGTGGAGAAGGAGAGTATGAGGTTGAAATTGCGGAAGAAGTGGACGAGGATATCCAGATTGAAGAGGATGGAGTACAACTATTTTCAGCAGATATAATAGTATCTGAGAAAAATGAGGAGACAAACAGTTCTTTGGATGATAAGAATACAAAACAGAAAACTGAGAAACATGATCTGCTGGAGGAATCGACAAAAACGGACGGGGAGATGAAAGAGGAAACACATAACACTGCCCATATGACTACGTCTGAGCTACAGGTAACAGCAGATTTGGTCACACTTTCACAAAGTTTAGAAATTCACCATGAAGTTACTCTGGAGGTTGACTACAACGTACTGGATTACATGAACCCAGCAAACACTGAACACCCTGGTTTTCAAACGCAGTTAAATGAAAGACAAATTACCCAGGAGCCCCTCTTTGGTGAGGTAGAAGTAATCTCCAGTGTGTCCTCTGAGAAAGCAGAAAATGCCAATTGCATGTTTAATGTTGATGGTGCACAGGAATTTATAGATCAACTGCTCATACAAGACATCGAGCAGCAGAAGGAAAAAGCTTCATCTGAAATTCCTCAAGCACTGACTGATGAAAACGAGGGTGTAAAAAATGAAAAAAATGAAGCACCAACGGTAATGTCGGACACTAGAGAAGATGAAGTTACCAAAGACTTAAATGTGACTGTCATGCCTTTATCAGAAGACAGCACACCGGAAGACGAGTTGTTGTGTGTAGATGCCTCTGAAGTAAGTGAAGATGAAGCAGCCTCCATCAAAGAAGGCAAGCGTGAAAGCGAACACAACTGGGATGCAGAACAAATACCATCTGATGTTGTGGCCAGTAAGATGCACACAAATCTGGAGATGCACGTGAAGTGCGAGACAATAGTTACAAATCTCCAACCAGCCAATGGAGAAGAGGAGCCTAGCGAAGATAGACAATTGAGTTTAGCTAGTGAAGACTTTGATGGAATTCAAGGTGATGTTGAGTCTGAAGGAGGGGTAGAGATTACCGAGGAGCCAAAGCAGGTCAAGGAGGAGGTGTTTTCAGCAGAAGCGGGAGGGTGTAAAGAGGAAGAACAGCCACACGATATGACAACTGATGAACCTAAAATAACTGACGAGGATGTCTCTAAAGAAATAAAACAGCAACCTATGAAGGATGACAGTCAGCAGGAAATTGCCCAAGGAAGGGTTAATGCAAAGGAACAGCACAAACAAGTCAACGAAGAGGTGCAAATACATGTAGAGGAGGGAGCTAGGAAAGTGATAGAAGAGCTCAAGACTGTCATTGAAGATGAGCCTAAGAAGAAAGCAAGAGAAGGACGTAAAGTGAGTCTGCCTGACTGGTTGATGGCCCAGGATGGCCACACGCAGGAGCTGCTGAAGTCTGTTGAGAGTCGAATAAGAACCATTGGTGGAAGCAGTGGAGCAGAGGTGAATATTACGACCAAAGGTCAAGAGGTCACAATGGCCAACGGAATACGAGGAATGGCGCACTCTAAAGGCCCAGAGGAAGAGGCAAAGACCCTGAAAAAGACCCTGACATCACCTACTCAACAGCCAGCAAATTCTCAAGACATGCAGATCTCGCTGTATGTGAAGGTACTAGTCATCTCCAAGAAAACGTCTCGTCAGTGGTTTACTGTACACACAGTTGGTACCTAATACACGTAGCTGCTTTTTTGATGATGGTAAAAAACTCGATGGATTAAACTGATCTAGTAAAGAAATAACTAATAATATGTACTTTTAATTACAATGACTGATAATTAAGTTTTAATATATTTAAGGAAGACATAAATTGTTTTTGAAAATTTGATTAGGATGAAACTAGACATCTTTATTTTCAGTCTACATTTATTTCAGTCTATAAACAATTTTGATCTTTTGTATTTGTTTAAGACAAATAAGCAGGAAGTTTCAATAATAGTTTGCCCCTCTGCTCAGCGGTAGTTTTACTATCTCCAGCACTAAGAGCATTAGTGTCTTAGCTGGTCAGTGTCCTAGTTGGCCAGTCCCTTCTGGACAAGATGCCGCTGGTCATAAAAGTTGTATCTTTCTATCTATTTATCTATCTATCTATCTATCTATCTATCTATCTATCTATCTATCTATCTATCTATCTATCTATCTATCTATCTATCTATCTATCTATCTATCTTTCTGTCTGTCTGTCTGTCTGTCTGTCTGTTTGTCTGTCTGTCTGTCTGTCTGTCTGTCTGTCTATCTATCTATCTATCTAAAAACTATGTAACTAAATCAATGTGTAATTGTATTAGTATGAGACAATACCACTGATTTTTAGCTATTAATTGCCTTTATTATTTTTAAACCATATTATGTTTGCAAGCTTGAATTAATAGTAAAATAGTTAAGTCCAAAAAAAATTCCATAATAGTATCACTGGGTATTTTAAATAAACACAGACAATTAAATGTAACACTTTTATTTTTTATTTACAATTTACATTTCTTACAGTCATTTTAGAAAAATAGCTCGCAATGTTTCCCTCAAAGAAAGTGCACAAAACCACCTTATATTGTTCTTGGCTGGAATTTTAAGCTGCTAAAGATGTTATGACATCACTTCTGATTCTAAGCAACTCACAAAACAATGATATCTTTTGTTTCTGTTACTTTAAAAACCAGATTATATTCAGAACCATTTTCAAAGGAACCATTAGATTATTGTGAAAGTATAAAGTTAGTACAGGTATTCTTGATGTATTTTCTCTTATATTACTTAAGAATACAATTCACTCGAAAAAATCAATTAGTGTCAGAATTTTTGTTTCATAACCAATAACCAATACATTTGAAATATAACATCTATAATTTCTTGTGTTATTTCACAGTTTTTCTTTGATTGTGATGGACTGTTTACTTCCAGGCCTTCAAAGAATATTGGTAGAGTAATGAGTTAATCTCCCAGCATTCCTCTAAACCTTAATCTGATTAAGATGTTTGTTAGTCTGGCTTGGTTATGAAAAGATTAAAAAAGTTGAAGGGGTGAAATTGGATTTTCCCTTTAATCATTTGGTGCTTATGATAAGTACAGACGGTGAAAGCAAGTAAAACATACTTTAGTTTAACAAGATAGTTTTCCTGCAGTTCATTCAAAAAGATTGTCTGTAACACCAAATGTCATTGGATTAAAACAATGTTGCAATGTTGGTGGAAACAATGTTGCTTTAAGGTAAAACAGTAATGCAAGGAGAGTAAGTTCAGAAAAGCACAGTCAGTACAGAAATGTAAAATTAATTTTAAAATTGTAAAATACTCTTTATTTTTAACTCGATAATTTTTAATGCAAGCATGACTGTCATTGTTGATCACATCTAGGGCGGTTCTGACATGGATAAAATCGCAAGTTGGATTTTACAATATGTATCATTATGATTTATGGATTTATAAGTCGAAGCACTGTCCTGGCTCCCTCTAAAGATCTGCACTGCCCTCTCCTGGATGTTTTTAGCACTTGAATGCACAAACTGTGAATTGCGTACAGTAACCTTAATATGCCCACTAGATAGTCCATTAATGTGAACAAATAAATCCATTCACTGCATGCTGTAAAATATAGTTATTTTTCATAAAATTTTAATTTGATGAAAATTTCTCATGGAATACAACGTGCATCAAATGCTTCTTTGTGCAGTACAAACATGGGTCTTTACTTGGGAATATGTTCTTGATGGGAATTTTACATCCATGCTGTAATGTCACAGGCTGGCAGTGATGGAGAGAGCATCGGAAACTGCCCCTTTTCTCAGAGACTGTTCATGATCCTCTGGCTAAAAGGAGTCATCTTCAATGTCACCACAGTCGACCTCAAAAGGTACACCCCATCCTCAAAAGGACCCCCCCCACACACACACACAATAAAGCATTATTCATTAAAAAAAACATGGTTTGTTTTTATGAATCACGCTAATTATTTAAGCATAGCATGAATTCCAAATGAAGTAGTAGCCGTCTGTCTGTGTCATGCAGAAAGCCTACAGATTTGCAGAACCTTGCTCCAGGAACCAACCCACCATTTATGACCTTCAGTGGAGAAGTCCTAGTGGATGTCAACAAGATTGAAGAATTCCTTGAGGACAGATTAGTCCCACCAAGGTATTTAGTTGATTTACAAATGTTTAACGTCCTGCCAATTTAAAAGATCATACTTCTATTTTTACACACACACACACACACACACACACACACACACACACACACACACACACACACACACACACACACATACTGTAATCAGTATGTCGTCTATGAATATTTATTAAAAAATGTGATGATATGAATTGCTTTTTGTATGGTTGCTTTCCTTTCAGCAGTATTAAAGCAGATCATATCTCATATTATGACCAATCACAATTCAGCCATCATTTGTTTCCAGGCAGGTCAAAGTCAAAACTGCATAGGCCCCTATCGCCTTCAGATTGTGTTTCGCAGACTCTAAAAAAGTTGCTTACTACATGATGATTTCATTTTTCCCCTCTATTTTTCAACCCTCTTTTTTAGACAGACAGATAGATAGAAATACTATCATTATAAACATCAGTATAACATATTTCATTCAAGGTTTCCAAAACTAGCTGTGAGGCATCCAGAATCAAATACAGCAGGAATAGACGTCTTTGCTAAATTTTCTGCTTACATCAAGAACTCACGTAAAGATTTAAATGAAGGTAGGTGTATCAATCTTCATCCTAGAAAGACTGGATTGCAAGAAAAAACGCTTTGTTTTTTCTGTTTTGATATCGTAAGGTTTGGAGAAAGCTTTTTTGAAGTCTCTCAATAAATTGGATGAATTTTTACAAACACCACTTCCTGAAGAAATTGATGCCAACAGTCTAGAAGATTCTGCCACATCGACTCGTAGTTTTCTTGATGGATCATACCTCACTTTGGCTGACTGTAACCTACTTCCCAAGCTGCACATTATGAAAGTACGTCTTATTTTCTTTTGGATACTCTTTATATATATTTTTAAGATTTTATCACATTTTAAGGCTGCATAATTTTCCTTATATCATTTCTGAAGATAAGCATATTTTTACAATGTTGGTATAAGTATTTGTATTAAAATATCACATTAAATGAACATATGATACTCATTGAAATAAAATGTACCAAAATAGATTTATTTTTTGTTTAAGCTAAATGTAACTGTTGGGTTTTTTCTGTTGGGTTTCAAGGTTGTTGCCTGGAAGTTCAGAGGTTTTCAGATTCCTCCTGAGATGACTGGAATATGGAGATATTTGAAAAACGCCTACCAGAGGGAAGAGTTTATTCACACTTGCCCTGCCGACCGCGAGATTGAGTTTGCTTACTTGGATGTCGCCAAGAAAATTAAATAGTTCGGGCAGATTTGCAAAGTCAACTGTTCAGTAGAAATGTTTTACTCATCTTCACTGTATTGTTGTGAGCGCTCACTGGTGGAGACGCAGTAATATTGTTCCACAATTGTCCTAAAAAGATTTTCATATGTTGATTCATCTTTAATCAATGGCAGGACCAAAAAAAAGTTATACAGTCTTATAAATTGTGTGTTCTCTAAGTAATACAGAATGTTTCTGATGATTGGATACAGCAGAATAACACTCTTTTGCCTTGACTTATCTACAGTGAATCATCACTAAACACTAAACTGAATTCATTTTATATTCATGTAGTCTACAATGCTCTTTTTTCATCCTTTTGCATAATTTTCTAAATCTTGTGATTATTCAGATCAATCTAGTGCATTTTTTATTCATTAATATTGTCATCTAACAACTTTACTTCAACAATGGAAACTTTCAGATTTATTTCGAGATTATTAGTGATTCTGATTTGCTTATGCCTTTTTATAAGGGCCAAAAAGAAGAATTGGCTGTATATGTATATATGTATGGTGACTACTAATATCCCATTAAATGGAAGCACATGAAATCATTACAATTATATTGCTTATTTTGTTCGCTGTCCAGTCTGTTGCTTTAGCCAGTTTAATGGTATCTACAGATACATCCAGCATCTATTCTATATTAACGTTCTCAGCCGCTGACTGTCCTGCTTACCCTGAAATGGCTCCTGCTGTGTAGATGACTCAGGACTCTGAGTGACCATCTGCTCAGAACTGAGATCTTCAGACGCTCAGATCAGCTCAATTAAAGCAAAAAGCAGAAGAGGAATATGTTGCCATGTTGTGCAATGTTGTGTGACTTCAGTACTAAAGTAAGGTCAGGAACTCCAAATGACATCTGCCTCTACTACAGTTTCTCTAACATACATTTTCTCTTGCGAAAGGTGAATTTTCAAGCTTTACACTGCTGCAATGACAGATTGGCTTAAATACATAAAAAATGCACATCGTACTTTTATACAGAATGTCTGAGGTAAAAGGTCAAAAACTGCTTGCAAACATTATACTGTAAGCCAACTTGCTAAAAAATAGCCAAAGCTAAAAAGCGATTCTAAAAAGCTAAAAAACGAATGCTTCAGAAAATTTGCGCACACGTTTTTTTTGTTGTTGTTGTTGTTACATTCAGTTCTGTTACATTTAATCAAGTCCTTTTCTTAAATTGTTGTCCAATATCTTGAAGAACAGGATTTTGACCAAATAAAATATAAATTGACCAATTTATATTGAAAACTCTCTGGAATGACCAGTACACAAGGCGAACCATAGAAAAATAAATCTCTTTATTATCACAGCTTTTCTGCATGCTTTGCCATTTTATTTGTAATTCGACCAACAAAGATGTTGTAATCAAACATTTTTGCTTTTTTCGTGCACAACTTTAAGGGTACACACGTCCAAGAGTTTCAAGATGTCAGTCATCCTAGAGATGAATGGATTTTAAGCAGAGTTGGAGAACAACTCTAGTACTTGCTGCCACAGGTTCAGATGATGAAATGAGAGCTGAAGGAGTTACTATTAATATCTTCAGTTTTGAGAGCAGTACTTCCAGAAGCACACTGTTGTGGAATGAAATAGAAACACGTTATTTTTAACAGTCAGTTGAGCGCTAAGGGCCTTTATCTTCCACATCAAACTGGGTACCTCTCTTGTTGTTTTTCTTAGGAGCCGATGAAAATGACTTTTTAATGGATTTCCCATGTAGTTTGGAGTCCATTTGGTCTGTGCTCACCTTCTGTGATGCCCTGCTGCTGTCTAAAGTCGTGGCTGTGGTGGATTTCAAGCCGCCATCCAACACTGCCTATGAAGGATTGCGGAATATGTTATGCATGAAAATACATAATAGAAATAATAATTAAAAAAAAACACATTATTTACAACTCTTTTAAGAAAAGCATAGAAAATACCATTTTGCTCTTTTTCCCCGGAAATCGTCCACTTCCATTTCCTGTAAAAGAAGCAGATGAATTAAACAAAAGGATACAAAATCTGAAATAATAATTTGTTTAGTTCAAATTAATATACATACTATATACATTTATTTCTATTGGTTTTACTGGTTATATTGGTTTATATAAAATCAAAATTATTACAACATTAATGCATTTTATGCAAAACAAATGTTTTGGTAATATTTTCTAAAATTATATTTTTCTCATTTAAGAATTTTTTCTAAATATGATATTCATTGTTTCCGGAAATTCATAAAAAGTCACTTTTATTTATTGATAAACCTCTGGTTGTCATGGTGATCCGGCTGCTCAGGGTGCTGTTCATCAGCTTGTGAAGTTCTTCAAGTGAGTTCAACATCTTCACCAGCTCCTGTCGAGTTCCCGAATCATCTTTAACAGGATCTAATGTAAACTGTTTGCCGGGTGTTGAAGTGTTGAGTCGCTTGTTTGAATTGATCCTTTTTGATAGGCCGAGAAAGCTGCTCAGTTTCGGTTGCTGCTGGAAAGCGAATGACTGGGTGGATGGATTAATCTTCAGCGATCCAGCAATGGTCACTGGCGGAGTTTCATCTTGTCCATCAGTATGACTTGGTAATGTCTTTAATGGGTTATTAAAAAGTGTCTTTACCATTTTCTCTCTGCTATTTGGGCTACTCGTGGCTGTAACGAGTTTGTCTACACCTTTCATCGATACAGTTTTTCCATCTCCATCAGGAAATTTCGTCATTGATCTGGCTCTCAGAAGCTTGTCAAAGGCTTGTGTTGCTAGAGATGTGATTTGATTCCGATCTTGTAGACTTATATTATTCTCTTAGGAGACACAGAAAAAAAACATGCTTATTAACACATCGAATAGATGTTTTAAGAACTGTAATTACACCTTCAATAGAACAGATTCAAGTCATTTACATTTTATGGTTGGTGCAAGAGTGATGCACACATTTTGGTTAGGTTTGTTTCACTTAGTGATGTACAGAATGTAGGCTCTGTTTTGTTGACACAGACTTGTTCCCATACCCATAGAAACGGGAATGGGAAATGGAAATACGGATGCACTAAAACACCCTGAGAACTTTTGTCCTTCAAATATCTCGTAAAAGGGCATTACTTGGCTTGTGCAAACACGCATGACATAAAAGATGATAAGTGCCTTTTGTTCAAGAGACTTCCTCATCATTATTCTGATAGACACTGGCAAATAACTTGTTCACACTCCGATATACAAACACGGCAAATGCTTGTAGCCTTGTTGACTGAAGTTTCAGAAATGTCGGGGAGTTGCTGTGACAACCACAGGAGATTGTCCTGATGTCACTGGCCGACACCTTGAATACACTGGGATCGTGAGTTGCTAGATTAAGCCCTGAAAACACTGCACCCGGATAAAAATAACTTTATTATTGAATCCAAAACCATTTTAGGAAATAGTTTTTCTATAAACAACTGTTTCTATCAGGCCTCATAAAACAAGAATGAAAGTGAGTGAGTTTGTCAATATGGCCACTTTGGACCGTATTGAAATTTGTGCTCTGCATTAACACACACAAACTCAGGTTTGTGCTCTGCATTAACACTGAGTTAACACACACAAACTCAGGCCAGTGGGCAGTGTTGTCAAAGTCTTGCTCAAGAACACTCAGTTGTGTAAGAAACCGGACCAGGATTTAAACCTGCAATGTCGGGGTGTCTGGTTCGACTCCCTACTTCTGGACAACAACTCCCCATGTAGATAACATATAAAGGTGAGTACAGAATTTTTATTTGTAAATGGATATTTGACATATTTCTGCATACAGCGGAAGCAACACTGAAAATTATTTGAGAATGTGAAATAACTGCACTCTAAACTAAAGTTTCTCTCAAAAGTAAGACTATGGAACCAGACTGTGGATGTGATTTAGGGTGGCACACATTGGCCAACAGAAGATGAACTCGAGTGCCTGGCGCCTGGTGGTCTAATAATGTTGGTCCAGAGCCACCTTGCCAACAGTGTAATCAAACAAATAAGACTAATGAGAGCTTTCACTTTTCTTTCTATATTTCTCTTACTTGAAGTGTAAAACTGGTGTATCTCTTTTTATGTTACAGGTGTTTCTGTTTCACTTTAATGTACACTTAATAGCTACCCTGTGACTTGAAATCTTTCTTGTCGATTTGTGGAGTGAAAGTACTTGGGTTAGATTTCCAAAGAAAGACATTGGTTCAAAGCTTAAATAACTTGTTAACAGAGTAGCCTGTGAGATTTGTATTTGCTGAAGGCAGAAATATAAACGCTCTTTTACAGACATGATTATTCACCAATGGACGATTCAGTACAAAGAAAAAAATATTGCTTTTTATTTTCTTTCAATCCTTACACATTTTAATCAACTTTCAGCTCCAACTATTATAATAAACTGAGACACAGTTGATTCAATTGCGAGACTTTTTAAATGTATTACTACATTTAATCTTCTAAACCCCATATATAACTATATTTTTGTCCTTATATATGGATGAATAAAACAGTTTTTTCGTCAATTAAATACAAAAAAATGTAAAAGATAAAATATAGTTATAAATAGTAATTCACAAGTAATCAGATGTTTTCTTTTACCTGTCTTTCCTTCGTCAGTACGCGCCAGAAAAGCATCTTCCCTGGGCATCAACAACGCAGCATCCGATAGAGGAGCGAGTGACAATAGAGCCAGGGTCATCAGCACATTTAACATATTCCTCTGAAGCATTTTAAACGCTAAAGTGTCTTTTGGTCTTTTATACAAAGCTGATGTCGAAAAAAAGTATTGTCGTTCAACTCTAAACTAAGTTTGTCTTTTATGCCTCAGCAAATTTAGAATCTCAAAGCTTTATTTGTAAACTGATGCGCCTCCAAAATAAGAAGGCTTGTCAGAAGCGATGTAGGTTTTCTGCCTTTGTGCCTATTTTCTTCTACCATCAGGCCATTTAAACCTGTTCTTTTAAACCTTGCTTGACCTGGACATAAAAGAGACACCCACATCGACACTGTCCAATCAAACCACACATCCCTCTTCCCTCGTCCAGACATTGTGTGACATTTGGCGGTGTTTGGTGTTGGGTCTTCTATTGTGAAGACGGCATCAGGCATTGGGCCCTTCTGCGTCAGAGACCTATTTTCTTCAGCGCCTGTTCAAACACATTAAAAAACGCCTTATCACTGCTTGCACAGTGATGTACCCAAAAACTTTATCCTACCCTCCACAGGGTCACAATGCCATTCCAAATCGGGACCGTGTCTTTGTCAGTGTCTATGCAAATAGTCTTTATGCATATGGGCATAAATTAGTATGAGCTGTGCAAGTCACAATCAACAATTAAAATAAATTGTGTACATTTGTGTTTTTATGAGCAACATTTCTTGTAAATAATTCTGTATTTGTCTTTTGTAGAACAATTGTACAATATCCTGTTTTCATGAAAAATAGCCATTTTAAACTAAAATTGAGATCACCTAAAATATTTTACTATTAATACAGTTGTATTGCCGCATGTGAGGATGAGATCAAAAAGTATTTAAAATCAACTGGAAGAAAAAAAATGTTTTTCTGTAGTGCTGTGTATACATATATCCGGCCATACTTTACAAAGAAAAAATAACTTTAAACATGTTCAATGTTAAAACGTTGACATGTTAAAATCAGTCCGATCTCAACCATAACAACAGATTAAAGAGTAAAAATGCAAAAAAGTACCTGCTATACATTTATGTGCATGTGTATATATATATATATATATATATATATATATATATATATATATATATATATATATATATATATATATATATTTATATTTATATACACACACACATTATTATTATTATTATTTTATTTTATTTTTTTAAGAGATTGTTGTTTCTTTTTAACACACAAGAAGCAAGCTAAATTTATCTCACTGCATAAGCAAAGTAATAGACTTTTTTAAATGCCAGTGACGTTCTTTATTCACTTTGTCCTCACTCATCACTCTTGAGTGAGAAATGATTCAAGAAATTGAGTGAGAAATTATTCAGTTTTGTTGAAAGTATTTGCACAAGTAGCTTCTGTTTGCCTTGTCCTGTGATGTCAAGAGACAGACAAACTATGGTAGAAGAAGGCAGCAAGGAAAATAGGAATGGAGATTTCAATGGAGGTTTTAAAATTCAGTTACTGAGGAGGGAACAAACCTAAGAGCATACAGCAATCCACTGTGTTTTGTCTAAATACAGTCACATGACATGTTGAGTGACTCTGAATCACATCAGATAAATTCTAGCCTTTTTTGTTCATCCTCACATGTGTTTTTGATTGAACTGTAAGCATAGAGAAGTTTGAAAAGTTTTCACATTGTTTCACACAATTCCTTAATCAAGATACACAATCACACAGAAAGACAGCCACACAATTAAAATTACAATGATGTTATGTTCGAGGCAAACAAGAGTCCCATCTCATATATCCATATTAGTTAAGTGATTTGGAAACAAACTGAAGTAAAAGTGTTTCATGTACAGTATATTAATTTAAATTCTATGAACTTTATATAAAACATTCTGAAATTCATAAATTATATAAAAACAATATTCATTGGTTTCTCGAGTTTTTAATGTATTATGTTATATAATAATAAATATTTATTTTAAATAAACCAAAGCCACAGCTTAAGACTGCCTTAAGAATGCCTTCTTAAGACTAAGAATTCAGAGCAATGATTTCTCCACTGAGGTTTTCACATCACCCGTACTTTTTTTTTGTTCAACGTTTACCAAAATGAACGCCAGATGGCAGTGTTTGACATATTTTACTGAAAATGTGTATTGAGTCAACTGCACAAGAACTATAATGTGCAAATAGGAGTTTGAGTCTGCAGGGATGAAGGCCCTACGATCTGTTCACTTCATGACTTGAAAGTTAAAGTGAGTTAAATATGCGTGTCATTTAATATACTGGCTATAATTGTGGACTCATTGTACTGGACTGTACATAGTACATAGTACAACGTTTACAGCTGGTAAAAACTCTTGTCCCATCTCAGTTGCCTTGTCTCACAGTGATTAAACCATCAGAACCATTACAAAGGATTTTTTCTTTTATTTATACATCAACCAACCAGTTTCCTGTGAATTGTTCTAGTTTCTAGCTGTTTCTAGCCTGCGGACATGAAGCTCAAATAAGGTTAGTGTTGACTTTAGATGAAGCTCTAATATTAACACTGGCATGGTTGCTGCACTTAATAATTAATTTTTTTGAAAATGGTTTTTTATTAGAGTTTTTGTGACATACAATAATAATACAAACAAACAAACAAACCAACAAAACCTTCACAAAACAGTCCCTATGAAAATAAAAGTACAACGTGACAGCAATGTCATGAGCAACATAAGATTATCAGCTAACAAATTATTGGACAGTATAAAACAGTGAGGGGACCTCAGTTCTCGTGGCGGTTTAGGAATGAGAAAAAAGGATCCCATTGCTTATCAAATTTAGCGACCAGTTCAGAGTGTGTGTATAGTTTCCTTTCCAGATGAAGAGTAGATATTAACGAAGACAGCCAAACGGAGAAGAGAGGGATCTTATCACTTTTCCACAGAAGCAGAATGATTTCTTTAGCTATCAGCAATCTCACGGGCAGTCGTATTTTGCAACCGAGAGAGTCCAATGCGTCTGAGCAACCAAATATTTCAGTCATTGGGTCAGGAGACACATCACAGTCGTAAAAAATTGAAAAATTTCATCCAAAAACTTGCGAATAGGGGTACAGAGCCAGAACGAGTGTGCAAGAGTTCCATCCGCCGCCTTACATCTATAACACATGGGAGAAAGAGATAGATAAAACCACTTAATCACTGTTAATGTGATATAAAATAATTTTCTTTTTAAGACTTCTCTGCCTCATATTTTTAAAACTCATATAAGGATAAAAAAAAAATGCTAATAGAAAAAGGCTTAATTATATTGGATCTTTATACTTCAAGATTTAATCAACATTGTTGAAACAAAAGTAGTGTATTATGCTAGTGTTTAGTTTATATTATTATAAATGAACAAGTTCAAGTTCAAGTTTTGAGCATTTGAAAGGTGCTTTTCACAGTTTTAACTGTCTCAAAGCGCACAAAACTATAGATAGAACAATAGATATTAAAATGTTACAATAAATTGGATATAAAATTTCACAATGTATGCTCTTTGAGACAGTTGTAACTGCATTATTAACATTTTTGAATTGCATAACATTTTTTTATTTTAAAATAAAAAATAAATCTTGTGTATATTTGTTTTGTTTCCTGAAATGTATGTATTTTAGCATGATAATACAACAATTACACATGACTTTATTTTGCATCCCATTGATTCTTTACACTTCATGATGATTTACTAGAAAATCATAAAAAAGTGGCATTTGACATTTGGCTTAGAAAATATTTTCACTAAACACTTTTAGACAAAATTGATTTAGTACCTTTGGACTCATGAATGAGTGTTTGGTTTTTAAGAGTATGCACAAGACTATTTAGCGTTAGTCTTTTCTTTTTGGTTTTCCTTGCTTCACTCTTTTGCTGTTCACTACAAATTTAATGTGGGCTTTACTTTCTTTGTACTTGTTTGTATTATAGCCTTGATTTGAATGCTTTTATTCATTGTTATTATCACAAATCCTCTCTTGCTTTGGCATATGCCTTTTTTCCAATACACATCATACAATTCCTGAATGCCGCCTTCGCTGATTGCAGCTATATTTTTCTTTTGTTCTTGTGTGTTACTTACTTTTTCCATTGTTCGTGTACTTAAATTTTTGTAATTATTTTATATTTTTTTTAATCCAAGGAATGTTTAAATATTAACATTGGCTTTGGAAAAAATTGTTAACAGCATAGTTTACACAAAAAAAAGTAGTAATAAATTATATTACATCATTTAGTGAAGCAAATAAACATGTTGTAATAACCATAAACAAAAATAATAGCTTCTATTTTACAAATTTCTAAAAAAAAGTTTGGCTCAAAAAGCACATGACGTCAAGGATGAAACCGACAAAAGTGCTTGGTGGAAGAAAACGAAAGGGAAGGTCAGGCCGCAAAACAGAGCGATTTGTTTTCAGTGAAACTGTAGAAGCCCCCCACTTACCGCCGGCACAACCTACAGCGGAATCAATTACCACTTGTCAGGATGAAACCAAAGCCGTGCAACACAATAAGGGCACGACCTAAGAGGCACAACACTTAGATTTATTTATTTATTTATTCACATATTTATTTATATTTTGTCAGTGTAATTAAGTGATTATTACAATTGTATTCGTGTTTATTATTCTTTTCATTTTTCTCTATGCGTGGATTTTTAGGCTAAAAATGTACATGTATTGGTAGATAAATTGCTTTACGCATATAAATATACATACCGGTATTATTTTGGCCACTTTTCAATTTTGGCCTCATTTTCCATTTTCATTTTAGTTTTGAGCATTTTGGTTTCAGTTTTTAATTATTGGTATGTTATTTTTGTATTTTTCTTTTTGCAAAATTATGTAAACAAAGCTGTGTGTTTGTGTGTGTATGTGTGTGTGTGTGTGTGTGTGTGTGGGTGTGCACGTGCGTGTGTATAATTTTCCATCATACAGTGCTGAGTGGCTGATGTCACTCTACACCTCTTGGACACTGTGGCTCACCAGAGGCCAGTGTGGTTCAAAGAAGGTTTGGAAACGTCTGAAACCTCTAACCACAGAAGCAGGACAGCACAGACTGTGGGCGAGAGCCAATAAATGTTGTGATGGTGGCTCCCCACTGCAATGCAACAAGAGCGCTGATGGACAGACGCAATACAGGCACGTCACAGTGCTGCAGTGACTAGAACTTTACCTTAATGTTATCCAGGGAAAGAACAGTTAGTGCATAATATGTAAAAATACAACACAGTAGAAATGGGTATGTATATTTATATATGTAGACGTGGAAAGTTTTTAGAAACAGTATACAGCAGTATACACATATTGACAATCTCACTCACTTTACTTTACTTTTCTTTAATTTATAGTATATTATAGTTTAGCATATTTTTACTAATATTATTACATATTATTTACTGATAGTCGTTTAATATATAAATGCAATAGGATTGTAAATGAATTGTCCCATTTACATTTTTGACCAAAAGATGAAGACTTTTGTGAATAGATCTGCATGTAAATCATAGACAAATCTACATGTTCTTTTAAAATAATTCGAATAACCCAAAAATGTAAAATAAAAAAATTCTGTCATTTCCAGTGGCTGACAGAGAAACTATTAATTTAATTGATTAAAGAAACGGAGAAAGATGCATTAGAAGACACATATGGGTGCGACATTGATAAGAGCTGTAACCCGATCGCGTGTTTTTAGTGCTAACTTCTGCACTCTCATCCACCTATCAATCATTATTGCATGCCAAGCCCATCTCCCTCTGCTCATTAAATATTTAACCAACTTACGGGCTCAGAAGAAACGATCACAGCTTTTCACTTTCCCACTTCTCCCAAAGCTTTTTATTATTTGTTTGTAAATTGTTTGTCCATTCATCTGCAGAATGACACACACACACACACACACACACACACACACACACACACGGGTGTTAAACCAATGATCAATTGTTACATTTAATCAGCTGTACTTTTCTTTTCATAATTTCCTGTACTTCAAGAAAGAATCAGTGTAACTTTTAGATTCCCTGTCAGTTTTTATACTTTCAGTCACATTACTATATTACAAAATGGGACTGAAGTATTTGACCACATTATTACTTGGGGGGGATCCACACCTGGCGTTCCAGGCCCCCACACAAGCTGACATTGACCATTGAAACATTCCCAAAGTCACCAGACACCTGAGCCCGAGCCGCCTCCGCCAGTGCCGTAATTAAAGTATTCCTTTCTGCGTGCAGCACGGTGTCCGGTGACCTGAGCAGAGATGGGATATTTGAGGCTCTGGTTCTACAGCACCGTTCCCCCATTAGCAGGTATGAATTATACATTCACCATGAATGTACATATAGTATAGAGAAAGAGGGAGAGAGAGAAGGAGAGTGAGGAAAGAAAGCAAGTGATGTAAGGTCAGAGACAAATCCGTGGTGAACCAATGAATAAAGAAAAGGACATCTCAGCGCCGTTAACCTTGATTCTAAGTGCATGATGTCACTTCACAAATTAGATTTTAGTGTCATTGGGAACATTCATTATACTTCACCGTCTGACCTGAGATTTTCCAATTGTTTTTACGAGATGATCAAAATTCTTGTACTGTACTATAAGATTTAACAGGTGTTTCTAAAAAGTTTTTTGTTATTTCTAGTAGAAAGGACCGTATTGACTGAATTCTTTTTTAAAAAGAAGCTTTGTTTATAGCTGCAGAAGTGTAGGAAACTTGCATTCAGACAACAAGATCAGTACATGTCTGACGTGAACATTCTTTGATTGTTTGTCATTTATGTAGTTCAGATATTGAAAGCATCACAGCTGTTTATTTACTGGCTTGTTGTTATCATTTTTTTTTTCTTATCAAATATTTAGTGTCAAACATTAATTAGTGAACTAATCTTCATTTAGAGTTGCATTTTGGATAGGAATGTTTATTGTTTTTTGCTTTCTGGTGATTGTATTTCAGCTACAGAGCGTTCATCCGCGAGCTTTGACAACGACAGCCGCTGCACTTCATCTGTGATTACAGAAGTTTTCCATCTCATGACTCTGTCTGTTACAGTATTGATCTGATACTGAATGTCAACATGACAAGTAGAAAGATGCGGAATGAGATTACTTCTTTCTTTCTTAGAATTCAACGTCTTTCGTTTTTTGAGCTTCTTCATTTCTTTGGGCTGAATAGAATAACATATGAGTCTTTTACAGATTGAACAATAGAAAAGACTAACAATGAGGGGACATTGTGTGTTTAAGTTAAGCATTACATACATGCATTACAGTCTATAAAGAATCCAAGGTTTATATTGTAACTCTCAGGCCTGAAACTACGACACTCCAACAAGATTTTAAGTTCAATCAAGGACTTGTTTAAATAGAAGGTCACTTTGTGTGTTAGCACATGGTGAGTTGTGTATTGTCCTGTCCATTTTCTCTTCAGCTTCTTGCACATTTTAAGAACAGAGCAAAAACCTAAAAACAAAATTAGAATTTCTTCAAACCCTGGCCAATTACTTGCTTACAGGGCAGTTGTGGCTGAGTTAGAAGGTGTTGGACTTCTGGCGCAGGTTTGACCCTGGATCCAGTAATAACTGATGAAGTGTCCTTGAGCAAGACACTGACCCAGATCTGCTCTCCTCGTCCCACAGGCTAAAGCTGTTGACTGCTCCAAGTGTGTGTGTGTGTGTGTGTTGTGGTGTGTAGGTGTGGTGTGTGTGGTGTGTGTGTGTGTGTGTGTGTGTGTGTGGGTGGTTGGTGTGTGTGTGTGTTTGACAGCAGAAATTTACATTGTGGTTCTAATCACACTCCCCACTTTCCTCAGAAAGCGTCAACATTTAGTGATTACCTGCCGCTCCGCAACTTGCTGTCTTTATCAGAAATACCCCCCACATTATGCTCTGTGGAAAAAGTAAACTGATCAGAAATTCAAGAATAGCATAGCTTTTACTACATAGTAGCTTACTGTAACTCAGAGAGTCACAAAGTGGTGAGAATTTGATATAAAGGTGATATAATATTACTATAAATTCTGTAATTTTGTTAAAAAACCCCCTGTACATATGATATTCCATGCTATCTTACATACAAATATTAAATATTAATATCATATAAATATTAATATTTTATGTTAAGGTTTTTTTAACAAAATTACAGAATTTTATAGGAATATTTACTACAGTAATTATAAAAATTAACAAACTAAACGCAATCTACTATTTTTAGTAAAGCTATGCTATTCTTGAATTTCTGATGATATATATACATATTAAAATATTAATAAATGCATCCACTGTATGTCTCAAAAAAATTCTGGTTTTACAAACATTATAATATGTAATGCGCAAACTGTTATTTTTTGTTCATGTTTGGAAAGTTTCTTTTCATTACCCTCTGGGGTTTGGTGTTTGTAGTCTGCTTGACATCCCCGATCTACTCTTCTCTTGGCTGCTTAGGGTTGGCTAATTGAGAGCCCACCGGGACCTCCGCTGTTCAGAGAAGAACACGGAGAGGTGGGATTGCTGTCTGGAGTACGGCTCATGAAAAAGAGCCGAAGATCCCAGGGGGGAAACACTGAAGTGTGGAGGCCAGGCAGGCCATGACAGGTAAACAACAGTGGTCCTCTCCTCTCAGCCTGGTAACTAGTGAGGTGAAACGAACAAAATGACAAACAAAATGTTTTCAATTTCATACTGGGAGATTTTGAATTAGGATCTCCAATAATACTTGTTTATTCCTCCTGTGATTAGGAAGAGAAAAAAATCCAGCATTTTCTTAGTTAAAAAATAGTTTATTATGTACAGTGTATAATTTCACACCATCTCCTCACAAAATGCTTTGAGAATGGTTCAGTGTGCAAATCCGGGTTAGACAAAACAACCAACAACGTCCAAGCAAAATGACCAAGATTTATCTCAGCATTGTACCATCTTCTTCTGCTCCTGGTGTGTTCTTATCTCCAGGAACCGAAATGCTGAGCCTTAACCCACAGTAACAGAGATTCCCTGTTGGATCGGTATTTTCACAACAGGATGAATCCTTGTTACTGAGAGAAGAGGTCAGATATTTCTATTCCAAGATAGTCCACCTGAAAAAGGCAGTGAATTTGACAAAAGACACAGATTTGACCAAAAATACTCTTTGTTGCTCATTGTCGATGCTAAAAAAGCATGATGCTATACTAAATTCTTTAACTAGTTTCATGCGGCTCTTCAGGAGCTTTCACATAACATGAGTCACATATGCACACAATGTTAACTGTTGAAAAATAACTAATATTATCATGTTGGTGTGGTTATTTTCATTGAATCTTGCTGAGCAATGGTCTGTGTGTGTGTGTGTGTGTGTGCGTGTACGTGTGTGCATACTAGATTAAGGACTGCGATGATGTTTATGTGTGCCCATGTGTATATGTGGCTCTTTGCAGTAACAGAGAAAAAAAGTGTCTCTTAGTCTCTGACTAGTTGACCACCCTTGCTATACTGTATAGAAAGCTAATAGATAAGATATGAGTGGGAATGTTTGTCAGCAATAGGAGAGGTTTTTGGCTTTTATGATTTAGGTCTGCCAAAGATGTCAATAAAATGTTTTACACAAGTCTGTGTTTATAAAAGGAAATTTCAGCAAATAACTAAAATTTCTTCCCACTGGCAATCACTATATTTAAGGATTCCTAGAATTAAGGCACAATTTCAAACCATTTCTGTAATAAACATGTTTAACTTTAGACTTTAAACTTTTGAATCCAATACAATTTATGTGCTAAGTTTTGCTTGTTTTAGCCCAAAATATTTTCATATTTAAATATTTGGTGAATGAAGGACGGCTTGTTGGCGTAGTAGGCAGCGCTGTCGCCTCACAGCGAGAAGGATCGGAATGAGAATGGGATTGGCTCCAACTTCCTGTGACCCAAAAATGCAAGTGGTTAAGAAAATGGATGAATTAATATTTCACTGAAAACATTTGTGCATGGAAAAGTACATTCACCATTATGGCTTGACGTGTGGAGTTCTGTCTTAAGATTGCCTTTCTATTTATTTTCTGATCTATTTAGTAAGCTACTGAATTCTAGAATTTCATTCATAATCACTTTATTTATTACAAAATAAACTGAATGAACTGAATGTTGAACTTGACTGAAACAACATTTCACAAATGTAGTTTTTTCTTTTGGTGTGAAAATTAGCATAAGGAATACTCTGGTGTTATTATGTTTTTCTTTTACTTGGTGATTTCTATTGCTGTTTCATATTTATCATCTTAAAACATTTTTGACAGCTCCGTTTTATTGAAGCTTGTGCTTAAATATCTTGATGTTCTCTGATTTAGCGCTCACTGTTTGTGTTCTCCAAGCGTCTGTATCAAGTTGCTAAGAGTTGGCTGGTTCATCGCTGGGTAATTACGGTGCTTCTGTTGATCTGTTCATTTCACAGTGCTACTACAAGCCTTTTAGCTGTCTGCTCGGAGCTCAGACGCTATTGGATTTGGCTCAGGTGCCTGTCTAACTCTTGGTGAGATGTGCTAATGTACTGTCAGCTTTTCCTCTGCAGGGATGTGCTGTTCCATCTGGAAAACTGTTGCATCGGGCTGATTTCATCCAGAGGTGAGAAGCATTCTGATCTCGCATTGTGTATTCTACAGACATTGACGATATGATATCATGCATTTTGTTCCCCTTAGTAAACGTCCTTAATGTTGCAATTTGGTCAAAATTATGCCATAACTTCAAATAATATAACATTTTCCTAGTAAAATCAATTATACAGAATTACATTTGTAAGCAACCCTGACTTTTCACGATCATGCAAAATACATAATTGTTAAATAGAACATTTTTACATTTCAATAACTCATACACTTTTTATGTTTAACTCCTTTTTTACCACAATTTGGACCACCAGTGGCCGTTGGCTGTATTAAAGTTAGCTTGGTTGGAGGTGTCTCTTACCTTAGAAGAACTGCTGGACTTGCTTGGGCTCTGCTGCGGAGAAAGTAACTGAGCACCTGCTGGTTTCATTCTTCTCTTTAGTGCGACCCCAACCTCTGGACCCAAAACTTTGTACATAGCTTATCTTTACAGCTGCTAATGCTGGCCTGAGATCCCAGCCACGTTAACCATTAATATAGCTATTCTGTACCCCGTTTCATCATTTGTTTCATTGGGGTTTAATTTTGTTACTTTATGTTGATTATTTAACTATGGCTTTACTGACGATTTGTTCGTGCCACAGATAAAATACAGATACAGCTAGCTACGGAGGACGATATCAACTTTATATCTTGTTAAGAATCAGATGTCTAAAAGTTGACCTGTGTTCATCAAACTGTGCAGGACTTATCATGTCATATCATTCTGAATGATAACCCTCAAAAGTAGAAGTAGATGTTAGCGGACTCTTATCAGACTTAGATGGAATGATGTCATTAGAGCAGCCATCCACGACACAACTCCTATCTTGAATTTTGTCCCTAATTTACCAGTCATGCATGCAAGTTCAAAAGTCCAGTTGATAATATATTATAAATCTAAAGATAATCAGAAGTGTTTTCTGCAGGGACAGAACATGGTGTTCTGTTAATAAGATTTGGACTATTTCAGAAAATTACGTTCACCTGCTTTAACAGTTTTCTTTTTCTTTTGATGTTAATTTCAGTATTAAAGCAATGTGAAAGATTTTGAGTACATCTAGTACTTCATAATATGTAATTTCGTAACTGATCCTGTAAGCAACTGCAACCAATCTAGTTAGCACATTCCTTCTAATCCAGAACTTTTAGCTGTGACGCTAAGCTATTAAAGCGAGGGTCTAGCGACACTTACCACAATGCGCGAGACGCCGGAGACAAGGCCTGCCAATGCCATTCTCTAATCGGGCCCACAGCACAGGAAAGGAAGATGCAATTGGGTTTGAAGTCAATCAATCATTCCGGCTATTGACCTATGATTGGATTTAGAAGACATGTCAGGGCTGCTTTGATTTTAACTCGGGCCCAATGAAGCTGAATGTGAAGGTTTATTGTTTCAGACGGACACGGAGCGGTGTGTGGGGTTTGACACGCTGCCAGAAGAGATGGAGACATACGCAACCGCTGTATCCATCCATCAAAGTTAGAATCTGTCATCTCATCTTTCATAGGAGTGGCCTACAATGTCATCTATTGCTATTAGGGTCCGATTGGAGCCCTGAGCTACTTTTGTATCATTCTAAGCTCATAGACAACGTTAAGAAATATTGAAAGCTATATTTCCGTAGTTGTAAGATGTGCTTGAGAAAGAAAGCATTCTTGAGTCTTATTCTCAATTCTTGCCCAACTTGGTGTTGTTAGATGCATAAGATGGCATCAAAAAATGTCCAAATATTGATCAAAAAGAACTCCCTCCACACACACAAACACACACACAATCACAAGTTACGGTAACACAAAGATGCCACTAGGGGGTGATAGTGCTGGACAGTTGAGAGTTTGATTTACTCTTACTGATAACAGTTGTTGTTGTTGTTGTTGTTGTTGTTTGTTGCTTTTTCTAAGCAATTAATTAAGAAATCTGACAAATGCCATGATACTTCAAAACACAATGTGTTTTAAATTTGAATAATTAACAAACGTATTACAAATTGTACATTGCAGAGTGAATTTTAAACATTTACAGTATTAAAATATCTTTAAACATTATAAATTTAACACAACACTTCTAAAATAATTTTGATTTATACAAAATTACTTTGATTTTAAAAGATGACTTGAATGAAGAAGTAAAAATGGCACAGTGTTTGAAAACCCCGTTTTTATATTTTACCTGTGAACCTCAGAAGCCACCATTCTCATTCTGTTTTAAAAGATGCTTGTGGTGAAAGATTGCATCCTATTGATAGTGAAAATGAATGTTACTGGATCAATGCTCTTGTGTCAGATTTTTATTTTTGGATGTTTCATGTTTACTGCTGCTTGCATTGACCATGGCACTCAACAGACCTGTACGTTTTGAAAACTCTGTTTCATGTCGATCAAAACCTGAGTCGATCTTTGCCGAATGTGAACTCAGTGATACTGCTCCTCATGACCCAGAGACCGAAGACTGGAAAGCAAATATTGAACCACTGAAAATTGAAAACAAGGGACAGAAAACTTAATAAAGTTGTGTCATCTTTAGTACCAGATCCGGTCTTTAATGAAAGCTGAAGTATTCAGTCATTTAGTTCAAGGCAGGTCGGACCTAGTTGGGAAGACTGGGAAGAAAACTCATGATAATGTAGAAAGACCTTCAGCATCTGTCGCTGTCATTTAACCTCCAGAGCTGGGATTAATTTCCCAACTGTAGAATTTGAAAGATGGTCACATCTTCCCACAAACATTCTGCTGATAAATGATTAGCCAGAGCACTTTAGGAGTAAAAATGTGAATCACAGAATACTTTTGCAACACAGTGCTGTCATAATGTCAGAATAAGCAGCGCATAAAAACCCTGGCTCATGATGACTAAAAAGGTCAAGGCTGACAT
Source organism: Paedocypris micromegethes (assembly GCA_028031935.1). NCBI lineage: Eukaryota > Metazoa > Chordata > Actinopteri > Cypriniformes > Paedocypris > Paedocypris micromegethes. The sequence goes on along the minus strand of CM051501.1, from coordinate 17,974,692 downwards.
TTTCTGCTCAACAATGTGTGTGTGTGTGTGTGTGTGTGTGTGTGTGTGTGTGTGTGTGTGTGTGCGTGCGTGTGTGCGTGTGTGTGCAATAGTAACATTGGTATAGAGTAGTCCAATCCCAGTGTTATTGAATATTTCAGTATCCAATGTGACAGGAAATAGAAATCCATTGTGACAAATGATTTTGTTCGCTATTTAAATCATATACTGTAAAAAAATCATATAAAATGTAAATGGATAGTGTATTCAAAATGTTTAGGTATTTAAAATAAATCATTTTTATTGACAATTTTTTTTTATTTTGGCCTTTAGATGTTTAAGATGTTTCAACAACGGAAATGTTATCATTTGTAAGTTCTGTCAGCTACCCTCATTGCACATACAAAAATCTATGTAGCAGGTTTCAGTGCAAGACTGATACAAAATGTAATAACACAAAAATAATAACACAAATTAGTTGATTGGCTGATTTAAGTGAAGTACCTCACAGAAATCAAGCCTATTCCCTGGTAATTTGGTTTTACCTATTGTGGCTTGGCACTAGTAGTGCACCCATAGTGGCAGCACTGCTCACTTGCTAATAACATTCATTTGAAACTGTTCAAAACACATCCGGCCCTTTCAACATAACATTTATTTTGCTGTAGTGAAAAGTAAAAGAGGTGAAAGAAGGAAAACCAAAAAAAGAAAGAATAAGTATAATGTTTTTTTCGTATACAGTATAATAAAAAAGCACCATAAAAGGGCCCAAACTAGTCTGTCTTGTCTAATATTGTATAACGAAAACAGTTTCCAAAAAAATAAAAATATTGTGTTGTTACGATTTGGCACGGAAAGCCAGAGACCATAGTAAAAACACATATATTAACAGAACTAAAACTAAACTTACACAACCCTTCTGGAACACAAGTGAGTGAGAGGACTGATACAAAATCGCAGAACACAAGGATTCCTGGGTATTGAAGTCCATGAAGTGACATTTTCCAAGCAAATTCAATAACATGTTTTTATGCTTCAATTAAAGCTGTACTACATAATTTAACATAGTCTAACATGAGTAAATTCTAAAGCATGGAAAATCAGTGTGTTATCAAATATGAACGCAAAAGTAAATGATAAAACAATTTGCAATACAGTAATTATAAACCCCAACAGAAAATAAAACTTGAACAATATTTATGTTTGTCATATAATGAACTTTACTGTACACCAAAAGGTTTAGGAATTACGGAGGTGAGCACAATTTCCTTTTGTTAATACACAGGGAGTTGCTGACAAACTCAATAGCCCGTAGTTTATAGGCCTGCAGATTCATACTCTAAAATCATGCTATTTGTTGAAAGTGTAAAAGAAAAAAAGTGTGTACTTTTAGACACTTTTATCTGCACTTTTTTCAGCTCTGTTTGCCTCCCAACACACAATTGAATTGCCGTCTTCCCTGCTTTTGCTGCCCATTGAGACTGCAGCTGTGCATTATTCCATTACAGCCGAATAGTTTTGACACCCACTGATTAACCAATCCTATAATATCATCAAGATTTAGCTCGATAAAAATCAGATCACGGTAACTTGTTTAACCCCACCATACATATTTGTTATTTGTAACCTAAAACTCTAAAAAAATTAAATCAATATAAATGTTTCTTGTTAATGAAGATATACTGCTGCGCCGTTTTTGTGGGCTTTCAGAACTAGGTGCTTCATCTTAAATACATTTCCACCCCCTCACTGCGGTCAACCAGACGGTCAACACAGACCTAACTCAACCCCCACACGTGTGTGTTCGGCTCTTGTGGTGCTGTGTGTGTAACTACAGCTTGTCGTTGACTAGTATTTATTCACTGTGATGTTTTGTTGCTGCTGACAGTCTTATAACAAACAGGATGTTCCATGTACGTATGTTTTACATAGTTTTATGTCACGTCAGGATGAAAAAAGAAAAAGAAAAAAGTGGAGTATACATTAAAAAAAATGAATTGTAGCCCTGAATTTAAAAATACGGCTGTCCTGGAATCAAAGTAATAAGCTGTATAATGTTGGCTTTTACTGTATGTTGTCATTTTTAGGCAGATTGTTAATTCTTACTTTTATGGTCTGTTTGAATATTTCATTCTTCTAAAGATTTTTAGAAGACAGACCAGTTTGACTGTCACTGGTCACCGAAATCTCTTCAAGGTCACTGATACATTTATTGGTTGTAAATACAATGATGTAAACAATATTATTCATGGTCTATACTCTAAAAGCAAACACACACACACACACACACACGAGTGTGGTGATAAAGTGAGAGCGGTCAGCTCTCCCCTAACCTTCCATCTCTGACATACATCACTGCTTCCCATTCAAATAATGGTTTACATTGATCGACCGTCATACTGATCACATTACTAGCTGACCAGATTAGATTTGAATTTTAATATTCTTTCCAAAAATTCTTTTGAGTGGTAGATGATCTGAGAGGGGAACTTTTGAGATATATAAATGTTCAGCAGGCCATAGAGGTCAATAACATTTAAGTGGCATGCATTAAAGATTTTTAGCTTAATAGCATCTCTATTTATTTTACTGTCTGCCCTTTGAGACTGAGAGATTAAATGATAATTTTTACAGCAATTTTGATTTACCATTTTGACATGGATTTTATTTCTCTTTTGAATGCTTTTTAAGGCTGAGTAGTACATTGGGGGGGGTATTCTAAATGTATTAATTCGGGTAGAAAAGTATGTAAAATATGCAAATTATAGAAGAGCAGATATATCAGTGATGAGTAGAGAAGAATAGTTAGTTGAGTTAGCAGAGCTATATAATTAGCAGAGTTAGTTGAGCAATGTAAGGCCCATTGGCAGACACATCTTAAGACTGCCCACTGCTCTGGGTATGCGTGTGTTCACTTCACTGTGTGTGTATGTGCGCTTCACTTGATGGGTTAAATGCAGATCACAATTTGAATACGGTCCTTAGTGGCCATATTGACAAACTCACTCACTTTCTTTTTCTTTCTTTCATCAGAATCTAATGTCAACCCATACACAATCTATAAATAATGATAACAAGATAGTTATAATTTTATCAGATTTACAAGCAATAAACTAGTGTTGTTTGGTGAAATGGTGAAAACCACAAATTAAATCATTTTTCGATTCAAATGCTTTTAGGAAACCTTTGCTAAACACTTACGTTAATGAAAATAAATAAATAAATAAATAAATAAATATATATATATATATATATATATATATATATATATATATATATATGTTTTGTTTGTCTTTAGACTCAACTAAAATACAAAAATACAAAGAAGTGGCCAGTAGTCGACACAGTTTAAGAGTTACACCAGTACCAGCTTTTTCCCTTGTGAGGTAACTGCATCCAGTTTTTTATTTTACATGTTTGTTTTTAAGAGGTTAACTAATTAGAACAATCTGAAGACAGGGTGGATTTTCACTAATTGTGTTAAGGCAAGTCATGATTTCCGACGTCTTAAAGTAATGATTATCATGATTTTGAGGTGTATGTAATTGATAATTTTCAAAGAGATATGAAAACTAATCAAGGAAAAATATAGTCTTCTTCAGCTTGGGGCAGTTGTGGTCCAGTGGGACGGAGTTTGACCTGCCACTCAGGCGTTTCATTCCAGTCCGGTGGGTTCTACAACCTTGTGTCCTTGAGCAAGACATTGACCCTCCACATCCCCTCTGGCACAATGGCTTAAGACTGCCCACTGCTCCGGGTTTGTGTGTGTGACTTCACAGTAAGGGTAAATGCAGAGCACAAACTTTAAGGATTTTTTTCCCATCTTTTCTGAAGGTCACGTCTGGCCTTCTCCTTTTCTTCCCCAATTCATCTTGCACTTTGCATTCTTACCTGCACCTTTTCTTTTTTTAAATCGCAACATCTTGGTCCAACTTTATCCTATGCTGGTAAAATAAAACAGACAGAAGTGAAAGGAGAAATGTCTTCCATCTCCTGTTCTCTACCTTATTTCCCAATCTGTTATCCTGACATCTCCATTAACTCATAAATCCAATAGAGTAGAGCTCGACAGAATTTGTCTTGTGTTCGTCTACAGGCGCGAGGAGGAGAGGGGAGGAGAGGAATGTGAAATGATGAGAAGATCAATTGGTCCCTGCGCTGTCACTCTAATCGCTCGTTTTCACATCCATCTCCGCCCGCTGCCCCCCTTCCTGGAGACTGACACCCCACATCACCACCCCCATGTTGCTGGCACGGCAGATTCTGCAAGCATGGCTATTTCAGACCCACAATAATCCGATTGAGCGTGGGTTCAATGACAAGCTGTGGTCAGCGATCTGTAGTTGCTCAGCTCCTTGTGCTCCGGCTCTCATTGCATGCTGACCACAGGATCCCCAAACCGCTGACCACCTAACCGGCACTGCCTGACCGCTAATTTGGTCCACTACGGCACCTAGCCAAGGTGGGCAAGGAAAAATTCTGGTTCCAAAGTGGAGTGCAGTTATATTCAAATTGGGCTAAGTGCTGTGGTGCAATTTCAGCAGATTGCAGCTCCACTTTAGATTCATGTGAATAATTAAAGTTTTACTTAATCAAGCAAGTTGAATGGTTTCCCTCCAGTTTGTTAAGATATTACAACTGTAAAGACACAATAACACCTGCAATAGGTTTTTTCTCCTGTTTTTTTTTTTTGCCATGAGTGTTTGTCAGCCATCCATTCTTCTTGATTGTGTTTGTGTGTTTCTTGTGTGCTTGCGGTGTTCTCGGGTTTCTCTAATGGTTCCCAGGATGCACTGTGGCTGTGGAAGGGTGGGGGTCACTGAGACACATGAGATGCAGCCCAGTAAAGAATATGACCATCATGGATTTCACCCAGAATTTGTTTTCTCCGCAAGTGCAGAAAATGTACACATTAGTAAACACCTTATCCATTTGGTGCATTAGCTGTTAACAGTATCAGGAAGTTGGAGATAGATGTGAGTAGCAGGAGATTGATCTCCGGGTTCCATTATTGTTGCGTTTTTGTGACTTTTTAGCATTACAGCACAGTCCTTTAATCCATACAGGCTCTAATGCTTTTTCATGTATTTTATTTTCACAGAGATTCAGCAGTATGCTAGGCAGAGATTTACTCAATATGTTTGTGGAAACTTGTACAAAAATGTCAGGACATCTGATGTAGATTGATGATCTTTTTATAATATCACCTCTGCTTTTTTTTTGTTAGTTAGATTAAATGCAAAAGCATGAAGATTGATTTCCCCAAAAAGAAACCTGTGTAGTGTGCAAAGTCTTCAAGTTTATGTCTAAAACGTAATTTTAGCTGAAAACAGCTTAAAACCAGTTAATTGGGTTGATCTAAATAGAGGAAATGGTTCCTTGTAACTATAAAGGGAATTTTCGTCTTTATTTGAATGTGTTCTCCAAAGTGCTATGATTAAAAACAGCACAACTGGAGAAATAATTTAATTAAATAAAACTGCGTATTCAGTCTCACAGCTCAGTCTCGGGATGATTACAGAAGACACAGCACTTAAATCATTTTTTAAGGCTTTCATAATAAGAATTACTACTCACACACACACACACACACACACACACACACACACACACATAAACTGTGCTTCACTGAATATTGTAAAAGCCATATGACTTTACCCATATTAGCCCGTAGAGGGAGTTACAGTGTTACGTGATACACTGTCTGAATCACTGGCATCAGTTTTTTATTATTCACTGTTCAGGAATCATTTGAGCTGCTCTCCCAGATGTGAATAACATCAGATGACCTCGAACCAGCTATAGCAATATCAGCTTCCATGTCATGAGATATTTTACCTATTTTTGTGTTGCAGTTATTACTGCGTGCAAAACTGGTGTAGTACACATTGTACTAAAATGAAAAATGAAACAATATGGTTTTTGCTAGATTCTTAAGATTTTCTGAAATAATAAAAATATGTCGAAATAACAAAAACATTAAATAAGTTAAATAGTTTAAGTTTAAATGATGACTAATGAAGATTAGTCTGCTTCACTGTAATGTAGTCCCTTCTAGTTGAAAAAAAAATTTGCATGATTGCATGAATTGCATGAACTTATCAGATTGCAACTTATCCGATGTTTCTGTTGCGGTTTGGTGCAGGAAGGGAAATGTAATGCCCAAGTCCGAAGAGAAATAAAGAACACATCTAATAAAGAAACTTAAACTTACAGATCTGAATGAAAACACAGGTGGCTGCAAAGGATGAGTGACAATGGAGCACAGGTGAGCATTTAAATACACTTAAGCAATGGGACAGGTGAAACCAATGAAACATGACTACAAACACAGCAAATGATATAACAAGTAATCCTGTGTATAGTTGTTCATGTAGACCTGACAGTTTCTCCTGATAAGACTAATTTCTACACATCTGTGGATCTGAGGAAAAATAAGTTGGTGACTGATATCAGAATATAAGACTATGGTAAAATATCAGAATGATAGACAATATATTGTGTAGGTGTGTGTGTGTGTGTGTGTGTGTGTGTGTGTGTGTGTGTGTGTGTGTGTGTGTGTGTGTTATATCAAATGCATGCAAACACATTTAAACATGTTATATGCAAGCCATCACAACAGTTTTAAGACAAAGGTATATAATCCAGTTATCCAGATAACTTGAACTATTATAGCAAATTGGGCAACGAGGAAGAGATTGAGAAAGGAGAGCAGTGAAACAATGTCTCTTTCGCAGGGGCCCTGGGGAGATGTGAGATGCTTTTAAGTGCTGTCTATCCGTTCCTGCTGTATTCCAGCTCTTCATCTCTCTCTTTTCTCCCTGACATCCTATCGGGCTCAGCGGCCCAGCAGTCGATAGCCCATTAGTAAATAAGGGATGCATAATTTATTAAATATGCTTCAGATACATATTTCAGCTTTGCTTAGCATTCATAACTTTTGGAGCAGTTAGACTTTAATTGTGTTTCCAGCTGAGGTGTTGCTTTCAAGTGTGTATTGTTTCCAGTAAGAAGGGCAGTAAAAGAGAATTTGGTACAAAATAATAATTGAACATTAGAGAAATGTATTAGAGAATTGGTTATCAACGCATCAAGAAATTTGCAGTAAGGCACCGTTGGATTTTGTGTGTAAATTTTAGAGAGAACAAGGGAAGAAAATTAAGCAAGGCTTTCACTACTCATATCAGCAAAAGTCTGTAAATCTTCAACCGACTGACTTCTCAGAAATCTGGTGAAAAAAATGTAAACAAGACAAAACAAAAATACTCATTTTAATTTAATAGCATTAGATCATAGCATTAGATCATTCAGAGTTTTAACTGTCTCAAAGCACACGTGTGAATATGTAAGAGATTTGTTGTTTTTTATTCATTTAATCGTCTGGTTGTTGGTGTTAAGCAAATAGCTATGATTATCACTAGGACTATGACAAAGACAAAGACCATCTATGATCCTCCCCCTGATTGCCCCTTCTCCCTGAAAGGGAATGTTTTTACTGATTTTGAAAGGGAAAGCTTTTGTATTTCTATTACGATTGAATGTGAACTGTATAACATATGCTAAAACTAATTACATGTATTGGGAAAACAATGCTCAGTTATTACCAACGAGATGGACGAGTAAACGTTTTCTACACCGAAACTGTTTTTCCATATGCCTTGTTTAAATGGCATTTTGTTTCTAATGATATTAAATTACAAGTTATAAGTATATAATAACATTAGAAGTAACAATAAATAAATAAAAAAAAGCACAGAAAGAAAGAAATATTTTGAATTTTACAAACAAAGCAAAAAAAAATACTTTTAGTGTAATCTGCAAATCAGAATATATATTTGTTATGTGGTGAGGACTGGGCCTTTTATTTTAGAGTGATGAACAATATTGTGCGCAATCATAAGGTGATTGGTCATATCGCTGAGTTTGCAAGAATAATCCCCAACCAATTAAGAAAAAACCCTTAAACTACACACACACGCGCACGCACGCGCACGCACGCACCACACACACACACACACACACACACACACACACACACACACACACACACACACCACACACACACACACACACACACACACACACACACACACACACTATTACTTGTTGTTTAATGATGACGGTAAATGGTAAGTAATAAACAAAGAAGTGTCTGAATGCCAAGAGAATCATTAATGAAATCCCTTGTGTGTTGAGCCAACTGAACTTGAGGCCTTTTTCAAACACACGCACGGACGCACAAACACACACGCACGCACGCACGCACGCACACACACACACACACACACACACACACACGCCATGTTAACGGCAAAGTGATGATGAGTGGCGGACTTATCAACCTGATTTCCTGCCTTCAAAAACATCAAAATGTATTGTTGTTCAAAGCTTAAAAAAAGAGAAGAACCCCAGCTTCAGTCTTATAATCTGCTATGTACAGTAAAACTCGCCGTGTGCGCTGTCGGAATTCGTTTATAGTCAAACGATAAACAGTTTAAACTTTAAAAGTGTAGTTCCTCGGTTTACCACGTGGTGGCTGCCGCTTTCAGGAGTTTTGGAAATTGCTGCACGATCTCGCGTTCATCGTTATCATTGTTTAAATAATTAGCGCGTTTTTGCGCTTTGTCAGTGTGTTTTAAGTTTGTTTAAATGTACAGTGTGCGTGTGTGACTATGAGTGTCTTTCTTTATAATGCTTTTTTGGGGTTGCTTGCTCGCGTGTTTAGCAGCAGGTCGCACAAACAAGTCTTCCACAACAACTGTCTTCCAGAATCCCGACTACGGGTTCACTCCATCCCTGAGGCCACTGTCTTATTGTAAGGAGATGACGCCATGACGGGCAGACACTCAGACCAGCTAACGGCGTGCGCTGCCATGGCAACAGTAATTCTTCTTGCGCACTTGTTAAAACTTGTTTTTTTTTTTTGCACATTCAGTTTAATTGCATTAACGTTGATTGCACTAGTTGTAATATATCACTGAGTGGGGGCTTTTTTATAGTGTACAGTAAAATACAGAGTATGCAGTGTTTTGCATACAGGGCAAAATTAACACGGGACTGCTGGAAAGAGGAAACTATAGTGTGTTCATTGTAACTGAAAAGAGAAGTTAGGAAGCGGACTTGGTCAAATCTAGTTTGCTAGTGAAAAGCTATAGCTTAAAAATTCCTCCTGCTTTCCAGAAAACAAAAACAAATTTCTGACTGCAAACAGTAATAAAATAGCAATAAAGTGCTGTGTGTTGTGAGGCTTGAGCATTGTGCAAATTGTACACCACTGTTAAGCTTTAGATGTTTTATATTCAGTAGCTTTTTGCCCATTTAGAAAAAAATATACGAGTGAGTTTACAAACTTGGCAAACAATACTTCTATGTACTTATAAGTCATGAGAATAAAGTTCCTGCAAGATGTTCTTGCGTGTGTGTGTGTGTGTGTGTGTGTGTGTGTGTGTGTGTGTGTGTGTGTGTGTGTGTGTGTGTGTGTTTGTAATTTGTGCATTTCTTCATATTAAAACATAGCCACAGACTTTGTTTGTGTTTGTCTTTTTTCCACTATGCGCAACCACTTCCACCACAAGCCAATGTTTCTGAACACTGTGGCCACAGCGGTAGACCTCAGTGCTGGTGGCCTTTCTGATCCTGGATCAGACAGACCAACTCACTTATGTTCTCTACATTAGTTGTTGACGCTTACTACGTCAAATCTGAAATCCGAGACCTGCATTCTTCTAAAGCTAATAATCAGAGATTTGGAAATGTGGCATCCAAATAGTCATAAACTTTTCAATGACAATAAGACAAATATAGTCTATACTAAATAAAGGTACTTTTGGAATTAACCATCTATAGGTCTGATGAAAACATTCGATTAATTGGGATTAATCCAACACTCAAATTCTTGAAACTGGATTGGGACATCCCTGAAAAGCATAGCAGTCAGACTAATGGAAAACTTCCGTCTCCTCAAACATGATACTGCACACCTGATAACTGCTTCATTAGTTTACATTACAGTCTGCTCAGAGGCATGTATGTCTGTAATTAACCTATAGCTGCTGTTTGTGTGATTGTCTGAATGTTTGAGCCGTAATTAGACGCCTTTCACGCTGCACTGATCATGTGTCAGGAGTTTAAGGCCTGTGGTAATTACCATGTGCGATCAAGTGTCAGGACGGGCTTGTTGAACAGTGTGTGTGTGTGTGTGTGCGTGCGCGCGCGCGTGTGTTTGTGTGTTTGTGTGTGTGTGTGTGTGTGTGTGTGTGGTTGTGTGTGTTAGAATCTTTAGAGATAAAATAGGAAAATATATTAGTATGTCAGCAACAAAAATATGCACTTGAAAAAATTAATTCAAACAACTTAAACTTAAACTTTAAACTTAAAAACACCTCAGACACAAACCCACTTTCTTTAAAAAAATTTGATTAATTTGCACAGATGCATAAAGAAAATGCAGATGTAAGCAGCAATGCCGGGGTTCAGGCTTATGTCTGTTTGTTGGTCTTGAATCTCAGATTTCACTGATAAAAAGATTTTGAATATTTAACTCGTGACTTGAGGATTGTTTTTCCAGAAATGCACTTTTTGTTTCGAAGCAAACTCTGAGCAGTGGGCTGCCGTAAGCCTTTTTGTCAGAGAGTATGTGGTCAGTGTCTTGTTGTAGGAGTGTAATGAAACATATAATAGTTGAAGCTTGATGTGAAATGTTTCCTTTAAGGTGCTTTAACCTTAAAACAAACTAACATTTTAAAAAAGTTAAGTTCTTCAACCAACAAATCAACCAAACAAAACTCTTAGTACGTTAATAAGTTTATGTTATTAAGGAAACTGCTGTGTTTGTTTGTGTGGAGAAGAGGTTTGACAACAGTAGAATAAATAATTGCTCCCTTGTGAATGAGCCAGTGAAGAAATAAAATCATTAAAACTACAGTTACTGCCTTATATATGTTGTAAATGACATGGATAAGACGAAATATAATTCGGTAAAAAGTGCAAATAGTTTTTATCTGATTGGTAATGTGAATTTTTCAATTTAATTGAGATCTTAAGAACACACACACACACACACACACACACACACACACACACACACACACACACAATTTGTTTTATGAAATGTTGTAATTTTTCATTTTATGACTTAATGTAGAAAGTGCTGAGAGTAATAAAGCTTTTAACATCTTTTGTCTTTTTACTGTTGAGGGGCTTTGCCAACGTTTCCTCCTAACGGTGAACCGGCTATTATATGACCCCAGCTTGACCTGCCCACTACTGCTCGAGGGGTCCTGAGGGCACAAGTCAGACGGGTAATAAATCCATTAGTGCATGTCATCTTCATCATCATTAGCCTTTAAAACAAACACCTGCTGGTCAGTGTCACTGCCCAGTACAGTAAAATTGACACTGTTACTCGTTACTATATCATTTTTATGACAGCTAATGCAGAGGATGTCTTCAAACCACAAGATTTGTAAATCATTAATGTTGTGGAATAGATTATTTACAGCTTTTAATAGGGGAGGTGGACATGTCAGAAATCCATTAAAGTTTTCTTTTTCTGAACACCATTAATCCGAAAGATCTGACAGAGCACAGCAACTACAACCTTTATATATGTAAAATATTAACAAGCCAAAAGCATAAATACTAAACGAGGAGATTGTTGTGTGGAATTTGTGTACAAGATTTTTTTTAAAAATGATCAATTTTTTGAAAAAGAAATTACAATTTTACGAGGAAATTTCAATAGAAAAGGAGTCCATCTAATGCTTTCAAAAGCATTGACAATTTTTTAGACGTTTCTTTTTTTGTTTGTTTGTTTATTTTTTGAGTCTTAATTAACGAAACAGGAAGTGTCAGCACTGTGCTTCTGCTTTAATTCATGCATGGCTGTGTAAAACTGCTCTCAGTGATTTTAAGGGTGTGATGAGGGTGACGATCAGACAAGAGGTCAGAAACTTCCATCACACAGTTTGCCTTAATACCACCACTAATTAGAGGAATAAACACTATTGATAAAATTCAGTTGGTTAATTAGAACGTTTTGTGGTCAAACTATAGGCAGCAAAAAGTAAAGGTGTGAAACATTGTAGTAGGTACTGATATTTACATTTAATAAAAAAAGTATTTAGCAATGATGTAAGTAAAAAAACAAAAGCAGATTATTCAGTTATTTTGGCTAAAGTATTGATTTTTTCAGTCTCTTCGATGTTTCAGCTTACAGTTCTTAGGTCTTTGACTGCAGAAACGTGCTTGATCTCTGCCCTTTACGCCATGTTTTAGCTGTTGAGAGAACCTGACAAAGACTACACACACGCAAAGACAATGCTGGAGTGCAGACCACCACTGACTTCACAATCCGGGCATTCCTAGCAGGTTCAGGTAGTGACAGCAGGCTCTTATGTAGAAGAAAAAGACCCTAGAACAAGACATTAGATGCGCAGATGAGATCTTTGTTCTAACAGTGATTTGAGATGGCCTAACAAAGTGAAACAGGCTTCTTTGTCCCCCTGAACGTTACGGACAAACTTGTTTTTCATTTAGTGAATAAGCAATATTGTGCCTTCAGTACTCTGGAAAGGAAGTGCCACTTCCTACCAGAAAGCTTGTGGTCTCTGTGTTTTGGCAAAAATTTCGCCTGTCGTATTAACCACATATTGTTACATCTACCCCCTACAGTTTTATGACAATGACTGGTCTGCCTAGAGATCATAAAAGCCAGAGACAGTCCTACCATAGGTGGTTACTGCACCTTAGCTGCACCTTACATGATCCGGGTCATACACGCTGTTGCCTTCCGAACTTCCTTAACATGCACATCCATAATATAAATCTCCCATTCCATCACATATCACGTCTAAATGTATTGAGTGGCTGATCCGTGTGATTGTTTGATTGGAAACGTGGGCAGGTAAACAGAGAAAAAAAGTTGCCGGTGAGTGTAAAATATACTATAAACTTGCTAAGTTAAACAGATTTTAAGCTTATTTTATAATGCATTATGCATTAAGTGTGAAGCTGTGTTATCAGAATCGGAATGACTGCATAATGTGTTGTCGCGTGTTATTCAGCTCAAATTGGGAACTTTGTACATACAGTTTGTGCTTCAAAAGTACCAGATGGTTTATTCATTGTTTAAAAAAACATAAGAGAACATAGTTTTTGAGTGAAATCAGGCAGCTGTATTGCCCGGAAAAGAGGTCGTGCTAGAGGGGAATTCACACAATGTGCTGTTCTGTTCATCTGATGCTGTTTGTGTTGTGACTCATTCTGCTCTGGCAGTGAGAACGTCAGCAGGTGTAAAGCATTTTTCCCCAGTCATCATCAGATCCTAACTGACTAGTCAATTTCTTAAATAATACATATACTCTATTGTGATGATGCAAATATTAACAATATTAAAATGTGTAATATAAAAACAATAACATAAATTTAATTATATACATATTTATAATATAATATATAATATATATATATAGTGTGTGTGGTGTGTGTGTGTGTGTGTGTGTGTGTGTGTGTGTGTGTATATGTATATAAATTATTTTAAAAAATAAACAGATCTCAGTTGATTACTCTTGTTTAGATTTGCATTTACGATAATTAACCATTTGGTTTCCCAGTAGTTGTAATGTAGTCAAAGATAAAGAATCATAGATGGTCATGTAAACGTTAAGGAATGCTTTCATCTTCTGAAACTGATGGATGAGTATATGAAGTTCCAGGATGCGGCACAATCTGTTGTTGTGGGAACGCAGCATGAGATGTGTGTGTGTTTAGAACAGCTGTTTCTCAGGCATCACAAAAAACAACAACAACAATAATAATATTATTATTATTATTATTATTATTATTTTTACAACACATTTTCATATTAGTTTGACGAGACATTGCTTTCAATAAATCAAATCAGTTTAGATGATGGAGTTTTGATGATGATTTGTTCATTTGATCAATTACTGTATGTGATTAGTTATTTTATTATAGAGTATAGCTAGATGCTGACTTTGTTTTATTGAGCATGTTGGAAGGTATAATGAATATTTGTTGAATATGTGTTAAAAGTGTGTGTGTGTTGAAAGTGTGTGTGTGTGTGTGTGTGTGTGTGTGTGTGTGTGTGTGTGTACGTGCGTGTGTGTAAGTAATATGACTCCGGGTAGGGTGGGGTGACAGCTGGTTCTGTCCCCTCTTGCAGGTCTCCTTCGGCAGCACGGGCCACCCCTCCCAAATCTCTTATCCAAACGGTTAAACGGGTTTGGCATGTGCTGGAGGCGTGGTGCAGGTGTGCATGTGCCAATTTGAGGCCATTTAAGAAGAAGCTGGACGCAGGTGTGTGGCTGCATAATAATAGGAGCTAGAGAAGCTGCAGGGGGTTGTTCTTCATCACTTGAAGGTTGCCATCTGAAAGGTCCAGTTTGCCCTATTCAAGTCTATATTAAGTCCCACTTGAGTATGTAATGCTGCCCCTTCATCAAGAGCAGGTGTGATGGTAGTTAGACCTATAATTGGACAGATATCCGGCAATCCCAAGCATGTAATGCATACAAATTAATGTATTCAATATTCATATATTATATATATATAATGCTTATATATATATAGTATATATATATTGTATTTATGTGTATGAGGGAAAATTCATACATTTCATAAAATATCATAATTTAGTAAAAACTAATTATAATACTAATAATAAAATTATTAATTATTACAATCATATGCATATATAAAAATACATACGTATTGTGTTTAAATATATGTATATTTATTTTATATCTACACAATATTGTCCTGTGTGTTTGTGCTTTTGTTTTAAAACGTCTGTTTCTTTTTTTTTTTTTTTTTTTTTTTTTTTTTTTTTTTTTTTTTCCTTTTTTGTTATTTGCAGAAACATTAGATAAGGTTGATGTAAATTTAAGGCACAATGTAAATTCTGACAGACGGTTGTGCTGTTTGAGCCTTTGAAACACAGGACTAATTGTGTCTACTTCTAGATAGATTTGCATGCATTGCAACTCATACGGCATGTTTTGCCTTTCTCCGCTCTGCAAGCCAACTAATACACACACACAAGAAGTGCACACACAGAAATTTTTAAAAACTTTTCAACACTCTAGTACTATTGTCTTAGCACTAATCTTGCAGACCAAATTGAAGCAGATCAAATCGGGGTGATTTTTAATCAAGTGTGTGGCTACATTACAACAACCCAGTGACGGTTAGAAATGTTCAAGATTTGTTTTTTTTTACTTTTTCTTTTTTTCTGTGACAAGCAGTTGTTTTTCTAGTGGGAAACACTATGGGTTGCCTTAACCACAAACCAAGTCTGTAACTGGTCACAGTTCAGTAGCTCTAGAAAACCAAGCGAGACAAAGATAGACAGAGAGAATCAAAAAACGATGCGTGCAAATGGAGGAAGAAGGGTGATGAGAGTACTTGTTGATGTCAGCGTGTGAATCAGCCGAATTACTAAAGAAGAAAAAAAAACCACAGCAGGCATTGGTGCTCCTTCTCTTTTGCACAACGGTAAGCATTAGTCAACCACAGGCTGACCGCTGATCACAATCTTTTGTGGCTGAACCATGCAAAGAAACCAAGGACAGAAACGCCTCACCATCACATCTGAAGCAGCTCGGGGTGACCATGGCTTCCAGAGTGTGGGTGTGTATGATTTTTTGGGGATTGGGGGTTAGATGTATGGTGAAGCACGTTGGTTGTTTTTGCTAAGCCTCCAGAAAAACCTTTAGATGCTATCAAATTCATAATTTGGATCATTGCAGGACAAAGCCGCGAGACTTACAAGAGTAGAGACAAAAGTGGAGAACAGATCAAGTTAGAAGCTTTGGATTTGAGTGACGAAGA
This sequence comes from Paedocypris micromegethes, assembly GCA_028031935.1. NCBI lineage: Eukaryota > Metazoa > Chordata > Actinopteri > Cypriniformes > Paedocypris > Paedocypris micromegethes. Next base: position 17,958,861 of record CM051501.1, on the reverse strand, counting down.
CAGTGTTTTTGAAAAGCTGCCGTGTGCCATGGCCTCCAACAGCATCTTTGAAAGCTTTTCTTCTTACCAGACATGCTCCGAAAGGGGTGAGTAGTACCGGTGTTTGGTGTCTTTACTCTGGAATTTAGCACAGTTTTACGCCGGGTATGTGTGTGTGGGTGTGTGTGTGTGTGTGTGTGTGTGTGTGTGTGCGTGCGTG
>CM051501.1:17938579-17958653 GCA_028031935.1 Paedocypris micromegethes | reverse complement strand
GTGTGTGTGTGTGTGTGTGTGTGTGTGTGTGTGTGTGTGTGTGTGTGCGTGTGTTTACAAGATTTATAGTTCACAATACTGAAAATGTGTGGCCAAGTCTGAAAACCACAAAACTCTGAGTAATCACTACTCAAATTCTCAACTTTTTATAGTTGGTTGATAGTTGCTCTTACAACTTTTAATTATTCATTTAAATACATTTTAAACTCTCCAAAAAAATATCTCCTAAGTATTTAAGAGTATGTGCAAGGTGTAATCCTTGATTGTGTGTGGAAGCTTATTTATTTTATCATGACATATTATAGTGGCATGTTTGAATAGTGCTGGTGTTTTTGAGTATATGAACTTTCCGTTATTACAGGAAGTTTGTCATTTGCAAAGATAAGTTAGTTTTAGCATTTATCTGAAAGATCGAATGATTCACACAAATGAGAGACTTTTTTTCCTTTCATATTATATTATATTATGTTATGTTATATTATGTTGTTATGTTATGTTATGTTATGTTATGTTGTGTTATGTTGTGTTATATTATATTATATTATATTATATTATATTATATTATATTATATTATATTATATTATATTATATTATATTATATTATATTATATTATATCATATTATATTATATTTTATTATATTATTGTACTATATATATATTATACTATTCTTCTGAGATCAATTCCATACTCTGTCTCCAGCACAGGGTTTAGAAAACAATGTGAAAAGTGCAACACGTCTTCCAAGCTTCTATTTCTATTTAAAATGATGCTGTCAATGAGCAAATCTTTTGGTTTTCAGTTCATCAGTTTCAAGTTTCTGCTTCGTTCACTTTTCAATTCAGCAATACATCATTACACATGAATATATGAACACTGAGTAATCTTCAGGCACTGCTTCATCCCACACAACTAGCTAGACACATTTACAGTGTTGTTTGTGTAGTTTTTGGCACAAAGTGTTGACATAGAACAATTTATGGCAATTCTTGAGGATTGTCTCTACCCCGTCAGTTTGCAAACCAAGTACAGTGATCTTTGTGTCTGGACGCCACTGATTCTGGTTATCTACATCCCCAGACACCTGAGAAGGAAGCCACTTTGCCTGCTTGATGCAGATTCAGAGAAAGACTTCCATAGAGTCATAAATTCCTGTTCCTTGCTTCTATTTGTCCCTGGTAAAATGAAGGAATCACGAAAAGGCTAAACACAAGAGGCAAAAGATGTCAAATGGATTGAAAACCAAATTCCCAGAGTTATGGGAAAGTCGACAGGTTGCGACATTTAGTTTATCCGTACATTTTCTACCGCTTCCTCCATTTCTGAGTTATGGGGAGGTGGGTTTCGTAAGTCTGAGCCTGAGGCGGGACACGCACACACACACACACACACACACACACTCTCTTTAGATTAGTGTCCAACCAATCACAGAGCGGAACACACACATTCACACTCTCACTCACACCTATGTTCAAAGCCAATTCACTTGAAACGACTGTTTCTGAATTGTGGGAGGAAACCGGAGACCCAGAGGTGAACCTTGTGACATAATAAATTCCCTCTTTTTTATTCGCCACGAATTTTGATCTGCAAGTGACTTAGCACATCACTCACCCAGTATTAGTAATTACAAAATGACTGACAACACATAATCGGATTCATAGAACAAGTGTGGAATGTGAAATGCTGGTGTTTCAAGAATAGACCATTGCATAAGGAGTCATCTTTCTGCCTATTGTCGAGACTTATATTGAATTTCACAGTCCCCAGTGTGTCGATCGGGCACAATGGATTTTTTAAACATTTCTCTGTTTACATAGAGAAGTTAGGGGTTTAGCTCTGATATTATTGAGCCTAGTGTCTGGTAGACAGGCTGGCAGGAAGGTCGCTATTGAGCCAGGTGTCAGACAAAACCAAGATGAGAGTTTGTTATGTGGCACATTCGATGAGCAATGCTCATTTTCAGGAGAGATAAACGAAAGAAATTAATAATAAATGTAGATTACTGTAATTCTGTGTGCTCATTTAATAATATCTGTTGAAATTTCCGAGACATTTTTGCATGGGATGGATACATTGTGATGCAGTCACACATTTAAACAATTTTATTCTTGGGAATAAAAAGATTTTTTTAAATAACAGCAGCTCTACACACTGGCTGGGTAGAAGAGGTGTAAAGAGTACCTGAAAACCATACTCTAACAGTATTTTACTTATACTGAATTTAGGCCAAAAGTTAAAATAAAGAAATATGAAAAACAAGAAATGTTTTATTTATGAGGATTTATTTCCTAATATAAAATGAATTTTAACAACTCAATGTTTCAAAATGGCAGAGCAAAATAGATTTAAAGACCAAAAAGTCAGTGTCGGTCAAACTCAAATGTGCAAAAAGTTGCAACCGCAAATTGACGTTCATGTGATTTAGCTCATAAATAGCATCCAGTATCTTCAGCACCCCACAGATGGCGATAACATCAGTTCCGCCCAAGAAATTAACCTTGGTAACAAAAGATGCAGACTTGTCGCGCACAATAAAAACTGTAATAAGTAACAATAAGTGTCCATTCAAATGTAGAGTAGTAACATGTAGTCAAGCTGAGGGTAAAAGTTGCTTATGTATAATAATAGGTTTAATAAATCCGCACAAGTACAAAGTGCCCAAAATAGTTAAGTAAAGTAACAAAGTCATTTTATTTAAGTACTGTACACCACTGCTGTACAGTAATGCATAGCTAGAAGTGAAAATTTGGGACTGCTATCAACCATAACCTTCTTTGAGAATAAATAATGTATTTTCCCTGAAGGAACGTACTGCAGGCTTCTTGGCTTTTTGTATATATTTCGAAACCACAGAGAAGTTTTGTTGCTAGAGATAAGAAGTCAGGAACTCTTCAGTTCTCCTTCACTAATGTTCTCCCCTCACCCACTTTTCCTGTCAGTCAACAGCTTCTCACTATGTGTTGTTGAAAATAACTGCATCACTGTCAGCCAGCGTCTCTGTTTTAACACCTAAGCGTACCGCATGTCGTTTTAGAAAGAGGAATAAAGCTTCGTTCAAGGCCTTGACAGGAAGAAGCTGCTGTTGCAAGGTGTTTGACAAGCAGGTCTCCAGCTCTTCCAGGCTGTTTCTTGCACACAGGATATGTGCAAAACACAAAATTCTTTGCAAAGATCAGAGATACTCGTGGGTTAAGACGTACAGTATTGTCTCAATATTACTGAAGACACCTGTTGCATTATTGCATACATTTTTAAGCGTGTTCTTAGCTCTGCTAGTTGCATGGGAAACCTCAGCAGAGAAGTCTTACTGATGATCATTCACACTTCACACAAACAAACATGCAATCTGCAATCGGAATCCTACAGAATTAGTTATTCGGAGGTTCTTTTTTTCAATACAAAGCCTGACAGACTTTAACTTAAAAGTATGTTTTAATATAATAAAATGTCTTTTTTAATGTTAAACAATTGCAAGTCTCATATTTTGTAGTATCGTGTGTGTGCGTGCGTGTGTGTGCGTTGTGAACTATGAGGTCACAGAGCCCCTTTCAGTTAGACTGAAAGCTAACTTTACCCAAACAGCTGCAACTTCCTTCCTCTGTATTATCAACTTCACAGTTTAAAGAAGATAATTTAGCTTTTTCTTCATCATTTTGCATTTATGTGTCCAATATTGCAATTAAACACTTGCAAAAAGCACAGCAAGTTGTGTTCTGAACCAGCTTAGAACCTGGACCTGTTAAGAGACAACCGATTGGTAAACGTTCACTTGGACCCTACAGTGGATCCCTCATATTTTATGATCAAGTAGCTTACAAAAATGGCTGACACTTTTGTATTGTCACACACTGTATTGATAACCAATTAATATATTTTTACAATTTGTTTAATGAAGGATGTCTTTTATTATACTTTTGCAGTTTTTTTTGTGCAAAGTGTCTGTGCACAGTGGGCTAAAAAACACTTTGCAGGTGGCTATGTAGTTTTCAAAATGTTCTTCTGTTGAGCACAATTATTTACACACTGCATCAAATAGTGTTTAATGAACTGTGTGTCTGGGTTTTTCGGTGGATTCACAAGAATAAAGTTTTCATAACAAAAAGAAATCAACATCTGTTTCCCAAAATAAAAACAAAAACAAAGATTCAGGCTGCTGTTTTACCTGCAATATTATCTAGTTTAGATATCTAAACTAACCTATCTAGTTTGCTTCAAATTTCAGCTAGTCATCAATAAAAATAATCATGTGGCATCAGCTAATGTAAATTGACTATGCAATCCCATGCTTGAGCAGGACAGTGAATTACAGAATTGATCCTGGTTAGTCAAGTTCACTTCTCTTTCACCTCCTCATAAGATCTACTTACGGACCTCAGTTCAAGTTCTGTTTGAATTCACTTTTACTCAGTTCAACATTCATAATGTAATGAATGTTGTTCATAATCCCCTTCACTAAGATTTATGAATCTTATTTCTCTATACGCACACTGCATACGTAGAACTCAAACGTAAAATACTACAACAAACATTTATACAGTACACTCAACAATCCAACCTCCAACAATATTGATTAAATCTGGCTTATTTTTACTTTACTATACAGTCATTTGGCAGACGCTTTAGTCCAAAGCGAAGTGAAGCGATTTGTCTACAATAAGCTACAGTAGATGTCTACACAGGCTATAAAAGGAAACTTAATAGACAGAACAGCATGACTGTCAGTGAACACAAGACAAAGATTTATTTTTTTTTTTTAATTAGTGTCAAGGTGCTGGTGAAAGAGCTCAGTTTTAAGTCCTTTTTTAAACGTTGAGAAGGTTGCAGAGTTTCTCACATTATCAGGTAAATTGTTCCACCAGACAGCCACCGAACGAGAGAAGGTTTTTGTGAGGAACTACTAGCCGACCTTCGTTCTCAGATAGTAGACTACGTGAGGGAGAGTATTCCTGAATTAGGGAGTTGAGGTAGCATGGTGCCGCACCAGTGATGGTCTTGAAGGTTAGTGATAAAGCTTTGAACTTGATCCTGGCAGCAATTGGCAGCCAGTACAGAGATACAAGCAGTGGAGTGACATGAGTCTGCCTGAAAGAATGTACAAATTATTTTACAGCCCGCTGTATTTAATCTTTTACAAATGTTGACACTTGGCAAAGGACAAATGTCCCTTTATGAAATGAAGAGATTTAGAAGCAGGTTCGAGTTTGCAGGGCTGAAGAACTCACTGCGTGGCCTGAACACCGTCTTTCATGTCTTTAAATAGTCACACGTTAACACTGCCAAGCCAATCACCACTGATGTGTGAAGTGACACAACGCACATGAGACTCAAAATTCACAAAGGCTTGTAGGGTTTGCAGTCCTCAGAATCATCCATTTTGAGTGAATTTTTGTGTTGTTACTTAGCAAGCCAATAACACAATTTAACTCACAACTTAAACCTGAATGACTGGACGACTGTGAAAAATGTTACAAAGTCCCATTGTAATGGAATCAGTTCTGTGTCTGGCTGATAATTAAATGAATCACTTGGGCCGGTTCAGGTGTTAAAAACAACCAGAATTTACAATTTTTTGGCTAGGGTCTCCAAATATCAAGAACTTCTCTGTACCCCAAATGGTTTAGGAGTTACAGAACTAAATGTGATATGGTACTCAGTTCCTGTCTGTAAGAAACGGCCACAGGAAGTAACAGTTAACAGCTTCTAGCCTCGCAGGCTCAAAACCCTGAATAAAAACCCCATATAGCCACACAGTAAATGTAGTTTTTTCTATGCTAATATAATAATTCAAAGCAGATATACTAATATATACAGATATACTAAATACTAATTTATTTTACCAAAGCTAAAATTATTAATTTTTTTATTATTATTAAAATATGATTCACCACTCACTAATATGTTTCTAAACATGCTTTAAATACTATAAATTAAATAAATTTTCATATTAAATTACTTCTTAACTGTTTTCCTGCTCTGATTTAACTATGTGTGCTACTATGAATGGTGTAAAAGTCGGAATCTGTCACAATTTACTTTGATTGATTATACATTTGTTGCAAGAAAGCACTGATGGTGATTGTGAATGACGTTTCAGAAGCATGTGGTTGGTCAAAAAGTGTGTGCCTCCTTCATGCCACTTTCTCCTTAATTGGTGCCCCAAAGCTGAGAGACCACAACAGGAAATGCCAATATAAAGGTCAATACTCTGTATGGTGCAGCACATGCTCAAAACTGCTTAGCCAAACCACAGAGATCCTCCTAGACTTTGATAATGGAACATTCGTTGCCCCACTGTGTCCAATGGGATCTGTCCCCAAGTGTAACTCTAACGTACTTTTTCAATGCGGTTAACGACTTAGGGATGCAAAGTGTGTCCAGCCTCATTCCATGGTTCTCACATATGAGTTTTCCATTTTTCTGTTGCTAATTTATTTATATGTGGATTTTTACTCATGAATAGACTCTCGTAATTGCTTGAATGTTCTTCTGGCTAATTTGGTAGGCCCTCATCCGCTTAATATTTTGAGTGGATTTAAGAGTGTAAAGCTTTGAGTGGCGAGCTGGAAGTACCCTTTGCTTCAGAACTTTATTAGTCACCCACAACATCAATCAATAAGAACATTCTATTTAGCCATTTTGGCAGATTTCAATACTAAGAAAAGAAAAACGAACCACTTGAGAAAAAAAAAATTAACATTAAAAAGTGTATGCGTTTGAACTAAAAACACACAATTTGAAAGAAAATATATTTAATTTAAATTTAATTTAAGAGATAATTTAAAAAAATGCATTATATTGGACCTAGTGGGCTTTAGTGAGGATTTTGCTTGTTTGTTTGCTTGCAGTACCGCTATGTTTGTATGTATGCATTTGAAAATTGTTCTTATTAACCAGTTAAGATCCAAGAAATGTATTCCCTATTCAACGGAAAAAAAATGGGCTTACCCTAAAAACAATGGAGGTAGTTCCCATGTCTGAGGCAATGAAATAAAGACAAATTTTAGAAACATTTTTTTGTTTTATCTGCCAATAATTTATTTTACTATTTTTGCATCATAATTTTTTTAACATTGTACTGTATGTGGTGAAACAATTTATGAAATAATTTAGAATTTTTTCTAAATACTGCATTGAATTCCCATAGGATAGCACTAAGTGGAATTCCACTAATATACCACAATCCTCTGCGAATTTCATAGGTGCCTCCAATTCTCTAATCTTTTTTGTGATTTTGATCTGAGAAGCACTTATGTAAGATGAGCTTTATTGTTTAGTTGTGAGAAACAATATTTTAAAATGTTTCTACAGCTCAAGAGATTGATGTGTCTTTTCTTTTAGTTTGAATGTTAGTCAGAAAATTGCACTGGAAGTTGCAAGCAATTATTGCAATTTATTGTTGCTGGGTCAAACTTAATAAATTCTCAAGAAGTCAGCAGAAATTAATTTTGACTGTCAAAGTATGTAAGTATCGGTGTATGAATGGAATAACAAAGCACATTAACAATTTTCTATTTTTCTTTAACCTCACTGGTTTCTAAGCCCCAAAAAAATCTCCACAGGCATCAAAAATGATGTCGGAGACCACAGCTTTTCCTTATAATGCTGCATCTCAAAGAAAACAGAAGAGTAGGCGATCCATTGATTATTGCGTGATCAATGGACTTTGTACGTTTCAATGCACATTTAGAACACTGTATTGAACTATGGTATATAGCCAGGGGGAAATTGAGCTCCTCTTTTCTCCCAAGGCTTTGTTATCTCTGTTAAAATATCACAGTTCCTTTTTAAAACTCCATTTCACTGGCACATTTGACTTATTTTCCAAACTGTATATTTTCCAAACTGTATTTTGGATGTGTGTTTCATGACCTTAACCCTAATTACAGAAACCGTTAAGCACTGGTTATTCTTCTAACTCTTGGTGACCTGCTGTAAGATCATGTTATCTGTACTGTACTTGAATGGGAATCACAGGCATTCATTGTGTGTGGGTTTTCATAATTCTTATTTGGCAGGTCCTAAAGGTCTCTTGCACAGGGACCATTGTTAAATTATTTCACTGACCACTGGAGTCACGTGAGGGTCAGCGCTTGGTATATTGTCCTTTCTGAATGTACATTATATCAGTCCAAAATTCAGAGAAAAACGATCATTTGAAACATTAATTATCATAATCTTTTTAATTGTTTACTGAATTTCTGTTACATTTCCGACGCTCGTGTGAAACATTATTTAATGCTTACATGATAAATACATTTATGGTGTATAAATGTGTGCTTGCTTCAGTTCCACCATGTCTACTCATCTATTCACACTGCACTAAATAGTGCCTTAGGCAGATCTTTAGTTCCCTCTCTGCCTCCTCCCACACACACCTTCAGGCAACGGCCGGCCAAACCAGGCCAAAGAACTTGCATTTAAACACCAAAACTCTTAGTGGAAACTCAAAAACACCAAGCTCTCCTGGGTAATTTATTTCACTAATTCAGTTTTTCAAACTATATTTGGAGGAGTTTGGGAACATGCTTTGGATGCTGAGACATCTTTTCAGTAGAGCAGAGGTTTTCAAATTATTGGTTGTAAAATCATCAGTGTGTAACGTGGTTGCAGTGAGACAGTTGTAGTTTTTCACCAGTAATGAATGTTGCCAGTACAATTATATTGCATGTTGAGATGCGTGTTGCTAGTGGTTTTCCTTTTCACAGCAAATGTGAATCGTGACCGAATGCTGCAGTCTCACCTAGTTGTGAAGATACCACAGAGCTGTGCAAACTGGCTGAGGATAGTGACAGGAGTGGTGTGTGACTATTCACGTTTGTCACGCACATCACATCAAGTTTGCAGGACAATGGTGATCATTGACTTGTTACCAACCAGGTGTGAAAAAACTACATTTTCTTAATGATTAAACAATAATTTGTAAGCAACTCAGGTGAGGGACAGTTTTCAAGCTCAGTCAGTTTTCAATTACAGGTCACTACTGTTCATTTGTTTAGCCCACATGGACATATTTTGACATCACTTGTACGTGATGTAGCTGAAATAAAACGTAGCTAGAGTAGCAAATGGCCATGGCCTTCTGTTGTTTTAGTAGTGAGCATTTGCCATTAACACCCAAGCACTTGATCTGTCTTGAAATTGTATATTCAACAAATTTTTTGTCTCTGTGGCCGACTGATGATTCAAGATGTTTTCTGTCTCCACGCTTGGGACTCGCTTCAGATATCCCAGAGGTGGGACGCTCTCTAAGATACATAGAGCACTGGCGACCTCCATAAGGCCCACATTAAGAGGGTGGCATTTGCTCATCAAGCACTATCAGCACTATCAGAAAATTAGCATGGTGCAGTTATTTAGAGCTAAAAACAGTCCTTTGGGCTAAACATTACTCTTATTTTGCTAAGCAAATGACCAGTTCATGTAATATGGTTTCTGGTACTTTGGATTTTGCCTGTCTTTTGCATTTTGTCAATGTCTGTCGCCTGCCTCTTGAATTTTTTTTAACCTCTCTTTTAACCACTCACCCTATTGTATATTGGGCTTGAATCTGAAGGGCTAGAATCACAATATTTCAATTATTACTGTATTAAAATTTGCAAACCAAATAATATCTGTTTATTTTATAAACAAAATTGCTCCTAATGTACACAAAGTGAAATCTAAATGACTTGTAACCACATATATTCTTGCATGACTAGGGACATAATAAAGATTACATTTTTTTGATAGACTATAATTCTTGTTAACCAATATTAGGGATTCTAAAATGGAATATTGTGACACAAATTTGCGTGGATGTTGAGTGGAGGTTGTGCCGTCTCTTCCAAATGGAGATTGTCAAGAGGGCCGCGTTTCTTGTTTATCATCTGGTAATCTATCTTAAAGAAACTGTAAAGAGGCTGATTACTCAGAAATACTAGAAAGTAAGAAATATCACCTTTCTTCACCCATGCTGACCACCATATAACCACTCAGAGCCATAGAGAGCACCTTAAACAGCTATAGGACAGCCTGGTTTAGAATCCGTCACTCAAGGCCGTACAATTGCCTGGTAGATTGAGTGAATGAGTGTCTTTACTATCATTTGAGACAGATTGCCAAACTCAGCATTGTCCATGCACCTGTGAGACATGGATGTGACAGGGCATCATTGATGCTGACACGACCCAAATATGTTTGTCCAGAGTTCATTGACAGAACATTTATAATAGATAAGCAAAACTGTCTGCAGCTGGAGGGAATTGGTAGATGTTGAAGACAAAAAACCATTGTGTTGTACGTAACCTGCTCATTATCCAAGTTGGAAGCCTCCACTGATACAACAATTTGGACACTCAAGCTCTGATCATGGGATGAGTAGTTTTAGACGCTCAGGTGTTATAGTCATTTTAAATAGTATGGTTTTTATTTAATGGACAATTACTTTGAGACAGTCTGCGATTGAACCTGAACCCTCTTTCTGATCCAATAGGCCTCAAATGAAGCCATATGTGTTAGCATTTTCTGAAACAATTTATTAGGGACCTTATTCGAAGTCCGACATTCTTCCAGACATTCCAACATTTTTGGCCCAGGGTAAGGACAGTTGGGCCAGCAAGTCCAATTGCAGACCAAGAAAAGAGATCCTCTGAACGGAGCATACTACGTTGTCTTCCTATTGACCCAAAACTTGTTTGTAACAGTCTATGTTGATGGCTGTTTGAGACGTGAAAGAAAGGCTCATGTTCATTGCTGCAAAGAAAAATCCTTATGACTGAATATTGTGCAATAGACTGAGTTAGCATTTAAGGTCAAATTAGTGCAAGTCTCCATTTAATGCCCTGAGATTCAGGATTGGTTTGGTATGGGGACTCCAGTTCAGTGCTAACAGTGTTATTCTTTATCTAGAGCATGGAGATACTGAACAGTCCTGAAAACACATTTTTTCAGACACCGAAGACACTGTTTTTGCAGTCACTAGTGGTGATCATCTGTAAGGCAACGTTTCCTTCTCCACCCGAGGGGGTATGCAAGAGGAAATTTGAGCTCTGTAAGAGCCCCACTGACGTCTAAGCAGTTTCAACACTTGTGAAAGAAACCCGCTTCCGTGACGGTAAAGTGGACCAGTTAGGTCAGCTGATAACACGAAGCAGAGGCCAGAATTTCCACTGGATATTGAGGCAATGCATGTGATATTGTGTGATATACAGGTGCTAATCAGTGACGCTGCCTGGTCCCAAAATGGAAAGAAGAGCACCAAGGAACAGGGACTTTGCCATAGTTTCTACATGGAAATCATTTCTCTAACTTTGATGTAGTCCAATACTTTAGAGAGCAAATTCAGAACTCCAACTGAGTATCCAAATCCACCTGCTCCATTTTTTTCTGAAAGAGAATCAAAAGCTTCTTTTGCATAAGAAAATATTCTGCTTATAATTATGTCCATAAATTAATCTCAGGAAAGTTCCTTTTTTTATTTGAGGGCTTTTCAAGGTTGGACAACAGCCTTGAAAATTGGCAAATTATGAAGTTTGCAATATTACGTAAATAAAATCTAAAAAATATAAACAAATTGAAAAATATAAAACTATAACAAACAAAACAATAAATAAGTATAGACTATGTAACAAACTTTTGCACAAATGTTTATAGTAACAATGCTTATGAGGATCTGATGCGCCATTTACCACAACTGTCAGATTTGAAGTTTGCAAGAAATATTGAGACAAATGGTGTATTCAATTTGTGTTTGTGTGTGTGCGCGCGCGTGTGTGTGTGTGTGTGTGTGTGTGTGTGTTGTGTGTGTGTGCGTGTGTGTGTGCGTGTGTGCGTACGTGTGTGTGTGTGTGTGTGTGTGTGTGTGTGTGTGTGTGTGTGTGTGTGTGTGTGTGTGTGTGTGTGTGTGAAAGAAAAGTTTACATTTATCTTAATCGTACACTCTAAATTACTAGTAAATAATCTGTTCGATGTTAACACAGGTCCAGTGCTGATCACTTTTCCTAAAAACAGCCTTAAAGCAGCTTATTTCATACTTGCTCAGCATTACAGTCTAACCTCTCATTACAGTATATGAGGCTTTTGGGAGCAGTGATGGAAGTAGATTGAAACTCACAGAGGGATCGTAAGATGTGCTGTTGTTTCCTCTTAAGGGGCAGTTCAGCCCTTCTGAAAAGCCCCTCTGTGGACACTAATAGCATTGACTTTTAAAGCACCACTGCAGACGTATAGTGAGGAAAGCGCGCACTGCTGCTTGAGTTAAATATCATCATTGCTAGTCCTCAGTAACTCAATAAAACATCTTCCATTAACTTATAGTCAAAGCAAAACGTCATTCATTTGACACATTTACACAGCACATTTAATCAAGAGATCTAATCTAATTGTGTCTTGATGAGAAGATTTTGCGTTTAACCTTTGGAATCAGGCAGACCAATTCCATTAAAGTCCCGACAGAGTGACAAAGACTAGATAATCCTGGGAAAAGCGGCACATTAACGGCAGTGGCATTAAAATGTGTCACTACACAGGAATCCTGCCATTATCAGCAATGTCAATACAGCTGCATAAAAACAAATGTGTGTGGCCTTATTCATGTCCCTGAGAAGAGACAAAAATGGACATCCTGTACTGTTCTCATGACTTTCAACGGTAAATTGCCTTTGTAGTTTCATGTAATTTTAACTAAACATTTTTAAAATATAATAATAAAAATATACATTTTTTAAATATTAATTATTTTTCTTTAAATATTCTAATTATATAATTTATGCTTTAAGTAAATGTATGCTTTGTGTCTAGAATACTGTATTAAGTTGAAAAAAAATGTCTGTGTGTGTGTGTGCGTGTGTGTGTGTGTGTGTGTGTGTGTGTGTGTGTTCGTGTGTGTCCTAGGCAGAGTGCTTTGCTCCGTCACTTGACTGTGTTGCTAAACGATATGTCAGAAAATCAATTAATTACTTTTAAGTAGCAGTTAACGGCATCCACACAATGCTGCCACATTAATTATTTAAAGGGACAAAAGCTGAGTTATTTCCCCTCTCACTTCCTTAACTAAACACCTCATACCCTACTGTACAGACAGATACCAGAAGCATGGTGGGGAAAAAAAACGAACAAAACAAATAAATAGCAAAAATAAGTGTTCACTTTATCAATACAAAAATAATAAGAATAATATTACAATGTAAAACTGAGGTGACTTCTCATTCTTTTTAGAGTTAATTTTGATTTAAAAGATACATGTTTCAAATTATTGTCTGTGTTTTGTAAAGACTACCATGTCCCATGAAAATGTTACACATAGATGCTGAAGAAGACTTGGTCCAGTACATTGATTGTTAGGCCTCAGGAAGTCATTATTGACCTTTGTCCTCCAGCAGGGCTGGCCCCAGGGTGGGCCGTCTCTGGGGGCACATGAGGACTGGACAGCCTCCGGCAGTGGAGAATCTGAATTTGTGCTTCCTTGCATTTGAGTTTGTCTGAGGTGTAGGACAGTTTACCTAGATCACTCTGATTGGCATTTTTGACATTTACCTTACTTTGTAAATTGTGTCTTTATGCATTGTGACAAAGTCAAAATGTTACGAGCAGCATAACAGTCTTACCAATCAATCCCGGATCCTTGATTCTTTTTATATTGTTTGCTTATTTGTTATGACACATTCATGATGACAGTTTTTTTTTTATTTCATTAATAATTATTTACAGGTAGCACCGAAAAGAAGCATCTTATTTCACTGTGTTTTGCTCAGCTGTAAAGAAACGACAAACAAGCTTCTTTGACTTTGAAACAATGTATGACAGCCATCTTGAATTAACGTATTTAGTTTACACAATTCATTAGCTGCTAAAATGTGTATAAGGCTTCCTTTTAAAAAGTAATTTAAAGCCAAACTGAATCAAGTAGATAGATCTCTTCTTTGCGTTTCACCTGCTCTCTGAAGCAGATCAGCATCGTCGTATCCAAAGCGTCTTTATTCCCTGCACAGAGAGCGAGGACTCAGTCGCTAAATGAAATTAGCAGGTTAGAAGTGCCCTGGGGCAAGAAGATGGGACTGTCTCCTGAGGCAATGGTTACTGACAAAATATATTAGTTATGACTATGCCAACGTTTTCTCCATCACTTCTTCTTTTAATCTGTATATTTTTTTAAATATGTAGCTTGGTGGTTGGTGACTGAAAAGTATAAAAGCAAAGAAAAAGCTTTTTTTCCTCATTTGTGTGTCTTGGATTGAATTATCTTGCACTGGAACATTTTAACATGCATTCAGGTCCATATAAAGCACCAGGACCTCTTTCTTGGGCCATGTACTTCATGAGGAAAAGCCGAAGCAGCAATGGAGTATTTGGTAATAGCAAATCTGTTTTACTTTGTTGTTTATAAATTTTGTTTTTCTTTTCTTTATTTCTGCAATTTTAGACAATAATCACATTTTGTTACTGTTAATAATGTTTGTTCTTCTTAAACAGTAAAACGTTTTTTTTATTTTTGTGGAACTCAGCATTGTTTGAGTTTTCTTAACAAGAAATGACCTACGTGATGTGGTATTTTGATTTATTTTAGCTTCAAAATTTTTTTTTCTCTTCAAATGTGCTTTACAGGACTTCATAATTAGTCCATTGTCTGGTCCATTCTATGAATGAACGTACTGTTTTTATCAAATAGTTTTTTGAATAATTTAAGGAAAAAAGCAAGCTGTATGCGCATTCAAAACTGTCATTTTTATAACTGAAAATGATCAGATCCAGTCATTGTAAACCATGCAACACGTCAATATATTTTATAGTTGTATACAAGCACTATTGATTGCTCATCTTATCGAGATCGGATTACTTTTTATTGAAGACCAAGATCTTAGACCATGGGTCTTACGTGCTTCTTGGACGTTACAAAAACATATTGTGGTAATTTTGAATTTCCTTTTCTATAAAACTTTATTGACCTTAGTTATAGTAAAAATAATTACATATGTTTTTACTTATGTTTACTTTAAAACAATAATAAACATAAAACATTAAACATATTATGGAGATATACGCAGAGATATACTGTGTGCATATATATACAGTATGTATGTGTGTATATGTATGTGTATATGTATATGTATAAAAACTGTGTATACACACACACACACACACACACACACACACATTTTGATTACAGAGAAATAAGATTAGCTTTGCATACAGAGCATGAATTTCCATTTTTATCCTAACGTCACAATTTGCATTTTAGTTTTTTGTTCCGTGTTTGACATAAACAAATTTTATTTTTAGGAATGTTAAAAACAGACAGACATTAAACAACAGCACTCTGTTGTGCAACACACCATGTGAATAACTCGATGTCATTTTAAGGAGGCAAGATATTGTGTTTTTCGCAGTTATTTTATCTTGCTGCATGTTTTTGCAATGACAAATACCACTTTATCATGAAAATGTGCTGAAATGGGTGATTTTGTCTGGCCGAAACAACATTTCCCGGCTGCAGATGTTCTCTCCGTCGCTGTGTTAAAAAGTCAGTTTGTTTTTTTATTGAAAAATCGTTCATTAGTGATCGAGGTTGAAATAGCGAGTAGCGAGTAGCAAAAACCAGTAATAACAGACATTTAAGTCGTATTCTGCCCCCTATTGGCTACACACACTCTCTCACAAACACATTACCCTATATCGAAAGTCTTTGCATCGAATGTGATAAAGATTGAATGATGCATAAATTACGGCGTCCTGACAAAAGGACAGATTGTGTTGCTTCACTGCTTGTTTTGCTAATTAGTTGCGCTCTTTGTGCTTTTTCTTTCTGTGTTGTTTAAGAATATACTAATGTCATATTGTTGTTGTTGTTGTTGTTGTTGTTGTTGTTGTTGTTGTTGTTGTTGTTGTTTAAAAAATAATAACATGCATATAAATACAACTACACATATATTTATAACATTAAAAGTACAAGACATAAATATAAAGAATGTTTTACATTTGTTAAAATGTAAACCGTAAATAAACTTCTCACGCGGAGTACGAGGAATTTCATTGACAACGCTTCCATAGTTTTCGCGGAGCTCTGATTGGTCCACCTTTTTGATCGCTGTCATTTCTGACCAATAAGGGCTCTGAAGGAGATGGTTCATGCAAATGATCTCACAAGGTTTGCGTTCCACTGCCGCATATTTCCAGTAAAAGCGCTTCGCTGCAGGGACATTCATTCACAATGCATCATTATTCCCACTAACCGCGCGTGTTACGGAAGGACTAAACGAGATTCAGGAAGAAAACTTTGTATCAACTAATAAGGGAGTGAAAATATAATCATGAGTAGCCGTTTTACGTTTTAGATGAAGTACTGACACTTGAAGCGAATGTGTTTGTGTCAGGTTGAGGAAACTTGTTGCGAAACACGAGTAGCGGAGCAATCGTTTGTCAAACATCCTCTCCAGTGATTTCATCTCGAAGAGGAACAACATCGAGATACTCTGATAACAACTTTGTTCTTTTACTGGCCGAACGAGGAGCTGCATCGTCACCAAACGGATAGTACAAAATACAAACTTTGCCATACGTCGCGGTCTTCGCGCATCCGAATTAGCTGCTACCGCAAACACCCTGGTTCTTTATCCCGATTAGAAGCCTGATCAAAACATACCAAATGGTTTTTCTTTGGGACGCCAAATACGGTAAGAGTTTATCTACTCGCCCGGAGCACACCTTAACCGTCACATCTTTCATATATTTATGTGAGTGAGTCCTAATAATGCGTAAGTGTTCATACGTTAATGCGTTTCTCAATTTAAAACGTGACCTTGACGTATCGCAAACTTTTTTTCCTCAGATTTAGTTTTTCTTGGTTTTAATCTTAAAGCAGCCGCACACATCTGCTTTTACGGCTACTTATACTTTGACAATTATTTCTGCGCCACTACTACTACTACTTATAATAATAATAATAATAATAATAATAATAATAATAATAATAATAATAATAATAATAATAATAATAATAATAATAATAATGATATTGATGATGATACAGGTAGTAATAATAATAATAGCGAAACAAATTTAAATGTGCATTTGTTAGCAGTTTAAACTGTAAAACAATAGCAGTGTACACTACACCAGAGTCCGCTGATGAGTATTAATAAATCCTGTGTCATTATCTGAACAATCACTGATTTCCAGATAAAACAAACACTAGCACTTTATTAACAAATGTTAATTTTTTATTAGATAATAACTTCATCATTATTTTATATTATTTTTATGACTGATAATGCATCAACCCATGTCTAGCGTTTAGTTTAAAACTGTATTGACTGTATCGTTTTAAATGTGTAATAGATAATTATTGGCTTATGTTTAAGAACCTGCGCCTGGGCGCCGCTTTACGCCTCCTTCAACCACCCTGAGTTCAGGGAAAATGAATGAGGGACTGCCATTGGGGGCTCAGGAGAGTAGTGGTGCCGCCCTGGTGGGAAAACTGCGGATGGCTGATCGAAGTATGGTGGAGGTACTTTCTGATCATCCAGGAGAGCTGGTTCGCACAGACAGTCCCAACTTCCTCTGCTCTGTCCTGCCAACACACTGGCGCTGCAATAAGACCCTGCCCATTGCTTTTAAGGTATGTACCTTATTTTATTGCTAGTTAGTTTGTTTCTTTTTTTTTTTAATTAAATTTAAGGCATTGTACAAAATTCCTTATTGCAACCCAAGCATGTAATTGTACTAATTTGATTTCAGGAATAAATGTCATTTTCTTATTGATGTGATATTTTTGTCTTGTGCAATATTTTATTTATTTGTTTATCATTTGCTAATTTGTAAATATGAATTAGTCTCAAATGAATTTTTTTTTAATTTTGATTGTTTTCACATTGGTTTGATTCTTTGTTTCAACATTTACAATCCCTGTTATTAATTTGAAAACAGGTCGCTGCTCTTGGGGATATTCCAGATGGAACGCTAGTCACTGTGATGGCTGGCAATGATGAGAATTACTCTGCAGAACTGAGGAATGCCACGGCTGCCATCAAGAACCAAGTTGCACGTTTTAATGACCTACGTTTTGTTGGCCGCAGTGGAAGAGGTGAGAATCAGTGGTACATCAGCAGTGCCAATTTTGTAGTCTTTCTTGATATGATATCATTGTGTTTGCCAGGTTAACATAGGGCACATGGGTTAAGGAAAACACTTGTTTTTGTGACGGTATCCTTGTTTACCAGAAGACAATACAGTATGTGGTCTATTTGTGGTTTATGATATCATGAGTAACAGAAGCCAGTAAGTACTTAGTTGGTTTAGTTGCTGTTCTTTTATAGCTGAATGTAAATGTTGTTCTCTGTGTGACTTAAACCTGTTAAACCTCTTGCTTCTGCTGCTAGATCATTTTTGTGTTTGGTGGTGTTAACCAAGGATGCACTTTACTAACCCGCCTCTCCAACAGATTCATTCATTGTTTTTTAGATTAAAGCCCAGTGTTGTAATGTGAGGTTTACACTTCTATACTTGCTGTTAACCGTCACATATGAAACATGTTTTCAACTCAAAAAGACACACTACTGGTGTGAAACAACTAATCTTTAGGGCGTAACTGTAAGACTGAATAAGATTTTCATTTTACTTTGCCTGGGACTTGTTTATTAAACATGGTTTGTAAATTTGTTTTGCAAAACATTTTAGATTTTAGCAAGTATTTAGATTTTTTTTCTTTATGGCCTCCTAAGTGTCACATCACTACCTGATGCAATGTCAAGATGCAGAGATTTGAACTGAGTGAACTAAAACTGTATCTGTACCCTATTTAACTTTAGCTTTAATTTAAGTGATACATTTGTTTTACCTAATTAAAGAGCAACTTTAATTACTGTATTTTTTTAGTAAACAAATCAACCAATGAATAAACTAGAATTTTAATATCACCGTATGCACATAGAAAATACGTACTCCAAATTAAATGTTTAAATTTTAATTGTTTAAGAAATAATTTGAGGCAAATGATTAAAGACAAATGAGGATGTGAGTTCCATTACCCAATTTAAGTATTTTGCTTATGTATATCAATCTTTGAGCATCTGCCAGCGAACTGTAATACGTATTTACAAAATAAAACTTGATTCAAATTCAACAACAGTTTTAGACCTTATTTTAATTGAAAATAGTTTTAAAAGAGAATGAAAAAATCAGCAATAGTTTAGTGGAAAGCAGTTACACATAAGTTAGTGTTTGTGTGTGTGATGAGATCACTGCAGACTGAAGAGTAGTGTTGTCACAGAGACTGGGCTCAGAATAGCGCCTGGCATCTTCTTCTACAGGCTAGATTCATGGCTGTATTTACATACTCTTTGGATACAAAGCATACAAAGCATAAGAATACAATTTTTTATGTGTTTATTTTGCTATTAAAAAGAATAATAACAGATTAATTAGTAGGTTTCATGTTTTTTTTTTCTAGTTTTATAAGCACTTGTTTAAATACATTTAAAATACACCTGTTTGGTAATATTTTTAAGTTTCAGCTAAAAAATGCTATACAATGACAAAAATGCAAACAAAGCAAGTTATTCTAAATCATGACAAATCATTAATGACATTATTCAGTGACTCATTGCTTATGACATGCATCTTTCATTTTCCTAATACGCAATCATTCAAGACATGCATCATTTACAACATTATTCATCGCATGGATCATTTAAATATAGTTTTGTCTTGGCACACATCATATTCAGATATTCTCGGATTGTTGAGACATTTTTGTTGTGCATCTTCATGCTCTTTAAATTCTCAGCTTTATTGTGTGGCCATGATCATGTTCCTTTTTTTATTAGGAGTTGAATTATATGGTGATTTATAAGACAAAAATAAACTGCCATGTGTATTAATGGAGTGAACTCAGCAGTGTGATTACTGGTGTCTGAGCATGTGGCCTGGTTATTTCAGACTGTCTGAGCTGTGTACGTTTATGAGGAGTGAATTTTGTCTGACTTTTGGACTGGCTCCTTTTGATATCTCACTGTTATTTCAGACCCTGGCACCCCCCACTGCTCTTGTCCCTCTCTTCTCTCTCTCTCTCTCTCTCTCTCTCTCTCTCTCTCTCTCTCTC
>CM051501.1:17814624-17938565 GCA_028031935.1 Paedocypris micromegethes | reverse complement strand
TCTCTCTCTCTCTCTCTCTATCTCTTTCTCTCAAGCTTTGAAGTTACCCATGTGTCATCTGTTTATTTGAGGACAGGGTCACATGCTGTACTGTTTGGCCCAAGTGTGTAATGTTCTGTCTGAATTTTGTCCCTGTTAAAGGACATTACAAAGAGAATAAATACGTTTTTTTTTCTGTCTGCTGGAACCCCCGTAAGGTTTTTGTTACTGCAGCTGTGATGACGACTTAATTTGACAGTTGTTTTTAAGATGGGAAAAATCCTCATCCGTTCCTAGAGTAAACTAGAGCATGAATCCTTGTGTGACTGTGTGTGTGTGACTGTCTCTGTTGTGAATGGACAGCTATATAATTCGTCTCTGATCTGTGTTTCTCCCAGGGAAAAGTTTTACTCTCACCATTACTGTCTTCACGAATCCTCCGCAAGTCGCAACATATCAGAGAGCCATAAAGATCACAGTGGATGGACCCCGTGAACCACGCCGTGAGTTGTGCAAATATTCGCCATCACTTAAGTGTGTACATTTGCTGAAATAATTCAAAAATTCATCGCACAAAGTCCAGTTTGACTGATTTTTTTTGCAATCAGAAAAATTTAATCTGACATTGAACTACAGACAAATACTGAACTATTACAGTTTAATTGACAAAAAAAACTACTTATGATAACCTAAAAATGCACAATAAATTGAAACTGCAGAACACTCGGTATGCAAACTGAAGTGTGCCGTTCTATTAACAACAGCAGATTTTTTCCACGTGCGTCTTTAAGGGCCACAAATCAAGGAGTATATTGGTTCTAGTTGCCGTGCATGTGTTACAATTTATATGAGCATTAATGTTCCCCTGTACTCTGTTGGTGGCTGAGGCAGGGCTATTCCCTGTTGGTTCGTTATTCCTGTCGGGAATCTGTCGGGCGGCGCCACCCCACATATCCTGGGTCTGTCTGGCTGGATGCGCTGGCCTCGTCTTCAAAGTGCTCAGACACGCTCTCTGATTTCAGCGAGGCTTCCTTCCCTCGCGTTCACGTCAGCGAGTTAGTGGATGAGTGCGGCTGATGGTTTCACACAGCTGTGAACCACGTCTTTCCTGCTCTTTTCTGTTTGCCTTTTTCTCTCATCGCCTGTGATCATTAATCCCTCATGCTTGCCTGCACTCTGTGTGAGGTCAGACACACACACACACACACACACACTTTAGTTTTTACTGTTAAAGCAGTAGACACT
This sequence comes from Paedocypris micromegethes, assembly GCA_028031935.1. NCBI lineage: Eukaryota > Metazoa > Chordata > Actinopteri > Cypriniformes > Paedocypris > Paedocypris micromegethes. The sequence continues at coordinate 17,937,341 of CM051501.1, read as the reverse complement.
GTTCACATCACATTACTGGGAATATTAGAGGTGTGTGTAGATTCAGTTGTAGTGCACTTTATTGTGTGTGTGTGTGTGTGTGTGTGTGTGTGTGTGTGTGTGTGTGTGTGTGTGTGTGCATTATTCAAGGTGAAATTGATGGGTTGCTGAGTTTTATCACATCTCTGTGTGTGTTTGTGTGCAGGCCACCGGCAGAAGCCAGATGAAGCTGTGAAACCTGGCGCCTTAGCTTTCTCCGAGCAGTTGAGGCGGAGCGCCATGCGGTGCAGTCCACACCACGGCCCCATCCCAAACCACCGTACCGCCCTCAGCACCTCGCCCTTCAGCAGCCCCTCCCACAGCCAAATTACAGGTAAGCCAGTTCAGAATTTACATTTATACCTTTCTCGTATGTATGCGTCATAAGGCTATAGGAGAAACTGCACCAATGTCCTGGTGTTTATTTTTAAATTCATTTTATTTTCTACCGGTCAAATGTCAACTGGTATTTAGAGCCATTCCAAATAAATAGTAAAAGAATGCATCCTTGTTTAACCCAATATAGGAAACTGTGTGGGTCACAGAGCAGAATAAGGTCCAAAAACAACACTTTGTTAAGAATAATGCGTGCACTCCCAAGACAAGAGTTTTTGTTTCAGGGATAATGGGAGCAAGGGTGTGTGGGTGTGCGAGCACATGTGAGTGTGTGTGTGAGACATAGAGAGAGAGAGAGAGAGAGAGAGAGAGGGACGGAGTCGCTTTGTTATTAGTTCTGCTTGTTCCTGGCAGGTGATGGGGGAAGTGGGGACACATCACACATCATCGGACATTCAGACATAACAAATACAGGGAACAAGGCCTCCTTTGATTGGAGCCTAGACAAGCGTGCCAGAGCATGTCACCACCAACACATGCACCCAGTGGAAAGAAAAGTTTAAGCCTGAACAACAATCGCTGGGTTTTAATAACTCATTTCTGTTTTCTGTTTTCAGCATTTGTGTTTGCTACATTCAAAAGTAAAAACAAAAATACAAACAGGGTTGTTTAAAATTGCATTTTAGACAAGTAAGATAGAATTCTATATAATCTTTGATCTGAAGATATTCAACAGTGTACAAACATCAAAAAGAGTGTGTGTGTGTGTGTGTGTGTGTGTGTGTGTGTGTGTGTGTGTGTGTGTGTGTGTGTGTGTGTGTGTGTGTGCGTGTGTGTGTGTGTGTAAACAAAACTGAATGAATGATGATGACACAGCTGAAGGAAACTTCCCTCAAACTTTAAATTAAAGTGTCGTAAACACACATATGAGAGAATTGAAATTGGGCTGTTTTTATTTTGCACAAACACACACAACATCATTCAGGAATATGCGTTCATACTGATATGTCATTGGTCCTATATTGTTAGTTAGCCAGTGAGACTTCTGAGAAAGAAGTCAACTAAAGGAAGCTCCGAGTGTGCAGCACTTCTGCTTTCTAAACATTGTTTAAAACATTTCCCAATCTGAAAGTGTGGACCTCTGGCTCTGGCACAGTGAGATCTGTTGAGTTTCTCTTCCCCTTCATGTGAACAGATGGTAAAAAGGTATATGAGTGGGAAACAGAAAGACAAGCACCTTGCATATGTGTGGCGAGAGGAAGCTGACCGTGGAAATGAGGAAGTGAGACTTGCTTGACAGGAAGCAGGGCTGCGTGAAAATATCTCATTCAAAGCACACGCAAATCCATTGCTATTGATATTATTCATGAGAATAAATCAATTTAGAATTAAATGAGAAGGCCAGAGTTATGCTGAAGTAATTTATATGTAAATGCTTTGCTAGTGGCTGCAGACACACAGTCACCCTGCAGAAGTCGCCGTAACAGCAGCATATGTGTTTCAGTGATGTAAAGTACTTAAGTAAATCAACCTTGTTACTTTACTGAAGAATTTTTTGGCCACTTTGTACTTTTGAGTATCAATTGTTAAGCAACTTGGCTACATTTTTATTGAATATCTGTACTCTGGCGATATTGCCATCTGCAGGGTGCTGAAGGTACTGAATATTATTTATGAATGCCAAATCACGTGTGGTGGTTGCACCTTTTTGCACATTTTGTTTGACGGAGACTGACTTTTTGTTCTTTTTCCATTTATTTTGTTCTGCCGTTTTGTAACATTGAGGCGTTAAATTTAATTCCTATAGGTACAGTATTAGGAAATAAAACCTCATGAATAAAGAGTTTCTTGTTTTTCACATTACTACCAAAATAGAATATAGAAAATAGAATAACCAAATAGTAATCCCTTGCTACTTCGTGGTTCGACTATCGCGGATTCACTGTTTCGCTGATTTTATTTTCTTTAATACGTATATCCGCGGATTCATTTTTTCCCGACCATATCTCGGCGGAGGATGCTCGCAGTGGCTCGAGACGGACCGCCGCCAGACGCGTCTCACCGCGGAGATGCAAATCGCTATGTCGGACGTCCCCCCGCGACCACCGCACGAGCCCCAGCGGCGGGAAACTTGCGCTTGCGCCTCATATCCCCCTATTCAAACACTCTAATATTAATATCTCCACGGAGACGACGCGTGCGGAGGGGAGATGTTTGTTAACACTACTTTAATAAAGAATAATACTTGAAAAAAGTGTTTCAAAAGTCTGAATAAGTGTTAAATAAATACGATTTATTTTCACCTATCACGGTCGGGCTTGGAACGTATCTACCGCGATAAACGAGGAATTACTGTACAGTAAAATACTTGAGTTTTTTTTAAAACGAATACTTTGGAATTGATGACTTGCAACTTGGAGTATTTTTTACAATAAGGTATCCGTACTTTTACTCAAGTATAGTTTTTAGATACTCAGGTGTGTTAATTCTCTAATCTGTATGTACATTTAGTTAAAATATGTTAGATGGCAGAACTATATTAGACAGATGTTACAGGTTGTTTTCAGAACATTTGTCACTGGAGCAACGAAGAACCATGTCAAGCAGGTCGCGGGTTCGTGATGGAGTAATGAGCGGTAAGGGTGTAGTACAGCAGGCCGCTATGTGGCATGTGCCACTGGAACAGAAAGTTTCCTGCCGTGTATTTCTCTCTGATCCAGCAGCCAAAAATAGCAGCGGATTACAGACAGCGGAAACTGTTATTAAACCATTGAAAAGCTTTCTTTTTCTTTCTGCCATAACTGCGTAATCACAAGCATCTGGTTTTGTCGGCTAAACGTGTGTGCGCTTGTGGTTTGGTGCATGGCGAGATCGTTTCAAGAAGCTTGTTTGCACGAGTTAATTAAGATCTTACTGTATAGTTAATTAGACATGGGCATAATGCACGTACCAAGAACCACACACGTGTTGTGGTTGCCAATGTTTTAGCAGCTAATGTTTTTGAGCCTTAATTCAGGACGAGTAAAATACTAAAGTTCTTTTAAAATTGGATACAACTTTACAAATTGGATGCAAATTTATAACTTTTCCTCGAGTCGTCTTAGAATTGGACTTTAAGGTATTTAAGTACAGTAAGGTATCTGTACTTTTACTCAAGTATGATTTTCAGGTACACTTTACATCTCAGTCTGTTGTACATGTACAGTATATGTCATTTCTGTGATTTGTTTACAATACTTTAGAATAGGCCACATGAGGAAATGTTTGAAAGCAGTATTTTTGGTCAGCTCATTTGTTTTAAAACATCAGTGCAACCAGGCATTGACTATATTTTGTACTACTACAAGTTAGACCGTTTGGATTCGTGTAGCATATCAAATCCACTGTACGTCTCCGCTGTTTCTCTCTGAGATCGTTGCATGTCTGTAAGCTCATTAACAAGGTTTTGGGCCCTGCTTGCACCGGATGCCTGAAAGCGCCTGCAGCAACCCACCCAGCCATGTGTGACTCCTCCATCAGATCATGCTTGTGGAGGGGAGCTTTTGGGAGGGTCGGTGGGTGGTGGTCCTGGCAGTGGGCCTAGGTCTGGCTGCACTTGAAACGGACTGCGCACTCTTTGGCCACTCTGGATAATTTGCTTCCTCCTCGATTCTCCCTCCCCTGCCTGGAAGTGATGTTGTTCGTTATTTGGACCACAGGGAGAGAGAACAAGAGGGCCAAGTCCTCAATGAAAGAACATTCACAGTGTTTTCATTCATTTTTGCATTTGTCTGCTTAAGCCAAACTGTGGTTATAATTGAGTTGTGGTTTCTGCTAGGGTTACAGGTAATGTCAAAATGTGTGTTCCAAACACGTATGAGGTTCAGAAACTGCTAAACACTGTAGGACAGTGCTTGAGCTTGAGATTTTTAGAAGCGACATGATAGTGTGAAGAACAAAACTGCAACATAAATGCTCTCATGTTTCAAAAGTGTCAAATGTTTTGCTAACTTTTACCAGTGTTTGGTATTCATTGCCTGTGTGTTTTCTGAGTATCAGTACATGGAAATTAAGTAAAAGTAAATCTTAATTGTTTTAGCAGCACGTGTGTTTGATGAATACAACACAAAACACTGTAAATATTTAATTTTTAGATTCAAGACAGATGCAAACATCTCCATCCTGGTCTTACGAGCAGTCGTACCCATACCTCGGGCCAATCTCAACGCCAACGGTGCACCCAACAACGCCAATCTCTCCCAGTCGGAACACTTTACACTGTGCGTATCAATGTTCAGCATGTATATGTGTTTTTGTGTCAAGGTCAAATAAAAAGCTCTGACCTAAGCGTTTGACTTTCCAGGTCCAGATTTAACAGCATTCACAGACCCACGAGTCAGCCTTGAGCGTCCTTTTCCCTCTCTACCGGACAGTCGTTTTTCTGACCCACGTGTGCCCTACCCCACTGGAGCTTTCACCTACACACACACTCCTGTTACCAATGCTATTGGCATTGGCATGTCTGCTATGACAAACCCTGCTGGCCGCTACCACACATATTTACCTCCGGCCTATTCCGCGGGCTCCTCCCAAGCTCAAGCCGGACCTTTCCAAACCAGTTCATCGCCCTACCACCTGTATTACAGCAGCGCCACCGGGTCCTACCAGTTCTCCATGATGCCAGGAGGAGGCGGAGGCGAGCGTTCTCCACCACGCATCCTACCACCGTGCACCAATGCTTCCACAGGCTCCGCCCTCTTGCATCCCTCCCTGCCCAATCAAAGCGATGTTGTGGAGGCCGAAGGAAGCCATAGTAGTTCACCAACCAGCATGGCAGTAGAAGCCGTTTGGAGGCCTTACTGAAAAAGACAACGTGTTTTCTCTGAATGCAGTCATTTTGACCAGGGGGATTTGTGCAGCTGAATGTGTTACTTTGAGGACATTGCGACACCGCATGAGCATCAATTGTTTTTCACAATGTTGTAGATAGTTTATATTTATGTCATTGTTGTTATTATTATTGTTGTTGCTGTTGTTCTACTTATGATGCATGCCATTGTTCACCAGTCCCAGTATTTTTATAGTTAATTTTAAGTGTAAATGGCATACATAATATATACTGTTGAAACAAAAATACGTGATATAAAATGTTGATTGAAGAAAAAGATGGAAGTCAGAATGTCCCTGCACTTGCAATGTGTATGTTTATGGTTCAATTGTGTTAATGCAATGTATCATGAATATTTCTCTAAAGACCAATAAACCATCCGAAACTGACATTTGATATTGAGAAAGTACTAAAATAAGACAAAGACTTTGCCAGCAGAACCTGTAAGTTCAACTTTTACTGTACCTCTTCCAGGTTTACCAGACTATGCTGTTACTTTAAAAATTACTGTATGTCTTTTAATATTATTTTCCAAGATTTCTGCATTTTCTACTGTTGCGTTGAAGTTATTTCATAGTTTGGTGGTTGGCTGGATGTACACTTTTTGTAAATAGATTCTAAGTTATTGCGTAATGGTTTGTTAATATTATCAGTGATGGCCTAATATGTTCTCAGATTCCAAAATTGTGAAACATGCAAACCATTTTAAATACAGTAAACTTTGTTTTATTTTTGTCTGTTCTGAATCCTTTTTAAATATAATACTTTGTTTTGTAAAAAAAAAAGACACTTTCTAGTACATGTGTGGTGTGTTGCTTCTCATTGAGAATGTCTATTTTTGCTTTACAGATAAGTATTTATAATAAGTAATACAAGGTTCTTTAGAACAAATCCATTATAAAAATATCTGTCATTTCCATAACATTTGTGTTGGCAATATCTTTTTCGTTAAGCCTGTTTTTTATTCTTGAATATTTTTTTTTATAAAACAGTGCCAGAATAACATTTGATTTGATTATATAATTATATTGCAAGGATGCACTTGTAAGTCATGATCATCTTACAGAGTGAGTAGGTGAGATTAAAAGACAAAACAGACAATTTGAAAAGAGATCATTCGAAAAACATAAATTCGAAACAGAATTTTACCACAAATGCTTGGAATGGTCAAAACGAAATAATACACATACTAAATTATAAAGTTACCAGTATATGATCCGTTAACCTATGGTTATAAATATCGTGCAGTGTTATATAATACAGAACAAGTATGGTATTATTATTGTTGTTGTTGTTGTTATTATCATTATTATTATCATTAGTAGTAGTAGTAGTAGTATTGTTGTTGTTTTTCTTAATCTATGATTAATAATAAAAAATATTAATAATTTGCTATTTCTTAAGTGTTCCAACTATATATTTGAAGCTCTTAATTAATTTAATATATGCACTGTAATACAACACAGCAATGGGAAGAAAAAAAAACAGAATCATGTTTTTTAATAAGTCTACATTATTTACATTTGGCAAAATAGAAATAAATAAATTGTAAATGATTAAACAAAGAGTATGTTTGTTGCTTAATTTTGAAATCCTCCAGTGTCCAGTCATATTAGAAAATACAACAATTTTCAAACGACTGAAGTAATACTTCAGTCATACCGGTATTAATATTCTGATTTTTGCCCATTTTTCAAAATGCAAATTATGCTTTACCCTGTCTTTCAACATGTCAGCATCCAGATTAATAAGATCAATTAATGGCCCTCTATTCATCATTTGCATTTGTTATTAATCACGATTTGAGATGACAGGAGCTGAATATTGCGTGTATGTCAGGATCAGGGACAAACACTGATGAATATCAGTTGTCAGGGTGTGAGGAATTTTATCGATCATGCTGCTGTTCAGTAATGATGACACTGAGCATCATCGGCTTGATGAATGGCCCGAGACGAATGAGTTGTTCTGAGAAGGATTTGATCATTTTCAGAAAAATCAGACTTCCCACTTTTGCTCAGTTTTTCAACTATTTTTATACCGTTTCTATAACTTGAAAAATGTCGTATACTGCCCGTTACTTTTGAGAATCAATCAATCCATCATACAATCATTTTGAGAACTTCAATCATACAAAAAATTACTTGCTTGTTTACTTTATAGCATTCATGCACATTATATATGATACATATTAAATTGTAATTATATAATTAAATATTCTTTTTAATTAATAGAAAAAGTGACTTTTCTTTTGACAGGAGATGTAGGCGTAATATACTACGACTACAACGCCTGTCAAAAGAAAAGTCACTGATTACTTTTTAATAAACTCGGTTACATAAAATGCTCCGTAACTACTTCATTGTTTTAGCGAGGTGGAACAGAACTGCCAGTATTCACGGCAAATAAGCTTTAGTTATGATCTAGAACTAGATCTGTTTTTATCCACGCCCGTGACAGTGACATCGTTTTTTAAACAGTCAGCCACCAAACCGGATCTCCGCAATATTTTGGCAATATTCGTATGACCCTTTCAGTTGATATCAATAACGCGTCTGCTGTCTTCATTTTTCCACTTAGAACTGCATATAATTCAAACTTAGCATTTGTCGGATGTTACGTCTTGGTTACGTCATAACCAAAACTCCGCCTTGATCTCGCTACGCGGGAAATTCTTGCGTTCATTCAAAACAATCGTTCGTCGCACTTCCGCAGACCTGTGAGTCTTACTAAGGTTTTTAAAATGACAGACATGAGCTGTTACTCTCCCAGCTTCAAAAAACCTTCCGATGTTCTTCGGATGAGGCGCAGAAGGTCACACAGTGAAGGTAAAAGGACGGCGAGCCCGGTGGATTCGAAGATCCGAGGGCTATTGTCCTCACCCGGGTCGCTGTTGGACACAAGCAGCAGAACAAATGTCGGGGTGAAGCGCAGAAATCCCTTTGCGAACATCGAAAACACCTACAACAGCCCTAAAAAGAGAATTTTGTCGCACACCGACTACCACAGCGGCTCTTCCGACAGTAAGAAGACTACATCGGTCCACACAAACGAAGAAGGCCTGCAATCTGGAGTTTTAATGTTAGAGGAACTCTTCACCTCAAATAAACAGAAGAAAGTGATACAGGTAATTGTATTTGCTTCTATTTAAAACTACGGCTAGTAGTGCTACTGTAACAGCTCAAGCTAAAGTCGTAACGAAAAATAATCATTAAATAATCGCTTTGGGGAATTTTTCTGATAAACAAAGCTGCATCTTTCGTGCAATTAAACATTCGCTGAACTTGCCTTAAGAAGCAATAAAGTGTATACATACTTGAATATTACCACTACTTGTTTTGTGAATGTTTGCAATCGGTGTGTGTAAATTATAATTTTCTGTGTTTGTTTGGTTATGTTTTTTATTTTTACAGAGTTCAGTTGCAGAAGACTATGAGTTTAAGGAGGATTTGTTTGAAGCTGAGAATGCTGCTCCAGTTCCTACGGTTTGTCACTAACTAACTGCTTCTGATTTCAGTGTTATGTTTGATTTGGATTAATGTGTGTCTCTCTAGAGTCCAGACGCTTGTGTGTTTTCTGAGCCGGTTCCTCCTGACACATGTGGAGAGTTCCCAGCCGATTGGTCCCTTAAAACCCGTCTGTTATTCACGTCTCCTCGTTCTTTCTCCTGGGCCGAGCACCCCAAGGCGCACGAGGAGGCGCAGGGCTTACACGCTCACTGCCGGGCGCTGCGTCCCGACTTACCACATAAGATACAAGTAAGGATTCTTTTTTTCAAGAAAAAAATTAGTTGTTTTTTTTCTCACGATGTTGTGCTGTCGGTGTCGGCCTAATCGCAATAAACCTAATCTAAGTATTTGGTTTGTTATGTTTTGTACATTTAGTTTGCAAATACAGGTTTGTTTTTGACATTTGAATTGCACAGGGCTGTGCGGAGCTGCGCTGTGGTTTTCAGCAGTGTCTGCAGTACTGGCAGCATCCTTCTTTGCCATGGCTCTCGCTCTTCCCACGAATTGGTGCAGAGCGTAAGTTCTCTGGTAAATGCACACCGTGGGCACAGGATGAGGCTGTGCAGCAGAGCCTGATGAGTGACTGGTAAGAGAATACAGTTGAGGACAGAATTATTAGCCCCTCTATAATATAGTCAAAACATTTTAAAAGTTTTTTTAATTTCTAGTTTAATGTCTAGAAAAAGCTGTGTTAAATTAAAAAAAAATTGTTTTTTTTTTATTTAATATACATTTTTTATTTTTTTTCATTTGAATTAAAGACAAATGTCATGGTGTAGCTTTTTTCCATACTTTAAAGTTTCGTTTAAGTTGCAGACAGTGTGTGAAATGCAGGGAATTTATTTAATTTTAGTCAATGTATGAAATACTTAAAACATACACTTTGCTTAAACGTGAAATTTTGGATTTCACACTTTTCCCAGTCATTCTGTATAATGCATGAAAGTCGATATGCCACAGAGCAGAACAAGCTCATTCTCATATAAGCATTTTGTCTGCGTAAGCCAGAAATTGAGGAGGAAAACATGTTCGTCTAATTGTAAAACAAAAATGGTTAAAGAAGCGTGGAACGAAATCTCTAAATAAATTTTTTATCAGTAGGCCAAAACCTAATATGTTTATTGTGGAAACCTATACATTCTTTAAATATTTTTATTCTTTTGTTTTAGGTCTATGAGTTTGACATCTCTGTACAGTCTTCTGAAGGCCCGGTTGTGTCCATATTTTTACCTGTGCTCCTACCAGTTCACAGTTCTGTTTAGAGCTGCTGGCTTAAGCGGCACCAAATGCATCACTGCACTACTCTCTCCCACCACCAGAGGGCTCCGAGAGGCCATGAAGGCAGAAGGTAGGTGTCATGTTGTTCGTGCATCATCAAGTCTCTTGTATCGTTTCTTACTATTTAAAAACATTTTAAACATCGTAGTTTCCTGTTATTAGGGATAGAGTTCTCACTCCCTCTGCTGGAGGAGACAACAAAGAGCAAAGAGCACAGTGCATCTCCGCTCACAGAGAGCACTCAACAGAGCAACAGCGAGCAAAAAGGCAGCAGCTATGTGTGAGTAAATAAAACACTCCTTATGGACTATTTGACAACATCCATCAGTGAACAACCAAACGGTATTGTGAACATCCATCTGTGCGTTTGCTTCTCTTAGGTTTGAGAACAATATGGAAGCGGAGGAAGACGAAGATGACGATGGAGGGTTTTCTTGGCTTGAGGAAATGGGTGTCCAAGACAAGATCAAAAAGCCAGACGCTATTTCAATCATGCTGTATCCTTTTAAATCTCTTGATTTGTTAGAGATTTCAGACGTTGACCATTTTGAAAAGCTCCACGTGATTGTTCAGTAGTTCAATAGTAAATGGTTCAAATGTTTAAATGCAACTAGTTAGTAAGAGTCCTTAATCCTGTTCCAGCCGCAAAGAGCACAAAGAAGTGCGTTTGGACCACAGGCCTGAATCAGTGGTTTTGGTGCAGGGTTCCAACACCTTCACGCTGCTGAACTTTCTCATCAACTGTAAGAGTTTGGTGGCTGGTGCTGGATCTCAGGCTGGACTTCCTCCGACTCTTCTCTCCCCGACACCTTTCCGAAGTGCCACGCTTCAAACTCTGAAGGTACAATGTCGGGACAATTAATTCCCTCTGTCTCATTAATTCTCTGTATGATGGATCTTGCCTTCCGAAACTTTGTCTAAATAAAAGACTCAAATACAGGGTTGGTGAAATCAAAGAGTGTGGGAAGTGCCCCAAGCTTTCTCTCTTTGTTATGCCTTCAGCCGCTCAATCTTCGTTCCGTCTCTCGAATCTCCCAGACTCCAGTTTACTAAAACCATAAAACATAGCAAGTCCTGCATTAGCGAATCATCAGAATCATCTACGTCAGAGTGCTAGAGATAAGATAGTCTCACTCTCTTGGCTTGTCTCTTAGCAACGTCACGGTTTTCTCACATTTGGACAATGCTCACACACACAGGCATAGAAACTGAAAGTTATAAAACTGTTTGGAGGAGTTAACGGTTCAAACTCCGATAAGGAGCTCTGCCAAGAGGCCTTTGTTCGCTCTTCTTCGCAGGCCCTGAGTCACACACATAGACAGAAAATGGTAAAATTTTAAACACTAATTCTACAACTTTATATTTATTATAAGCTTAATAAACTCAACTGTGAATGTAGTAGCTTTGTTTCAGTTCATTTTTTTCCCATATTGCAACACTGCACTACTTATTTCCCACTCTGTGTGTATCTGTTATTTCCATCTTATTGTGAGTCAGTGACTAATGTTATGTTCCTAATGCAATGTTTTATGTTTTATTTACGGAAATAAATTACCGTATTTATGCGAGAATATTTTTTTCCAATTTTAGAAGCTTATAAACTTTGGGCGGTGCTTATATGCGTATACTTCAAAAATGTATATAAATACAAGTGTCAGTTTTCCCATATTTCAAGTCGGGAGCAGTCACAAATATATGATAATACGTTGTTGTTATGCAGCGGTGCATGTGTGCGTTCTCTTTGCTCACACACACAGGCATAGAAACCAAAAGTTAGAAAACAGTAAAATGGGTTAGAAAACCCATTTGAAAACTGTTTAGAGGAGTTAACGGTTCAAACTCAGATAAGGAGCTCTGCCAAGAGGCCTTTGTTTGCTCTTCTTCACAGGCCCCGAGTCACACAAACACATAGACAGAAAATGGTAAATCTTTAAAACGCGAATTATACACCTTTATATGTATTATAATTTATAATTTATATATAGCTTATAATTTATCGGCTTAATAAACTCAACAGTGAATGTAGTAGCTTTGTTGCAGTTCATTTTTTTCCCATCTTGCAACACTGCACTACTTATTTCTCACTCTGTGTGTATCTGTTATTACACACTAAATCATACTCTGAGTCAATCTGTCTGCAGGCCCGTGCCATCACCGTAAAGGCACCAGTCAGAACCGGCTTTCAGGACATGTTCAGTCTGGAGGTGACGGGACCCATCCTGCCCCACACGCTGCAGGAAATGACGCAGCTCCTGAAAGCCGCTCAGAATGGAGACTTCTCTGTGTGTCTGTACAATCACGAGCCCACGACTGTCCTCAACGTTCCCATTAACCAGTGCTCTCCACCAGTGGTATGTCTGACGGGCGTCATTTAATCGGTTTTCTTAGTTTTTAATGTTAGTACTTATCTAAACTTAGCACTTAAATTAATTAGTTTAATTCTATTGTTTGTATCAAGTGCTTAATTCTTTCTCTTCTCTTTTTTTTGCCATTCCAGGAAGATGTGGTTGAGGATTTTGCCAAATGTGGCCTACAGCAAACCTCCGTGCAGCAGATGGCAGCTCCATCCAGCCTGGGCAAGAGCGCCCTCCAGCAGATCCATGTGACAGAGCACTCTTTCAGCTGGAAGCACTGACGCTCCAGTGCTCAATCTCTATCTTTTAGCTTTTTTTTTTACCTAAACGTTTTAACAGTAATTCTTTTTAATTACAGTAATTTGATTTTGAATGTTTTTTGTGCATTTAATTTCATAAATCATACTCATAATCATATATCATAAAAGATATATATATATTTATATATATATATATATATTATATTATATTTATATTATATTTATATTTATATATATATATATATATATTTTAAACACACTATTGAAATTAATTGGTGTGCAGTCTGGTTTTACATACAGTATTTTTGCCAATAAATTCATCGTCTCTGTCTGATTTTTTTTCATTTGTATTCCAAAATTGCATTGCGGTTTAAAGTTGTCGCTTTCATATTTGAATGCATTATAATATTTTCTATTTCTGTGTATAAAAGTGTGCACTGGTTTTAAAATAGAGCTTAGGGTGAGCCAGACATCTGCACGCAACCAAGAAATTCCATCATCTAGATTCTAGAAGATGATCCTGCGGCCGTGTACTTTACATCTAATGTTTCACAGCCAGAGCGTACGTCTTAATACTTGATCACAGAGGTGTAAAAAATTACACATGCTAACCAAAAACATCTAGCACTTATACACTGTATGTGTACTACTGCTTTATAGTGCATATGGTACTGCGCATATGCACACATGTCAAGTCGTATTTTAACACTTCAATTCTAAACATAAGTCAGCACGATCGCTTGCGTAAAGATACACTGGATCTATTTTCTCTCTGTTCAGCATGTAACTCGGCACTGAACACTATTGTACTGTAACTGGTTTAGTTGGTAAGAACTTTCAGTTGCCTTCTGCTCGTGTCAGTGTGGCGTGATTTGGTAAGTACACATTAACATCCGTCATACACACATTTTCACTGAGAGTAATTCTTTATTAGTTTGTCTGTGAATGTAACTTTCTCTCAACTCCTTGTTTGAGTGAAGAAATGGTTGATTCCTGCAGTCTATATTTTGTCACAGCATGGTCATTCAGTTTCACAGTATATCAAAGCACCCAGACAAGAGCAGCTGTTTGACACATGAACAAACCGTAAACGTACTGGAAAAGTGTTAAAATGACAATGCTGTTGTGTGCAACTGAATGACCATCAAGCAAGCCAGTACACATCTTCTTACACTCTTCAGTCTTTTGTGCGGCATTGAATTTAGAACGTTGATGGAAGTCATCCATCATCTGAGCAAATTAGAAACAACACTCGTCCTTCTAGAAACAACACTGAGCAAGAAGTGGCAGTTGATGAAGTGCTGAGAAGCGTCAAACCACACATTCGTGTTCACAGAGGGTTGTTTTCTGGTCAAACATTTTGATTTTTTTTTTTTTTTGTAAATGAGCATTGTTTCCAAAGTAGAATACTTGCAGACAAATGACGTGAACAAACATACTGGTTACTATTAGGAGAGACACCTGCCAGTCCAATGGGATGGTCACCTGCCATATGCACCAACGCATGAAATATTGCTGATTTAGGGTGGTTGGATATTCAGACTTCTAGCAGCAAGGCAGATATGGCAATGGAAAGGAACTTCTCGTCAGCGAACCAGGCTTGTCAGTCCCTGTTTGTCAGTCCACGAGACGTTTTGTGGGGAACAGATCCCAAAGGACACATCAAGGTCTACATCCGGCTCCTACTTGCTACGGCATTTAACTGAAGTATAGAAGAGCAGATCATCTACAGCACAAGGTGGATCTAGGCCCAAAAAGGGAGGATCATTTACATTACATTTCATTTACATTGTCAGGGGTAACCATTGATCTTATGGATATCCACCCATGCCACAGGGACTCGACAGGGTTGGCGGAGACCACTGTCTATAAAGTTGTGAGCGTTGGCGCTACAGTGCTGAACCATTGGAGAAGACAGACCATAGTCCCTTAAGGGCAGAACACTGGAATGAGGACTGCTCTAATGGGACGCATGCCAGGGGTCAGCCTGATTTTAAAAGGGCACAGGGATACATACACATGATAGCTTGTTTACTGAGAGAAGGAAACAATGGCCGAATACCCAGAGATTTTGGCTCTCAGTAGGCCTGAGATTGCAAAAGTGCTAACTGGACCAGTGTCCTAGCCATTCCGGGCAGCAACAGTGGCATGGAGGCTTGCCCGAATCTCAGGGCTTACTCTATAGGTTTACATCAGATCCAAATCCACCGCTATAGTTCATAGAAGTAAAGGAGAATGGTGTAGCCCAACTGGCACGTCTGCATACATTTGCATTGAAGACTCCCCATGCCACCGCATGCGAGGAAACCATGCTCTGAGTGAAAGGCAAACACTGAGAGTCTACAGAGAAAGGCTTTAGGTGCCAAGAGTAGTGCCATCTTCAGGGAAAGTATCTTAAGACTCATCTCAAGGGGGACAGCTTAAAGTCGCTGAGACCAAACTCAAATCCCACGATGGGGTTGCGGAAGGTCATGGAGGACGAATCCTTCTAGCTCCTTTCAAGATCCTAATCAACAGATCGTGCTGGCCAACCATCTTTCCCATTAAGAGGCAGTGCATGGTCAACTTAGATTCAAATGCCGGATATTGTGCATTGGTGCGTGAATTTATTTTATTTCAATGTTTACAGTTCAAAAACAATTCTATTCGGGCATTGAACTTGTTCATGGCATTGTTGCAAGAGCTAAAGCTGGCGAATCAGGTGTCACTCACTTTCCCCATACTGTTAGTTCAACAGAACGTCTTGTGAACTGACAGACAGGGAACAGATTCTATCAGATACTTCCATTATCAAGAAGGTTGCTCCAGTTATTTGTTGAGGTTATAAATGGTGGCATCAAGTGAGAAAGATAATTTCAATGTAGGGAAAATGACTTTTGGAAAGGCACTTTCTGTGGATATTGACAAAAGTTGATTCTCTTCAGAACAGACTACCAGTAGATCTGATTCAGAAGAACTTGACAAGAAATGATTCCGATCAATTTTACAAAAGGATTCAGATGATTGTAAGTACAAAGGAATTGTCTGAGCAACTTGAGGAGAACTAGAAGAGCTTCAGCAGCTCTAATAATTTTAGAAGGTAAAGGCCTTCAAAAGAACTTCAGAAGAACTAAAAGGCTTCTGAGGTGAGCATTCAGTGTCAAGTTGCTGTTGAATGTCACAATAGACCAGACACCTTTTATTAAGACCATTTATTTTCTTAATCATAAGAAGAAATAACAGTTTCAGACAGGTTTTGTTTTTAACAGGTTTTCAGAAAGAAATGAATACTCTTTGTTTCTTGTTTCTGGCCCTGAAAAGTAAGTCATATTTCATTTCATTTGAATGATCTTGTGGAAACATTTTACAAGGGTGAATTGTGACTGTTTGCTTTAATCCAATTACCATTCCAGGCTCTTTCGCCCTTTACCAGCAGACGTTTCAGATCCAATCTCACCTCTCCGAAAATGTGATTGTGCCGTGCAATGGCTCAGGATTTCCCACGGATGAAATAGACGTACACTGGGAGTCAATGGGGAACAATGTTATCACGGTGCATAACGGTTTAACCAAAGCTGGCGAAGGATTTGAAAGCCGGGTGAAGTTCCTTAGTGACCCTTCCAATTTTGGCCATGATTATTCCTTCATGTTGTCAGATGTAAAACTACACGACGAAGGCATTTATGAATGTCTAATGGGGGGGAGATCTATTTGCTTTGTACATTTACAAGTGAAAAGTAAGTATGCTGAAAAATCTAGAGATGAATTTTGAGAGATGGACAAGATAGAATATCCACATTACTAAACAGTTGTGAAGATATCTAATCATCATACGATTTTTAGGTTTTTGAAGCTGCCAGAAAACCATTGTTGTAGACATTTGTGCTTGAATATAACTTTCTAAGATACAAATGAGATTAAAAAAAAATAATAATAATCTTCACTGTGACTTTCTTATGTTCTAAAGAACCAGACCTTTCCACCAAACGGTATGATGCGTCTGAGGGTGAGATTGTGACACTGGAGTGCTTTGGAAATCTTCCCAAAAGCAAAGCCTGGGAAGACATCTACGTCACATGGTTTAAAGACGGAAGAGAAATTTTGCATTTGAGCTCAGGGAAGATCGATGCCAATACGGAACATATCACTTTACCTCCTATAAACCTTGTACGTCAAGGAATTTTCTCATTGACCATTAAGCAAGTTGAAGCTTCAGACCAGGGTTTTTATGAATGCCAGTACAAAAGCACTGACTACGAACAGCCACGAACTGGATTCCCAGAGCAACTTGAGCTCACCGTCAGGGGTAAGAATCTTTTAACAGAACACATTTTAAATTCTTAAAATTGAAAATATTTGTAAACACGAATAAAAGAACATGTGAAGAACCTGCTTCAAAATCACGTTCTCCCCAAGATTTTGTGGATTTCCTCCGGTTCTCCAGTTCTTAGCACAGTCCTATAGAGAATTGGAATATTGCCGACAGGACTGTGTGTGATCCGCTCTGTGATTGATCAGCCATCAATCCGTAGTGTGTATCCCACCCAGTTGCTGTGATTGGCTGAAGCTTCCTGTGACTGAGAAATAGTAAAGCCGTTAAGAAAATGAATAAAAAATAGTAGATAGGGATATTTTAATATGTAAACTTGGTTTTATTGAGATTTTTTTAAATTAGCTGAACATCATTATTTCCAATGAGGGCAGAAAGCTTCTTACTATATTTTAACTGCAGTTCATGGTTATAAGCTATTTGAAATGAGCTTACGCAAATTAATTAGGCACAGTTTTATTAAATAATGGATCTGTGTTTTCTCCATTATTCCTTCTTCAGCCTCAGTGCAGTTATTCTCAGAAGCCGATGAGACGTCTCATACCCATAACCCCACAATTGTGCCCACTTTGGTGGCAGTTGCGAATACTCAAACACATGCCACAAGTGCTGGAAGAATCGACGTGCTGTGGCAGCCAAATGGTGAGAATATGCGACGCATTCATTCATTGAACGGGTTATGTAAGATCATGACGTTATTACCGTATTTATTTAACTATAAGCGAATATAAGCACGCACCCGTCTGGTTTTTCAGACACAAAATAAAATTTCTAATAATATGCAAACATAAACACCTTCCTACTTTCTTGGAGTTCTGATTTTAGAAACCTAAAATTCTGGCTAAGTACTTCTCTTAAAAATACTTTTAACTAACCTAACTTGTGACTTTTAAATAACAGATACAAAACAGTAACGTTTTTTATGCTTACCTATGTCAATTATAATAGATCTCTAGATCTTTCTGAATCTAGACACATTAAACAAAGAATTAGACATTAAAGTACAAAGTAGCAGTTTGTGATTTTGTATTTTTGTGATATTCTAAGAAGTGATTGTGTTTATTATGGGTTAGTCTGCATGTGAGTAAATTGATACAAACTGACAAGAAGCGTTGTTTTAGATGAGCCACTTGAAGTGGAGAGGATTCCTTGGATCCGGATTTGTCTTATAAGTGGAGTTCTGCTGGTCACTGCGGTGGTTCTGGGCTCACTGCGGTTATGTGGAAGAATCTGACAAGTTGGCGTCTGTTGATCTCGATTTTGTGCCCAGTTGTAGCTATTTCTTGTAACTATGGCAACCAAATAAAGCATTCCTGTGGCTTTACATACAAAAACCAAACACTCCCTTTGGACTCATTTATCTGGCCACTGTGGCATATGTGCTTGCTCACTGGACTTTGTCTTTGTCATAGTGATAATCTTAGCCATTTACTTAAACACCAACAACCAGACAATCAAATTAATAAAAAGCAACAATTCTCTTACATATTTCACACACGCACTTTGAGACAGTGAAAAAGTGAAAAGCGCCTTAAAAATGCTCAGAACTTGAACTTGTGTTATTGTTGCAAAACTGAAATAAAAAATTTTAAATTCAGGTTTTCTTTATGATTGGACACAATGGGATGTTGAGACGATACACTGAATCATATTAACAGACAGAGAGCATTCACTTCCTTTGTTGGGAGATTTGGGTTTATTGTACTTCAACACAAGAACGTTCTATGCCAGACACAATTTACAAATGAGATGCAGCTTCACTTTTGGGCTGACAGATCTTTAAGGCTCCAAAAATAAGAAACATTTTTTAAGCAGCTAAATCGTAAAGTCAAAGCACGTACAGTATTTGCAAAAAGTATCAGCAAACATTAAACCATGCGCAAAACGATTTCAAAACAGCCGAAACAAAATCACCAAAAACATGTCTAAAACCACAAAACTTGCAGTTGAGATGATTAAATACATCAAACTTCAGGAATCAAATGTCATCAAATAAATTGCTGTGCAGAGCTTCATAAAAACCTTCACAGTCTCGTAAAACGACAGTTTGGTGTGCAGATATGCTGTGTAATGATGATATGGCTTTCTCGGGTAGTTTTGGATTATATAAAAACTAAGACGATAGGTGTTGTTACTGCATCAAGTGCTAGTGGCGGCTGTGAACACAGGACCCGTGTGAACCCCATCACTCGCCACTTCTCCCATCGCCTGCAGGGCCACTGTGGCAGCCATGGCTTTGGCGTGTTTCTTATTCGGACTGGCAGTCTGGGGTTGATAATCGCATCCATTCACCACCACCTAAGCAGCAAATGTTGGGCATCAATAGAAATAGTACACACCGCTTTTAGGCACGAAAAAAAAAGGGAAAATTGAGCACCAACCTTGAAGAGAAAGTTTTTACGGTGGTCAGGTCCACTGTGGTGCACCATCACAAACTCTGGCGGTGACCATTTCTTCTTATTGCACATCTCCATCAAAGCCGACACTGGATGCTTTCCTGTTGAGAAGATTGGAGTCAATTGAAACATTCTTTTGTGAAGCACAATTTTAACTTCCCTCGGCAATTAAGTTACAACTTTCTAAAAATGCATTAAACTAAATATTTACAATGTGTGATTTCTATTTGATTAGGCAAGGGATCATACACAAGTCCAGTTCAAATGCCCAGGTATAGGGAATATTCTTTGGCTCTATATTGAGAAGATTTTACAACAGGGCCTGGTTGCCAGACGTTGTATTGAAACCCAATACAAAACTTGTGCACCAAAGTACGCAAAGATAAAGTACAACGTTTTAAATTGGTAAAGCAAAATAGTAACAAATATATTAATGCAGATATGTTTTACCAAAACCAATTCATCCTGCATAAATTACGCATCACGTTTGATTTGGCAATACAAGGAATCAAAACCGGCTATCATTGTCATTAATGATCGCGCAATCACATGAAAATCTTTACTTTTCAGTAGGAGAACCATAATAACTTTTCTGGTGGAAATAATTCAGAGTAAGAAAAGAATTGCAATCCATTATAATGATTGACTCACCTAAAAGGTCCTTCATCACAACAATGTTACCAGACTTCTGGGTCTTTTCACCTTCAGCCACAAGCCCTGCAGGAAAAAAAGTATGAGACTTCAATGGCACAATTATAGGGTTATTTCTCCAAATGTGTGTGTAAAAAATAAAAAAATAAATTACCTTTGCGGTCTGTTTTGAAGTCGATGATGATGGGCTCCACTGTGCCTTCCCTGTGCTTCCCCAAGCCTTCCCCTGAACGCCATCCCATTTTCCTCATCAGCAGCTCTCCCATCCCACCAGAGACCGGTGCGGCGCGAAGGAATTGGTCCTGAACAGCACGAGACAGATGCAGATGCAGAGAAAAGGAAGCAAATGGGAAGAAAAGCAGCAAAAGTGAGACACAACATCTGAATATATCAGAGCCAGGACGTATCACTTCAACCGGACCACACAACTCAAACTAATACGTTCTTCATACTTACTATATAAAGAATGAATAGCATGTTTGTAGAAATAATAACAGCACATTGAATTAAGTTAAAGGCCTTCAAGGTCAAAACCTCAACCACCTTCTGAACAGAACTCAAGCTCGGAATCAGTTCAGTTGAAAGAAACATGGCATGATTTCACACAATTCCACAAGAAGAAAGGAAGGGTGCTGGAGGACATACGTACCTAGCCCCCCATCACCGGCTGAGCATCTGACGTGATACTGAGGGCCTGACTGTGACCATGGCAACAAGACGGCTACAAGGACTGACCCTGCAACAAGTTTCCATATAGAGGGGTGAGAGTTCACAGGTCAGACTGTGAGCCCCCACCCCTCGCTCATCCGTACCCCAACCCCGTCCGCCCAACCAGCACCACGAGCTGAGAGTTAACCTGGAATCCACTTTACTGTTGACAATCCCATCATTCATAAGCAGAAGTTGATGTGGCTCTCTGTAACAATTGAGCGCTTGACTTTTTTTTTTCTTCTTCAGGTTTTAGGTTTTAATTACAAATGCTTTTAAATTGACCATGTCTTCCATTTTTAACCATTTGGAAGATGCTCTGAACGGTCACAAATAAGGTTTAGTATAGTACATGGTCTTTTCTTCATTAATTACTTGATTTCATCTAGCAAATAACTTTAATAAGGAATACAAATTAAAGAATAAACCTGCCTATCTGACACAGAAAATGAATTTGGTAATGGAGTTAGTTGTAGTTAAATTATATACTCATTTAATGTTACACTAAATATGCATCACATATAAAAGCAATACATTTGTCAATAAATGAAAAACAATTATACTATCAAGAATCAGCTTTAGTGTAATTTTTGTATATTTTTATTTTGGTATAAGTTTATTTTTGGCTCAGTGAGTAATAAATGTACAAAATCATTAATTATTTTAAAAAAATTAAAATCTACAGGAATCTGCCCACTTGTCATTGTTTATATCAGGTCAGATAGAAGCGATTCATTTATCACTACCTAAAGACGGTATACAGCCTGACATTAATAAATATTAATGATAATAAAAAATAATAATATTTATAATGTCACTTTGGTAAAAATGGGAATATTTGCTTCCTCTTTTAAAAAAAACTAAAACACACTTGCTGCAGGGTTGTTACCATCCTGGTTCAGAACAAATGTGTTCCAACTTACAAAAAAATGAAGGATGAAGACAGCATGATCTCAGGAACACAGTGAAGCTTATTATCAACATTCAATAATTCACTGTGCATATGCGATACCGTATTTGCAAATAAACATCCGACCACCACGGTTAAAGCAAAAAGAAATGTTCAACTTCGGAAGCCAAACATGAGGCTGATTCATGGCTTTACCTTCTTAATCCAAGCTTGTGGGCCACTGTTAGACAGCTCTTCAGAAGACAGCACCTGAGCGCCGGTAGAACCTGTAAAAAGTCCGGGGATGGTGTTGGACTGGGCCCACGCATCAACCTGTGGAAGATAATCACAGCTAGTCAGAAATAAAATCTTTAGACGCAAAAAAAAGGAATCAGGCTGATACGGAAGCACTGAAATTTATAATAAATGTGTGAAGGAAAAGTTGTGAATAGTTTCAGACAAATATGTTCTTTTATGCTGATGCACATTTTATTCATTCATTAAATGCTGTTGCAGAACATACTTGGTCCTGAGCCCGACTGAGCATGCACATGGCATTGATGTCAAAAGGATTTTCCGCCAGCCTCTTCTGGGCCACAGCTCTCTCGCTGATCGCCAAAGTAATGTCCACTGGCTAAAATACCAAGCCAAAAAAAGTTCACTTTAAGATAATTTTGTTACATACAAATAATTCACACTTTAGGGATTATAATTACAAGAACTTCTTGTTATCTAAGAAAGACATTGACTTGACAGATGCAGACAGAATCATGTTAATAAGAACATTAGAAGAAGCATGTTTCAAATGTTAAACCTGAGAAGGCGCTTCAGGAAACACGCTATCGCTGCTCTTGCTTGAATCGTTGGCTCCACCAGATCCAGATGCAGAAGGTTTTTCGCTCTTCTTTTCAACTGGCACCCAGTCGCCATAAGCACTATCAGCCTCTTTCTTCCTGTGCTGGGAGCCCGAGGACACTGGAAACTCCTTAGCGAAGGCAGCTTCCGTCCGGACAGCTGGTTTTACTAAGGTGCTCTAAAACACAAGTAACAGGTCCGGAATAAATAGATAAACATTTTTAGTAAAATCACCGTTTTAAACATTTAATTCACTATGTTAAAATTAATTGAGTCATCCCCTCAAATTCTTTAAAACAAGTCACTTTTCATGTTATGTTGCAATTCAGACATAAAAAGAGCAGAGGTGTTCCAAAGAAAGAATTCGCAAAGAAATCACAACAACAATTTAAATGAAGTTACATATTACACTAGTTTTGCATAATTATAAAAATCAATAAAATCCTTATATTATACTGGGTTGAAAAGAAATAATTTCCTACTATGTATGGTTGACTCAATATTATCTGGGATTTTGACAGGTTCTAAAAAATAGTTAATGCAAGAATTTAAAAAAATCAAGTGTGAATAGGATTAGATACTTACACCAAGACTGAAAGCAATGGCCTTGTTCTCCTTAAGTGCAAACCTCTTTTCTTCATCTTCATCGTCTGAAATATGTGGTTTTGCAATGGCCATCTCATCCTTACTTTCAGCAATTTTCTTGCATCTCTGAATGATAAAATGAAGATCAAATATGGGGTTGAAGCCTTAAAAATCTTTGATAGCATATCACTGCTGCAGCAATAGCCATGTTCCATTTTTTTTCATTTTATAACACCACCTAAGACAAATCAAAAGAACATTCCTTGTACTTGCACTAAATAAATGTATGCTGTGTTCCACTTTTGGAGTTAGATTAGAATAGATTGACTTTATTAACCCCACATGGGGAAATTTCTGTGTTTCACAGCAGCAAACAAAAATAAGCATTACTACAAAGACAGTAAATACCAGAAGAAACACCAACAGAAAAGTTAAACAACAGTGAAAAAAATGTGCCAAACTGAAAAAAACAACATAATTGGTGCAAAAATGTATTCATTATTAGTTATTTGGTTCAAAAGTTGAGCATGTTGGATAAACAGTGTGATTTATGACTTTACAAATTTAGGTCTACTATTATTAAAATGGTAAAAAAACAACAACAAAAAAAACAACACAGACGTCTTAGATCACAAGTAAGAAGCAAATTATGCAAACTGGTCTAATTAATTATTCTTGAACCCCAAATAAGAAAAATAAACTAAAACCCTTCCATTTAACTTACCTCTGTGAACTCCATAATGCTGAAGCTGTTGGCCTGCTTCGTCACTTTCTTTTTAGCTTCTTCAATACTGGCTAGATTAGTTGTGGCTAATGTTGGTGGCTTGTTGACAATAGAAGGTAGAGGAGCCATGTGGGGCAAGGAAGCCATGGCACCCAAGGCTGCAGTCATCGTAGCAGCATTCATACTAGCCATTGCAGCATTCATGGTCATGTTTGTCATCACTGAGGACAAAGCTGCAGAGTTTGGCATTGAGAGTTGAAGTGATGATTTGGACTTGAGACTCTCTGGAATAGGCACTCCTGCTTTGGCACACATAGCTGCAGCATTAGCTTTAGCTATTTCTAGCAACTGCTCCTTGTCTGTGAAAAGAAGGTGTAAAAGACATATAGATCAAATTACATTAACATTCACATTCCTAAAGAAACACCAGATCATGGGTTTTATTCCGAAGGATAAGAAGGAAGTAAAACATGCATATGTACAGTAAGTAGTTTTTGATTAAAGCATCTGCTAAATGACTGTAAAGTAAAGTAAAGAATGTCAAATGCTGTACCATGCTCAGTGAGACGAGGAGGCGACTTGTTGTTGCCATGCTGTGCTCTGGATGTAGATCTTTCGTTGCGGAGAATAAGGACAGGAGAGTGACTAGGCTCTCGCTTCCACCGGTCTCTCTGATTCAATGACCGACATCCATAGCCTCTACTCCAGCGTGATCCAGATCGAGATCTTCTCCTGGAACGCGAGCGTGACCTTTTCCGTGACTTGGACTGACTGCGCCTTTCCCGTGTCCGAGATCTCCTCCTGCGACCTAAAGAACGTGATCTGGACCTTTTCCGCTTGGGTGAGCGTGATTTATTCCTATCTTTAAACTTGTGCCGGTTTCTATCAGAGGGTGAATGAGATGTTGACTTTTTGTTTGAATTCAATGAGGACGACCTGGATGTTCTTTTTTTTGAAGATGACTTTGACCTAGACTTTGCTAAGAATTTTGATCTTGAAGATGTAGGTGCACTGGGAGACTTGGGTTGCAAATTTGATTCCTGTTTGACAGAAACCAGTACGTCCGTTTTTGAAGGTGCTATTCCATCTTGAACCTCATTATGCCCTAAAATGAATGAGGATTCCTCGGATTTATTGGCTGTTTCCAAAGGCACCTCAGGTATAATGCTGCTCCTGAAGCCCTTACTTTCCGATGAATTGTCCATAAAAGGAACTGGCCGCCATGACCCTGCAGCACCAACCAAACCAAAACCATTGTTAGGAATCTCAAGCGACTTGGTCTCAATGTCCACAGTCATTGATGGACATTTGTCATTCTCAGCAGTGGTTTGAGAAATGTTCACTTCCATTAAACCGTTTCCACAAATGTCCTTTGGATCATCTGTACAATTATTAACTGCATTAGTGTCTCTTTTTTCATTTGTAACAAACTTTTGTTTGGAAATTGACCTAGATGTAGAACGCACTGTCTGGCTGTGGGATTTGGTTCTAGAATGGGATCCATGTCGCGATCTACTCCGAGAACGAGATTTAAGTTTTGAGCTGGACTTTCTTGAGGTTAAAATAGAGCGTGATCTGGTTCTCTTGGAAAGTGACCTGGATCTTGAACGTCTACTGCTTCTAGCAGAATGAGACCTGGAACGATTTTGTCTCTTTGATCTCGATCTGCTTCGGTCTCTTTGATAGTTTTTCTTTCTGGAACTACTTCTCGACAATGATGATGATCTTGAACGATGTTTCTTTGAAGATCGAGACTTTGAACTGTGTCTTGATGTATACCTGGCTGATCTTGAACAGGTTTGCATGACTCTGGAATGGTCCTCACAGTTTCCTTTCATTTCCTTATTAGTGTCATTTAAAGAATTTTCCACTTTGGGAATGATGTCAGGTAACTCCTGAGACTTAATAACTGTAGGTGTCGCTTTAGTGTCATGATTTGCAGTTGTCCCTGCTAATGAAGATGTCACATTTTCACACAGATCTTTAGAATCAGCTTCAGACCCTGATAAAGAGCTTTTGCAACGTGAGCCAGATCGCTTTACGTTTTCCCCCTCTTTCGATTTTGACTTTTTCTTTCTCTTATGTTTTCCCCTTTAAAAAGCACAAAAAGACCAAAAATAAGCATACAACTGTATTTTTTTTTTTACTTTTAAGTTTCATACAAAATAGAAAACCACGATGTCTCCAACTGAAATGTTACAAAGCCAATCATATAGTACTTTATTTTTATGCAAATATAGAACCATTTTGGACCAAAACTGCTAATAGTTTTGATTTGATGTGTCTTCAGTTACAGGGTTAGTGTGGTAAGAAAAATCACTTATGACATAATTAATAGTTTATGCATTTAAAATTATGCATTCTAAATTACTTTTGTACTGTATATACAAGACAAACACATGCAAGACAAACCGACTATGACAAATTATGATAAAATATTTTCAGTACCTTTCTGGTGAGTCTTTGTCAGACCCAGTTGCTGAGTTGTTCTTGCATTCTTTTCCTTCTTTTTGCTTCTTCTTTTTTTTACTTTTATGCTTTTTGTGTTTTTTACTTTTCTTATGTTTACTGACGGATTCCTTAATTTCACTGTTTTCTTGGAAGCTAGTATTAGTGACATTTTCTAGAAAGAACATACAGACATTAATCAATTAACTGTATACATGTGAAACTAAACTGTAAATATGTATAACTAACCTGTTGGTGTGTCCATTTGTTTCTCTTGTAGATCTTCTGCACACTCTTTTATTTGCTCATTAACAGGACAAGGCTGAGACTCTAGAGAAGTGAAATGCTGGTCATCGGTCAAACTGAAATAAAACAAACATTCAATATTTTATGTCCATTCAAAGCAGAGGTTTTACAAAAATTTCACATTGTAAGGAATTTCCGTTTTAGGTTAAAACAGATTTTAAAGGGTGGCATTAATTGAGTGACATTTAAATTATAACTATATCTAGAAAAAAAAAAAGATAATTTCACCATCACAAAAGTGTACACATTAAAACCGTGAATTTTAGCATCTGCAACACTCTTGTTCTTTTATCTTGTGTTATATTTAAATTGTTTCCTGCCTTCTATATTTTTGACCATATTTTAATATACTGTATTGTAGTTATTTAAAGTGGTTATTCAGTGTGTATATTCTACCATTATCCCATCTTTCTTTTCGCACCAAACAGAGTAAAGCATTGTAAGCATTGTAACTCTGTGATACAATGAAAATAAAGGCATTCTATTCTATTTTATTTTATTTTTTTAAACCTGAACTTTGTCAGTGCGGCATGTATAACAGTAAAGTAAAGACTCGAGTCGCGCTAGGTTTGTATTGTGAATTTTGTACCAAAGTTAAACTTTTGGTAATTTGACAACACCAGGTAATAAAACACTCAAGTAATGTCTATAACAGAGACATGCATGAAACATAAATGTGTTTTACTCCGTTTAGTATTTGGCTCTAAATTGAAGCTAAAAACAGAAATTTGCAAAGTAATCACATTAAGCACAGTGCATATATTTTACAAACGGTTTTTGTCCGTTTGAATTAAGGAAACAAAGATGTACGTGACAAGAGCAGCTAACGTCTGGCTACTTGGCTACAACTAATAAAAGCTCGTTATTAGTCGACTGCAATCCTAACATTCCTATCGATCATTCATAACACTTTACCTGTTATCTTGAGTCTCATCTTCGATTTCCTTCATTTTATTTATTACAAAATTTCTGAAAATCTGCTCGATGTTGGTCGCCATTACAGTTGGAATTACAGACGCTGGGTCCTCCAGCATCCCACAATGCAACATTGTTTTCTTCGCACAAAACGGTAGCGAATAATAAAAGCTCGCGAAAATATCTACTATTCTTTCAACTTGTTTTACTATTTTTTATTTAAATGCGTAGTTTATGTATAACAACATATTTTATGTCTTTTTTTATTGCTTATATGTAATCGTATTTTCGATCATTTTATTGTTTTATTGTGTTTTTATCGGGTTTCTTCTTTTGCCTTTGACAGTTAAAACACTGTCATTTGAAACTGTGTTTGAATACATGAGAAACTTTATATTGTATTATTTGTTTGCCAGTGTTCAAGGCCAAAAGTGAAAGGTGTTATTTATACCATATCATTTGTTTTTATTCACTATATTGCCACGGCGCCGATTGATCTGGCAGCTAGCCACAACAGCTCCTCTCCTCCGTTTCTATTTAATACTTTTATTTTTAAGTTTTTTAGTTAAATTGTATTTTATGCATTTACCCACTGTGGGACAAATTTCATTTCACATCAACAGTAAATGGAGACAACATAATAAATACAAGGGAACAGCTAGAGGAAACTCTACCTCTACTATCACAAATTCCATTATTAAATGGTTAAATAATCTTCCATCTTTAAATAATCTAAAATAATTAATCATTATCTTGATGGCTTGTCCCAATGTGTTTAAACAATTGTTTTAGAATAGGGTAATCTATTTTTAGCTGTATTGCTTTATGTTTGTGTAACATTTACAAATTTACAACAAATACTAGTTATGGTTGCTGTCTGATTATCACAATTAATATTAGAAGATGACAATAATCATTTGAACACCACAATTATGCTTGCAGCTATATTTTCTTTTTCATATCACATTTAGGTGGCTCAGCATTGCTATTTGAAACATAATAATAAGAGGACTGGACTGAAGTTCAGGGGTAAATCATTTATTCAAGATGGTAGTAGCAAAGTCAGGGACATCAGGGTGTAGTCAGTCTCCAATATTTAATTTTCTGCCTTCTTTTGGAATTGGCAAAACTGCTTTCTGTTGGAGAAAAAGGGTTATTTTTACCCAAATGTTAACTTTGATTTAACGCCCAAGTGTATCTATGCTTTCTAAACGTACAGCCTGAGACTCTTCTGTTCATTTCACCAACATCCTTTATGAGCATTCCAGTGTTCAAGTCCACAAGAAAGCGTCTAGATGGTTCAGTTCCCTGCCTCTTCTCAGAAGATGCTGAATTGTAATCTGTTGAAATACATTTGGTTAGATTTGGCCAAGTAAAATTTGTATTAACATGTACCGTAATTTGGTACTCACAGGCAGAGACTCTTCTGTTCATTTCACCAACATCTTCTTTGATTCCAGTGCTCAAGTCCATTAGGAAGCGTCTAGATGGCTCTGTTCCCTGCCTCTTCTCCAAAGATCCTGGATTGTAGTCTGTCCAAATAATAAAAAAAAAAAGGTTACAATTAGCCAGTTGACATTGGTATTGATTTGTAATTAGGTACTTACAGCCAGAGACTCTTCTGTTCATTTCACCAACATTTTCTTTGAGCATTTCAGTGTTCAAGTCCATCAGGAAGCGTCTAGATGGTTCAGTTCCCTGCCTCTTCTCATAAGATGTGGGGTTGTAATCTGAAAAAAGATTAATGGGTGAAATCGAGCAAAAGATGGATTTTACACATTTTTAGTACATACAGCCAGACACTCTTCTGTTCATTTCACCAACACGTTCTTTGAGCATTCCAGTGCTCATGTCCACCAGGAAGCGTCTAGATGGTTCAGTTCCCTGCCTCTTCTCACAAGATGCGGGATTGTAATCTGAACAAAAATAACAGTATGTAGGTTAAATTGAGCAAATCTACATGTATTTTTACATATTTTTCAGCACATACAGCCAGACACTCTTCTGTTCAGTTCACCAACGTGTTCTTTGAGCATTCCAGTCCTCAAGTCCATCAGGAAGCGTCTAGATGGTTCAGTTCCCTGTTTTTTTTTATAAGATGCAGGATTGTAATCTTAAGAAGGATAAATGAGTTAAATTGAGCAAAATTGCAAATAATTTATGTATACGTATTTTAATACATACAGCGAGACACTCTTCTGTTCATTTCACCATCATCTTTTTTGAGCATCCTGGTGTTCATGTCCATCAGGAAGCGTTTAGATGGTTCAGTTCCCTGCCTTTTCTCATAAGAAGCGGGATTGTAATCTGTTAAAATTAGAAATAAATTTAATTTGGCTAATTGACATTGGTAATGAGATGTACCGAGCCACTTACAGCCAGAGACTCTTCTGTTAATTTCACCAACGTGTTCTTTGAGCATTCCAGTATTCAAGTCCATCAAGAAGCGTCTAGATGGTTCAGTTCCCTGCCTCTTCTCATAAGAAGCGATATTGTAATCTGTACAAATTAAAAATAAGTTTAATTTGGCCAATTGACTTTCGTTTTGAGATTTACCGAGCCACTTACAGCCAGAGACTCTTCTATTCATTTCACCAACATCTTTTTTGAGGATTCCAGTGTTCAAGTCCATCAGGAAGCGTCTAGATGGTTCCGTTCCCTGCCTCTTCTCAAAGGATTCTGGATTGTAATCTGTTAAAATTAAAAATATATTTAATTTTGCCAATTGACATTGCTATTGAGATGTACCGAGCCACTTACAGCCAGAGACTCTTCTGTTCATTTCACCAACGTGTTCTTTGAGCATTCCAGTGTTCAAGTCCATCAGGAAGCGTCTAGATGGTTCAGTTCCTTGTTTCTTTTCATAAACTGTTAGATCATCATCTGTTGTGAAGAAAAAGGAATCAAAATGTAAATGTTATAAATGTATTTTTGAAGAAAAACCTAAACTTATATATTTATATAAAGCACCAACAGTATATAATGACAGGAATGTGGTAAGCATACAACACAAACAACATGCACTGCCATCAAAACTATTAATGATTTTAAGACTTACTGCTGCCTCCTTTTCTTTTTTCTTTGCTGAATTCCTCTTTGATTTCAGTTTCCCGATCAGAAAGGGAATGCCTCAATAGGTTTACTCTCTGAGTATTGACTTCAGCTGGGTCACTAGTGTGAATTCCCTTATTGTCCACACGAATAAAAGTACTCTTA
Organism: Paedocypris micromegethes; assembly: GCA_028031935.1. Lineage (NCBI taxonomy): Eukaryota > Metazoa > Chordata > Actinopteri > Cypriniformes > Paedocypris > Paedocypris micromegethes. The sequence continues at coordinate 17,906,717 of CM051501.1, read as the reverse complement.
TAGACTAAGTCTTCCTTTAGTTCATCTTGAATAAGTTGTGGTCCTAATTGTTTCCACTGGACTTTGGGAAAGGTATAATCCTTCTCAAATGGTCTTGCATAGAGACCTAAAGACATAAAAATTGGTTTATGACTGCTTTAATCACAGATTTTATCAAAAAGATAGGATGTTTCACAATCAAGTTTGCAAAGCAACACACATGGCTATTTTCCAAGATTAAATTAAAATTTTATCTTGAGTTTTCCAAGTTAAATTAAAACTGCTAAAAAGAACAACCATTTTTTTCTAATACAATATTTTATACAATATTTATAAATTTTTTTATAAATGATTTAACACAAAAAAACAACAATTGTTTTCTATATAGATAACAATTATTTTACAAATAATATTTATGAAATATACTATATAACTACCTTTATCATCTTGTGCTACATTTATCCTGTGATGAAATCACTTTGTTTCTAATGCTTTTCAAGATAAAACCCCCTGCTACATGCTTTGTAAATAAATTAGTAATACAGATTTTATACAGATTTTGGTGATAATTGATTTTGAATAATGTCATTTTAATCCCAAAAAATAAATGAGAAAAACAGAGAAAGATCTCACCTGCTACAGTCAACAGAAGCAGACAGGCTCTGAACATCTTTCACTAAAAAATCAAAAACCAGCTTCTTGTTCGGACAGCAGTTTACGAATGCGGTCAACAATCTCCTTTAGACTGGGATATTAGTGCGGCTCAGAGGTTGAACTATATGTAATCCAGTCTTTATCACTATACGTACCTGCCTTTGGCACTTTGACACTGATAAGCATTTGCTCTTTGAAACTAAATGTTACAAAACATGACACTAATAAATAATATTAATTCAACTGTGCTGTAACATTTCTGAAAGGTGAGACACAACAGGATCTGAATGACATATATTAATGAGACACAAGAACAAATTGAGCGAAATGGTAATCCAAAGCATCTTCCAAATGACTGTAAAGTAATCCATAACACACAGTCAGACTGGCAAGTGTTGGTACACTCAGCAAGAATAATACAAATATGTAAATAGATATGGTCAGAATAGAGGAAGGAATAATGTGTAGCCAGTGTCAGCAAGGACCAGATGAGGCAGAATTTAAGAGTCTTTAAATAAGTTCTGGACATGGTGTCCGGCTAAGAAGTATTCAGCCTGAGGACCTCTGGTGGAAATTTTCTGTTGTTACAGTAACACAAGCCCCACAGTCCACCTTGTTTCTAATAAAAAAAGGCCACTACATATAGTTTCAGACAACAATGTTGAGAGAGAGAGAGAGAGAGAGAGAGAGAGAGAGAGAGAGAGAGACGAGAGAGAGAGAGAGGGAGAGAGAGAGAGAGAGAGAGAGAGAAAGAAAGAAAGAAAGAAAGAAAGAAAGAAAGAAAGAAAGAAAGAAAGAAAGAAAGAAAGAAAGAAAGAAAGAAAGAAAGAAAGAAGGAAAGTGCAAAAACTATATCTTTGATGTGCACATTTAAGAACTAAATTCGAACAAAAAGAAAAGATTATTTAATATGTCTAAATCAGCCAATGGGTTGCAGAAACAGCATTTCCCAGAGTCCTCTGTTGCCTCTAAGCGGAAGTAAAACAAAACCAGAAATTTAGGTGTGCTTAGAAAAACTTTTTTACTGTATGTGTATACTACTTTTCAAATGCCGATGCAGACTTTGCGGTATTTTGACTCTTCACCGCGGTGCAATTGATTTTACGATAATAACGTCACAACCACGTGGCCTCGTACAGTTCGGATTGTGTGCGCGTGGTTTTCTGGCGTGAAGCACAAACTGGTCAGACTCGAACCCCGTCCATCGTTCAACCAGCCCGAAGCGCCTCTTTCTGTGGACAGATTCTGATTGATTTTTAAAATCTGGAATAAAGTAAGTGAGATGTTATTTTTATTTTAAAGAAAAGTGAGTACGGTTAAAAAGTTTGTTGTGTGCTGCTAATTTTTTCCCAATAGTAGTCCTTTACAAATACAACTTTACGGTTTTTACTTTTAACCCTTGATTTTACGTTGTTATTTACTAAATCTGTCACGACCACGCGTTTGTGATGTGACACTACATGTACGGTGCATAATATTACATTTTAAATCAATTTAAAACAGTCAATTGCCATTACATCTATTTTTATTTAAGCATAGCACAGTTAAACGCGTATTAACGGGATTATTGTTCAGTATTCATTAATCGATCTAGAATCGATTGCTAATCGATGCTTCGTGTAAAATAAACTATATTAAAAAATATATATATATTTTTTTCAGAGACGTTGTTTTAAATCCGAATGCTTTTCGCAATAAAAATGTTATCCAGTATACAGTTTACCATAAGTAATAATTTTAGATTTTGTAAGTTAAACCACAAAACTAGTTTTCAAACTAAGTCAATGGACTGGAAAATCTGACTCGTGACTCCCTCACGTGCAGTTAGTTAACGGTCTCACGTCTCTGTTGAATAATATTGATCTGCCTGAATCGATTTGGAATTTGTTAACTGATGAATGGGTGTCTGATAATTAGTTTGAATAAGTGTATAAGTGGAATTTGTTAGACTTGAAACAAAATTATTCCTTATCGGTGTAAGATGTTTCATTGTCCAATAAAAAGTGCATTAGCATCTTAAATATTAAGTCTTCTTAATGATGCGCTTGGGTTTCTTATGTTCAAACATTACGTTTCCAACATATTTCTGAAATATTAAACTACATTCTCCTTGTCACATCTTGTGCGATTCTGATGAATGTTGAGTCAGTTGGAATTAGGATCTTAAGAGCATAACTGAAAGGTCAACTGAATCCAAGAAGGGAGATGATGCGTGAATGCATCACATGCTGAGCATTTCAATTTAAACAATCAATTAAACTGCCCCTTAAAAAATGAAAAATGATGTTAGTAGTCCATTTGGTTTGACAATAATGTTGAGCATTAAAAATGTCCTACCCATCCATCCATCCATCCATCCATCCATCTATAAAAATTAAAGTAAATTACTAAAACATTTTTAACTTGTAGACTTGCATCGGGTGCCTTTTTTCTCACCAGATTCAATTTTTGTTGATTTGTGTCATGTGCAGATATCGGGTCCATGTGTTGCTGAACATAAAATTGTGCACATTTTTGAGTTTGTTACAAATTTCTGGAAATTACAGCCATAATTACTTATTTTGATGTCATGTTACAAGGCTCTGGTGTCTTTGTCATTACTGACGGTGCTGGTTTCTGTCCTCAGACATAATGGCAGAGCGTGTGTTGGTGATTGGCAGTGGTGGACGAGAACACGCACTAGCATGGAAATTGGCTCAATCGCCTCACGTTCAACATGTTTTTGTGGCACCGGGCAATGCAGGCACAGCTAGTTGTGGAAAAATCTCCAACTCTGGTAAGAATAGCTTTTCTTTTTATTTAGCAGAGCTTGGACTTTTTAATTATTAGAAGGAGAAAAAAAATGCTGAGAAAAAGTGCTGATTAAAATAGCTATTAAATATTTTACATTTACAATAATTACATTAATCTAAAAGCCTGTAATTTAATTTTGGGATGTTTTCTTTGAAAGCATGTCCTTTTGTTTTTCAGCTGTGTCTATCAACAATCACTCCATTTTGGCTCAATACTGCAAAGATCATAATGTAGGACTGGTGGTTGTAGGTCCAGAGGTGCCTTTGGCAGCAGGTAACGCTACGAATTTACTTCATTTCACTTACTTGTTGTTTGTTGGAATGTTCGGTGGTTTTTCTGATTATTGATGTATATTTTATATTGATGATTGTCTTATGTTGTGATGTTTTAGGTATAGTAGATGACCTGACTGCTGCTGATGTGGATTGTTTCGGCCCATCTGCAAAAGCGGCACAGCTTGAGGCCAGTAAAAGTTTTTCCAAAGCCTTCATGAATCGCCATAACATACCAACAGCTCGTTGGAGCTCCTTCACCTCCCCACAGGATGCTTGCAGTTACATACGAAGGTAAAAATCTTTTATTTAGGTTATTAGGTTATCTCTGTATGGTAATTGTGCAACTTCAGTCAATGGTTTTGTCATTGTACAATCCTAACATATTTAACAGACACTTTAACAGACAGTTTCTTTTTCCGATGAGAGTTGAAACGAATGCATTTAATATATTTTGTTTGTTTATTCTCCATAGAGCTGACTTTCCTGCTCTGGTGGTAAAAGCCAGTGGTCTGGCTGCTGGAAAGGGTGTTGTAGTTGCCCGAGATAAAGACGAGGCCTGTAAAGCCGTTCTGGATATTATGACGGTCAGTGTCAAGCTTTAGTATTTAATGAAAACAAGACTAAAATGTTTCCACTATAATATAATGTTTTTTGCTAATTTTAAGCCAGTTGAAGTGAACTGTGCTTTGTCCCGTTTTTGGTAATACCAATAAATAAAACGCAAGTACGGAGTGTTTTGTTAACATGCATGTTAACAGCATCTTTATTAAATAAACCAAACAATAAGTATAATTTATCAATAAGATAATGGATTAACAAGAATAACAGTAAGCAAGCAACAAGGAAACGGTGGCTATGAAAACAAAAACTCACTGTGAGAGTAAATATACTGATGCCAGTGTACTCGTGTCATATAAAGTCACACACCAACACACAGTTTTTGTGTGTTGGTGGTCACGTTAGGTGAATGAATAATTTCTCCTGAGTGGTAAAAAAGTGACTTTATCAACCTCTTCCCAATATTTCAAAAGACTTCCCAGTATCACAAAGCCCCAGAGGCATCGTCTCTCAACTGAGCAAACGTGTAGATCAGTGAAGATCTCAAGAGGAGAGTTAAAATAGAAAAAGTTTTGGGAGCAGAATTGTGATCGCTCCTAATAAGAAACAAGCACTTAATTTCTAATGCTTAATATAATTTATTTAATATAATGTTTAACAGAGCTAAACACTTTAATGTTGGAAGTGATGTAATTAGAAAGGTTTATTTAATAGATGTCGTATTTAACAGGTATTTACCTTAAATATTAGAATTGTGATTTTCTTTGGTACTGACTTCTTGCTCTTTCAGGACAAAGCGTTTGGTTCTGCTGGGGAGACTGTGGTGGTGGAAGAGTTGCTTGAGGGAGAGGAAGTCTCTGTAAGTCTTTACCTGTTTGCAACACATGTCCCGTCTGACACACTGTTTTAACATGTTTTGTCTTTGCTCAGTGTTTGTGTTTCACAGATGGGTTCACTCTGTCACTGATGCCACCAGCACAAGATCACAAGCGCCTACTGGATGGAGATCAGGGGCCGAACACAGGGGGCATGGGGGCATACTGCCCTACACCTCAGGTCTCATCTTTACATTGATGTGCAGCAGTAGACATTTCAGGACTTTTGTTGCATTTAAGTTACATTTTTGTTTGTAAATTACAAATCCTATTACATTGCAAAGGTGTCTCAAGAAGTTCTGCAAGAGATCAAGAAACGTGTGCTCCAGAAGACTGTAGATGGCATGCTAGAGGAGGGAATGCCCTATGTGGGTGAGTTAGGGAAAAATATTTTTTGTTTGGCCAAAGTTTTGATGTGGCAAAAAGGAAGTTTGAATCTAAAAACACATTTTTAATATCTCATATTTTTTGTGATACAATTAAAAGAATGTTCGAATTTTTGTCTTTTCTCTGTTCCTGTAGGTGTCTTGTATGCTGGACTGATGTTGACTAAAGAAGGACCAAAAGTTCTGGAGTTTAACTGCCGCTTTGGTGACCCTGAGTGTCAGGTAAAGTAAAGTTACAAAAGTAAACTCACTCATTTACTTTACACAAACTCACACGCAAAACACTTTTTCAGACATTCAGGCATTGAAATGTTACTTTTTTTCTCTTTTTTCAAACCTTCCAAGAAAAAAAATGTATAGGTGTTAAAAAAAAAAAAAAGAAACCAAAGATCAATACATTTCAATCAATACATAATGTACAATTTGACTAAAAAGTAAATCTGTGAGACATTGTTACAATTCTTTGAAAGTTCTTTTGAGTTAATTATTGTAAATTTTTCTTAATTTTTGCGGTTTCTCCTTCAGGTTCTAATGCCTTTGCTGAAGTCTGATTTATATGAGGTGTTGAAGAGCACACTAAGGTCTGAACTGAAGTCTAGTGCTGTAGAATGGCTGGAGGACAGTGTGGCTGTCACTGTGGTCATGGCTAGTGGCGGATATCCTTCGTCATATAAGAAGGGGCTGGAGATCACTGGTTTGTGCTTACTTTTTATTTAGTTGTCAATCAGTTTTTAAATTTCACTTTCACACCTGTGGTGCAGTTCATTTGGTCCGGACCAAGGGCAATAAATAACACATTGTTGCATTTTTCTGGCATTTTGGTCCCTGTTCACAACACACTTTTTGCTCTCATCCAAGCCGAATCCAAAACTGCTTTTTCAATGAATCTGAATTACGGGTAAATTCCAATGAAACCAGTTGAAAAAAATAAAACAGGCCATTATTTAGTCTGTAGAGACGACTGCGCTGGCTTTGTGCCTATTAAACTATAGAACTATCGTATTGTATTGATCGCTTGAGACAAACATTTATTATATACACGCATTATTATATTTCGAAAGTGTAGCGCAGATGCAGCTGTAAAACAATATTTTAATGCTGCACGTGACGAAGATGCTTTGCAATTCAAGAGCACGTTAAGGAGGTTTTTTTTACCTGGCCATTGTCGCGTATGTGCTTGCTCACTGGTCTTTGTCTTGTCATAACCGCAGCCATTTACTTAACATCAACAATCCAGACGATCAAATGAATAAAAAGCAACACTTCCCTTACATATTTACACGTGCGCTTTGAGAAAGTTAAAACTGTGAAAAGCGCACTACAAATGCTCATATTATTATTATTATTATTATTATTATTATTATTACTTCAGGAGAAAGCGTGACACTGAAATCTAATATTCCGCAGCGCAGTTCTCTACGCCAGCTGAATTTAGTCAAAAGGTGCCATCATGTTTGCATTTGGTATGGTTCAAGTTTGGACCGTGTTCTCACCACAAGCGAACCATACCAGAGTTTGTTTGGTCCATTTTTGGTGCGGATCAGAGTTCGGTTGCCGCTTTCACACCTGCCCAAACGAACCGTACCAAACAGGAAAACGAACTCTGGTGCAGTTCAATCAAACTAAAAAAAGCAGGTGTGAAAGCACCCTTAGTTTTAACCCCAGCCCAATATGTCAAAGTGATTTAAATATTTATTTATTTTTTAATAATTAAAAATAAACTCAATAATAACCAATTAACAATTGGGAAGATCATTTTGACATATGAGCATTATGAGCCTGGTCGAAACAAATTAGATTGTTAGGTCAAGATACCAGTTTACTATAAAATGTCTGTATGAGTAAGTGTAAATGTAAAAGCTGCCTTTTTTTTTCTCGTTAGGCTTGAGTCAGGCATCACAGATGGGTGTACAAGTGTTTCATGCTGGCACAGCTGTCAAGGAAGATGGCGGGGTTGTAACTAGTGGTGGGCGTGTCCTCACAGTCACCGCCCTCAGCTCGAGCCTGGAGCGCGCTTTACATACTGCTAATGAGGGTGTCGCAGCAATAACGTTCCCTGATGCTGTATATCGCCGTGATATCGGTCACCATGCCATTAGGTTTCTCACTTGTGCCAGGTACAGTAAGCCAAAGATTTTCTCATTTAAAAGATTTTAAAATATTTTTAATTCTTGAGTTATACTTGCATTGTTAGAATCAGGTTTTCTTGTGTACAGTTGTTTTGTTTTTGGCTGTTTTGTACTTAAACCATCTAGTAAAATTCCATTTTGTTCTACAGAGGACTGACATATAAAGATAGTGGAGTAGACATTGATGCAGGAAACAGACTTGTGGACCTGATTAAACCCATGGCAAAAGCCACATCGCGAACAGGTATTTGATGTCCACAATAAAAAACAAAAAACAAATGAAAATCTTTAAATGGCATTTAGCAGCAAAAAAGAGAGAATATACATAAAAATTCTATAAATCAATAAATACACATAAAAATAATCACAAATAACACAGAAAAGTTTCCTTTAATAATGTGTATTCTCATTGATTAGTGAATATTTCATTTTTTGGACTATAAGGTACACTTAAAGTTCAAAGTAATGTTTAAAAATTGAGTGTGTGTCTTACATAAGAAAAAAAAGAGATTAGGAAATAGACGTTAACAGTGTTGCGCTTGTTGTCCAGAAAACATAATTATTTTCCAGGACAGATAATAATTCGATCTAGAGGGCAGTACAATGAAGGGCTTGTTGACGGTCTCCGGAAAAAAAAAACATTCATTTTTTTATTCTCCTGAAATCTTTTTGTTTGTGTTTCAGGTTGTATTGCAGATCTTGGTGGATTTGCGGGGCTTTTTGACCTGAAAGCAGCAGGATTTGTTGACCCCATTCTAGTTTCTGGCACGGACGGTGTGGGTACAAAACTCAAGGTAGAGGAAAGCCTAAAACATTTTAATGCTGGGTTTCTTGCACCAAACACAAAAGTGGCATTCGTCGTTGTGGCATAAACCCATACACCCAAACTAATTAAAGATACCCCTCCCCTTTAAAGTGCATTACAATTCAGCCAACACCAAAGTGACTTATATTCAAATGAAATTATCTTGTGCATAACCACATAGTATGTTTCAATATCACTTACAAAAATACATTTAGGCCAAATTAAACACATAAAAATTACACTAAATACATTAGAAGGTCTTATGCTCAACACAAAAGCAGTGCAAAATTAATTCAGTAAGATTGACTGTAAATATTAATGTGCAAAATAAAATGTAATCGCACACAATTGTAATGCAAAAATCTCATCATGTCTACGTGCTCAGGGGTGCGGCTTTTTTTATTCGTTTACTTTTAAAATCAAGTTTTTAAACAATTGAAGGAAACGCACACAGATCTTCTGTATGATTATTTATTGAAAATCAACAACTTAAATTAAAGCACAGTGCCTAAATCAAACAATCACTTTGTTGTAATCAGAAAAAGTTAAAATAAATAACTTGCACATTTGGGAACATAATAAATTATTTTTTATATTTTCTTATTTTCATTTTTGTAGACCTTAAATACAGAACAGGAGACAGAGAGAGGGAGAGAGTGAGACACACACGTTTTTACGGATCTCACTCCCTAAAACGGCTGCTCTTAAGACACCGGAGCTGCACGCACTCACAGTTTTAATGTTCATACTGGTTTACCGCCCACACCTAATTTTTACTACCTAGGAAAGTGTGCGTGTTTAGCCCTTTCGGGTTTCAGCAAGACCTAACCCATGTAACGTTTCCACCTGAACAGAAAAGCTGTGCGGCTCTAATGAGAAGTGACGCAATTGTCACGTTACATTTGCACGTCACAACTGTTTACTTCATTTTGTTCTGTGTCGTCCTTCCTGAAGCCAAAATGTGTCCTAACGACAGAGACCTCGGTTTCCCTTTTTTGCCCACACTTTTGACAAATTGTCCCAAACTTAAATTTGGCTTTTTTTTTTTCGCGCCGCAATATTTGAATGGATAAAAAGAACAAGCAATGCATCGACGCACGTTGAAAAAAAAACGGCACACAACGCAAGAAAAACTTGCAGCTCTACATGTTTATCTGCTGCTGAAGTGATGATTGTTATTTGAGTTCATTATTTTAATTATATTAATTATGTTTTGCAAAACCTAATATCTGTATCTGTTTCTTCTAGATTGCACAAGCCTACCACATCCACCACACTCTGGGACAAGACCTGGTAGCCATGTGTGTGAACGATGTCTTGGCTCAGGGAGCTGAACCTCTGTTCTTTCTTGATTATTTTTCTTGTGGGCATCTGGATGTGGGCGTGGCCTCATCAGTGATTGGAGGCATTGCAGAAGCGTGTCAGATGGCAGGGTGTGCTTTATTAGGTCAGTTCTGTGTTTTATATATTTGTGATTTATTGGGTTTTGTAAAGCATCTCTAGTCACATTCAGGCACTTACTTGCTTATATTACTTGTATTTTTACTATTTAAAAATAATTATTATGAATTTTTCTAGTTTTGATGAGCGACGTGCGCGATTCAGGGCGAGGTCGAGTCTGTTGCGTCTGGCTGAACGTGTGCGCGTGACCAGCGGAGACTCCTGGAGATTCCTGAATCACTCACTTTTAAATGATTCCTGAGTCATTTAAACACACAATTAATGCACTTTACCACACACAAAACCTGGAGTGAATGACTCTTATGGCGTGAATTTTACTTTAATTAATCAGATTTAGGGACACAGAGTTTCAGTCTCACACTTTATTTTATATTTATAATTGAAAGAAATTCGTTTCACCAGTCACCAATTAACTTGGTGTATGCTCAACTGTATGTTTTTACACAAATAGCAGGTTTCTGTAAGGAATAAGGTCTAGACAAATTCCACTGATTTTATCAACAGATTTATTTTGATGTGCTGTCTTACTTTCCATAACATGATAATACTTAACACAGATTTTTTGATAGGTTCTTTTTTAGGAGACACGTGTATTTTTGTCAAAAGAGGTACTTATCAGTTTCGATGGAGTTACTTCTGCCTTCCTCAGAGATGTCACCAGGTGGAGATGTGACATGGTTAAAAACTGCTGATTGTGTTTGAGGCAGAGTCAGTCCTTCACAAATTGACAGGTTGACAGTGGATGTCACTTTTTGGGAGGTCTTTTGAAAAAATAATATACGTGATGAATAACAAAAGAATCTATCTACGCATCAACAAAAAGTACACACTATAAACATGATTGACTTTACACCGATTTGTTTTACTGTTACATTAGCAACTGTACCTTAGTTTTTCCACTGTATCTGATTTCAGTATAAAATAAAGACTGAATAAGAAATATTTGAAAAACGCCAATATTTAAGAAAATGACAATCACACACTGGCTCTTTTAATTAGTTGATAATGCCATTTCTAATCAGTCTTACAAATTATATCAAACAAGTTGCATTGTTGCATTTTCTTGATGCATCAATGAAATGAAAGTCTGTGTTTTTTTATATATTTATTTTTATAAATATTTTTATTTATGTTGCTCCGGGGAGTTTTTGATCTGGGGCCACTGCGTCATAATGGGATTGATGGAGCCGCCTCATTTTCCGCCCCACAGGAAGAAGACATCGCAGTGCTTTGCGTTGGTCTGTGACTGAGAAAAGTGCTATATAAATAAGCTTGAACTTGATCTTTTTTGTGCAGGTGGTGAAACAGCTGAAATGCCGAGTGTCTACGGCCCTGGTGAGTACGATCTCGCAGGCTTCTGTGTTGGAGCTGTGGAGCGAGCTGCAGTTTTACCCAGACTGAAGGACATGACGGAAGGAGATCTCATTATTGGAATCGGATCATCTGGGTTGCACAGTAATGGCTTCAGTCTTGTGCGCAAAATTGTCGAGCAGGCCGGCCTCCAGTATAGCACACCTGCTCCGTTTGGTCAACCTGGACAATCTCTAGGTATGAAAGAATTACAAAGTGTCCACATCAAGTGTTCACATCTTTAAAATGATGTGCAGGTCAGGTGTTTCTCACACCGACGAAGATCTACAGTCGTCTGCTTTTGCCGATTCTGCGCAGTGGTGCAGTGAAGGCCTATGCACACATTACCGGGGGCGGGCTACTGGAGAACGTTCCTCGTGTTCTCCCAAAGGAACTATCAGGAGACTTGGGTGAGAATCACATTCATTTGACAGCATATACAAGGGTACCCCTGACTGTATTTACTAACAAAAAAATTAGAATTGCCGTGGTACAACTTTTTTTCAAGATGCGAAAGGAGCTTTTTCTTACCACTAGAATGCTGGGAGATGAGTCCAGGCGTGTAAAAAAGTTGTTTTAATCTTTTTACAAGCCAAAATATAAACAAAGTGAGTCTTCTCCCAGAATGGCAATGTTTTTTTTTTTTTTTTTCTTTTTTTCTCCTATCTGCCACTCTCGGCACTGATTAATTTTGCACGTCGGGGTACAACTGTACCTTGTTTGAAATGCCAATGGCATATAAAACAGTCGGATATTCTGATAAAGTCTTTCATTTGAACAGATGCCTTGCGCTGGAGGATTCCCCCCGTGTTCTCTTGGCTGTATCGAGAGGGTGGACTGTCAGAGGAGGAGATGAGCCGCACGTTTAACTGTGGACTGGGGGCCGTGCTGGTGGTGGGCAAGCAGGATGCTCAGCGGGTCCTAAGACTGGTGCAAGTGCAGGAGGAAGCTTGGATTGTCGGTTCCCTTGTTTACAGACATCCCGGTGAGACACATGAACACACCGTTGAAACGAAATATTACCTGTAACATGCGTATTGCTTAATATTGATTCCTGAATAATATATGCACAGGAGCTGAGGGTATGATTATTAGAAACCTCGATCGGAGTTTAAAGGAAGCTCCCAGCCATTTACCGGATACAAGTGCTTTGCTGAATGGAGCAAATCATGGGGAAAATGCCATGCGGAAAAGGACAAGAGTAGCGGTTCTTATTTCCGGAACAGGTTTGTCCATCAGTTGTCCGCTACAGTGCCATAAAAAAACTCCTATCTTGTTTTCCAAAGGAACCAATCTGCAAGCGCTGATGGAGCAGTGCAAGAAAGTGTCCAGCTCTGCTGAGATTGTTGTGGTCATCTCCAACAGACCTGGTGTTCAGGGGCTTAAGAGAGCCTCCATGGCCGGCATTCAGACGCGGGTTTGTTTCTTATTTCATTATCATGCAAGCTGTAGGATAGTAGAAATGCTTTATTATGAACCAGTAAAATAGTGAAGTGGCTCAACCCATTACACTGCTGGCACAATGAGCTTCGTAATAACTGAATCAGGAGCGCAACAAAAAACGCGTTGGCTGCTTGACTGTTTTTCTTGACGCGGCTGATTTGACCGCGGTCAACATACCGTGATATTCTCAGCACAACATTTCTTGTTTCTTGTTAATAAAGAGAAGAAAGTGCAGCCTTTTTTGTTTCTAAGCTATATAACTTTTTGTTCGAGGAAATATAATAAGTCTAATTATAAAAAGGTGTCTGACGTTTTAAAACAAATACAGATTTTTTTAATTTTTGATATAAAAAGATAGTTAAAATACCATAAGTACATGACCGTCCTCATGGTTCCAGTGAGTTAACATGTTAAATCACCATATATTCACCTTTTGGTGTAACTGTTTTTTCGTTTGTTTGTTTTTTTTAATGCATGTTTAAATACAACACAGATACTCTTTACACTTCTGGCAAATTTTAAGGGAATGTCATTAAATCACAATTTTTACCATTGCAAAAACTTCAACATTTTTCAATTTTCAACGAAATCAAACCCAGACATTTTCATCTGAAAATGGAAATGGAAGGTTGTTCTTCTGGCTGTCGACACAAACAGACATGTTTTCCTGCTCTCGCATACTGCTCTGAGAGATCTATCTGTTGAAGCTTCTGATTGGGTCACTGCTCTTGCGGTTGACCGTTCTGTTAATTACCCGCACTGAAACAATTTGTTTAAAGTCGAATCTGCTCAGCAATGGAAACACATTCCAGAAGGTCTCTGCACAATGTCCTTTGAGATTCTCGGTCACCCAGGTGGATTTGTTGGAAATTTGAGTCGTGCCGACTAGATTTCCATAAAATGATAATGCAGTTGCTATGACTCAATATTTCGATGCCTCTACTACTCTGTTGTTGAGATAGTCTGAACACATGACGTTTGGAGGTCTTGAGCTATTGACTGAGGAGGTGAAGACAGATGGTGCTCTTAACTTTTGTGGGACTTGCTCATATTTATGCTATAGTTGAGAGAGAGATTTTATTTGTCCCATAAAAAAATATTTACCTATTACAGCAGCAACCATAAAAGCCAGTAAAATAAAAACACAATGTTTAACAAAGATTAAAAAAAACATGAATGAAAAATGAGCAGTGACATCAATATGTTCAATTATTCAAAACATCTTTTTGTATAGCGTTCTCAAATTTAGAACAACACGAGCAAATTCCTTTTCATTTTTAAATAAATAATACAGCTTTGGTTTGTTGATTTTCACAAGTGATAATTGTTTCTTTGTTTTGCTAGGTTGTTGATCATAAGTTGTACGGTAGCAGAGCAGAATTTGACGGCACTATTGATAAAGTACTGGAGGAATTCGGAGTGGAACTTGTCTGCTTGGCTGGTTTTATGAGGATTCTAACTGGACCCTTTGTGAGGAAATGGAACGGTGAGTTTAGTTTTGATTAGTTTGATGGATCGATTATCTTTCGGTGTGCTTGTTGAGGGACAATTTTTCACCATTCTGGTTAATATCGGTTTAGTCATTTAATTAAACTTTAAACTTTAAATTTTGTATTTTAGATTGCATGTTTTATGCTACATTTTTTCCCAAAAGAAATGTTTGTCATTGTAAAATGACAGCAATTCAACAAGAAAAAAAAACTTCATTTACGATTAATTTAATACATAATCTTCATATACTGTATTTACATTTATTGAGAGTACTTGAAGCAAAGACGTCAAATTTGAAAGTGATTTACAATGAACAACGCACAGTATTTTAAGCATAGATAATTCCCACATGATGTGTATAAAACCTACACTACATTTTTATTAATGGCTGTGCCTGGATACAATAGGATATGGTGTATGGTTTTAATATTGTGCTTCTACTTTGTTTTTTTTATACAATGTTTAGCTAAACCTATGCTCTTGCATTTAACCTTTCACCTGAATATTGCCCTGATGTGTGTGTGATAAACAGGGAAGATACTGAACATCCACCCATCACTGCTGCCCTCCTTTAAAGGGGTCAACGCTCAAAAACAGGCTCTGCAGGCTGGCGTTAGGGTCACTGGATGCACTGTACATTTTGTGGCGGTAAATTCCCATTTGTTGTTTTGTCATTTCATCTAAACGTTAATTGACATCTTTGAACGTGTGTGCACATAACATGCGTGGTAAAGTGGCTATAAACAAAATGTCATGTATTGCCGTGTGTGTTCATGCACGAGTAAATTCACTTTGCCGTTTGAAATCTCATTGCATCAACAGGAAGAAGTGGATGCAGGAGCCATCGTGGTACAAGAACCAGTTCCCATTCTTGTGAATGAAACGGAAGAGAGCCTGACGGAGAGAGTTCGTGAGGCAGAGCACCGTGCCTTCCCTGCCGCTCTGGAACTGGTGGCCAGTGGAGCCATTAAACTGAGAGATGACGGAAGCATCATGTGGAAACAGTCCGTTCACAACTAGCCAGAGATTAGTTTCCTACACACTACACATCTCTACTGTAAGATGTAGTGTTGTGGTGCTAGAATGTAATTAAACAAATCGTTCACACATTCCAATCTTGAGTACATTCCATGAGCAGATAGTGCTGTGTCCCTTAATGTAGTTTACCACGGTGGAATGCTGTACAAAAAATAAATAAACAAAATGAATTGTAACCATTTTTGTAGCGCTGCCTGAATTTGCATTTGGTATTTTGATTAAACTTTCAAAGCTTGTCAGATGTCTTTCATGCCTCAAAGCATTTCATTTCAAGTGATATCATTACACAATATAAGAATGTGCTATTAAGGCAGACTGAGCTACACAACGCTAAAGAAACGTGTAAATGTCATTGCGCAGATGAAAAATCTTGGTTTTAATTGTGTAAATGTGTTACTTGAGTGTTAAAAAAACAACAACGTTTTGGCTACTTCCTGTACTGGAGTATCAAAAAACATGCAACTTTTACTCTCAACTACATTTTTTTTATTTTGAATGTGAATTAGCGGTTGCACTTTTTTTTTTTGCACATTGGAGTTTGACTGAGACAGACTTTTAGTTTTTTTTAATCGACTTTGTTGTGCCATTTTGAAACATTGAGGTGTTTGAAGAACATGAAGCGGTTCCTCACAACCATATAACTATACAATATGCATTTTTTTATATTTTAATACAAAAATAAAGAAGTTGTTTACAGAATGATTGAAGATTAAAGAGCAACTAAGTGGGAAACCAAGTTTTTCTGATGCTTCTGATCATCATTGGTCAAACTGGACATATTGCCACGTTTACTGAAACACAGAATGGATAATCTCTCTCGTCCAGCCTGACGGGAAAAACACCAGTCTCTGCTCAATCCCAATCCAGCTAACAGAGTGATGATCTCCTCTGGACAAAAACACATCACATGACACAGAACATTACAATTCAATTACATGATACGCAGTTACATTCCAAAACCTCACCTCAGTTAAAACTGTGAAAAGCGACTTACAAATGCTCAGTACTTGATCTCACCTGGTTTATTATCTGGCACAGTGACCAGATAAAACAAGCCGTGTTCAGACAGAAGCTCTGGAATCAGAGGAAAAATTCTCTCCATCACTTCTCTGCCGTGTTTTCCACCAGCCCAAGAGGCCTGGATCCCCTTGCTCCCAACCTACACACATCGCATCGGATTGTAAAATCTGAATAACAAATGCTATAAATCCAACACCTCAATATTAGCTTGACCCAAACTAGTGTTGGCGGTAGAGTGGTACCAGCTAGTAAAAAACTGGATTCAATTATTAATACTACTATTAATAATACTATTGTTAATAAACTGGATACTATTATTATATAAAATATAATAATAGTACACAACATGTTTAATGCACAATTTCCTAATGTGTTAGACAAAAGTTGTATGCCTTTTTATAAACGGTTTGAAATATACTATCAGATACCTCCTCTGATGGTGTTGCAACATAAGGTGGATTGAAAACAAGCACATCCACTTTACCATGTAACCTGGGAAGGAAGCACTGAACCTGTCAAGGGGGAAAAACAAAGAAAGAAATTGATTGCATTTGTAAATATTGCCCTTAGGGGAAGAATCAAAATTGTGTTCAGCATTAACCAACCACGATAGTTACACACACAGTGAAGTGACACATACAAACTCCATAAACTTGCTATTGCAAATGCAACTCGCTGTTTTAAACACTGCATAAACAATTATAATATTGGGTTTTAAAGTATGTCCTTAGAAAACAATTGATGCTGAACTTACCAGGTCACACATCACCGGCTGCATCTGGAGACCATTGCAGTGTGATGTTTCCCGTGTGCACAGAGCCGCATCTGGATTAACATCAGTGCATCTTAAAAACAAAACATTTTCACAGAGATTATCATTCATTCACAGATTATTGAAATATCGATTTGTCTTGTTCGTACACACAGATATAACGCTCCGGACCCAATAATGGTGGCTAGGAAGGCAGAGATCACACCAGATCCACTACCGACTTCCAGACACAGCAAAGGCCTAAAACGACAACACACCAGGGCTAAATTAATGGCCAGTAAAAAACAGGGTGGAAAAACTGTCTGGCTAATTACATCACCTGATTGCCTTCAGCCTGTCAGCATCCTTCTCCAGAGCATCCATCAGGAGGAAGGAATCTTCAGCAGGCTCGTACACCTCTGAGAAGGCACTGCGACCGGCATGAGCGAACTTAGGTGTCGGGTACATGTGAACTGCACATAGGTCTCACACAGACTGCTGGTACATACAAAATACAGCTCTGGCAAATTTGAGATGACTGGTAGATCAGGAGATGTTTACACTAGTATTGTCTCAGAAGGTCCACAATGTTTGAATAAAATCTATAAATGCAATTATACGGAAAACATTAGATGTGAGCTCATGTGCAACCTTTGTTAAACATAACATTTGCAATTTAAACTTATCGCAACCATTGGTGTATTCGCAACGTTATTATTATCAATCGATTACTATTAAAATAGAGATTTGTTATAGACGGAAAGACATTGAAGTTACGTTCACCCTTTTTTCCTCAAGTGTGCGTTTACAACTTGCCGCATAACCTCAAGTAACCACTTCCGGTTGTGAGTGCTCTTGCATTGTGGGAGATGTAGTTCTTGTTTTGTAAAGCGTTAACTTATTGTCATGTCAGCTATACGTACTGAACATATAGAGAACCGAAATTAATCACCTCACCAATATCACCAGTGTAACAATAAAAATAACAAATAAAAACTCCAAATTAAAATGTAAAAACTTTTCATTAGAAACTGTATATAAATGAAAATGTTGCAGCGGAAACTTAAACGACTGCAGCAGTTCAATGGAAATAGACAACTCTGTGGTTCAGCTGATAGATGAGGCTGTCACACGTTTTGTGATTCCATTGGAATCTTTAAAACCAAAATAACGCTTTAGGTGGCAATATAGCTAATGTTATTATTTAAAAAATAGTTTTAAGATAATTTACTAATGTTATTAAGCAAATGCTTTCCATCATTTCTCATTTTTGTCATTTGTTAATTTTACATGTTCAAGAGTGTTCTCCATCTCCCAGTAGAGACCAGCATTCATCTGTATTGTACAGCGTCTATATTTACTGCGTACTTATATGCCCCCCGGGCGCCACGGCACGGCTGCCCACTGCTCCGGGTTTGTGTGTGTTCACTTCACTGTATGTGCACTTTCACGGATGGGTTCAATGCAGAGCACAAATTCAGTATGGTCCCTAGTGGCCATATTGCCAAAAAAAAAGAAAAAATGTACTTCACGGTGTTTTGACAACATGTTTACTGTGGGGATTATAGCGCTTAACCGATTATTGTAAAAACCATTTTATACGAGTGTAATGTGAAAATTATAAGACATTTAAAATGCAAATGACGCAGCTTAGAAATATTTCCGAGTTGGAACGCGGTTCCACATTGGAGGGTTTCAAAAGAGAGTATGCTATTAAGTCTGACTTGCTTATGATGAGCACATTTTCGTGCTTTTTTAATATTTTTATTTATAAATTTACGTTTGATAATTTGCCCGGAAAATGTAGTTTAGCAAAGAATTAGATGTTGCAAGACCGTGCACTTAAGTAAATGAGCGAATCAAAAAATATACAATGTCTTTTTTTCTTTCTTGGAAAAAAAGTTATGTGTTAATAATTTACTGAAAATGTTACCGGAATATCCCATGTTAAAATATTTACTTTTTTTTTTATTCAATTTCGACAGCTGCAGTATTTTAGATAACCCACAGACGGTACTAAATGTGTGAGCGTGCGCGCGTAAAAAAAATAATAATAAAATCAGATAAGAAATGTTATCGTCACCAGCAAATGTACACATTAATACACCAAAAACGCATTTTAACTACACGTAAAAGTTAGCTAAAAATAACAGTGAAGACTATAAATTCTAAAATTATTTGGTTTCGAAGTTGATGTACTGCGTTTAGCAGAAACGTCTATACACTACACTGTTATTTGGCAGAATTCCCAACAAATCCAACTCTCCCTTCCTCTCCCTCCTCCTCCTCCTCTCTCCTGCACCTCCACCCAGCTCGACTCCACTATCCTCCAGCACGTTCTTTCGTCCGGTCAGGTGACGGTGACGCACTCCTCTGGCTCTGTTCTCTCGTGCTTGGCGTTCTGGTCGGACTAACCTTTGACGCCGATCTCCAGACGGACATTTTCAGAGATTAGAACTATCATTGCTCACCGGAATCAAATATGGGCTGTCGAGTGGCTTTCATGCTTTTAATGGTGGCTGCTTCGACGCTTGCTGCTGAG
Source organism: Paedocypris micromegethes (assembly GCA_028031935.1). Taxonomy (NCBI): domain Eukaryota; kingdom Metazoa; phylum Chordata; class Actinopteri; order Cypriniformes; genus Paedocypris; species Paedocypris micromegethes. The sequence continues at coordinate 17,887,167 of CM051501.1, read as the reverse complement.
GTGAGAACCCGACGAGCGATAGCGGCGATGCTACATGTAGACATGGAACAGTTGATGACCTAAAATATCACATTTACAGCCCACACTCACCAGTGTGGTTGTTTGCTGGTTTTGGGGAGAAATGTTGCTATTGCTAAAGGCTTATGAACGCAGCCTTTGTCATGTTGTTTGTTTATACAATAATTTATGAATACGTTTAAATGGTGTGCTTTGTTTGTAAATGGTTTGAATGTTCTGATGCTCTGTGTGTGTGCGTGTGTGTGCGTGTGTGTGTGTGTGTGTGTGTGTGTGTGTGTGTGTGTGTGTGTGTGTGTGTTTGGCACTGTTAAACAGTGTTATTCGCCATGTAAGAGGCTGAAACGATGTCTAATGTGTAAACTCCGTTTGTATTTTATCTACAAGCCCAACTCGACAATAATATTGTGTCTTGCTTTGGTAGAAAATTACAAGTCAATCAGACAACGACTGAATTTAGCTAATGCAAGATGGAGTGATCTTGTCAGTGTCGTTTAGCTGATCCCCGTGGATTTCGTTCACGATAGCGCGTGAACGCCCCCAAAGATGGCGGCGAATCACTGCAGTCGACACAACAACCACAGAGCTGCTTTTGTGCCGCGAAAACGAACAAAACGCGACGCATGGACTAACTGTACGATTACATCTTTCCTATATGTAGTTTAAACGCACACTTCGCGACTGTTTTGCCACATTTTGGCGTGATGTTGTCACCTGCTGTCTGAGGTCTAGAGGGTACCACTTTCATGGCTTTTATGGAACAGTGCAGGTTTGTAAAGGTGACGTTGCTCTGGTATGAAGCGCATTCAGGCTTCTGGTGAATAGACTCTCTGTGGCTTGCGGTGTGGCGTTCAGCAGGTGAGCGACGTTGATCAGGATTGTCTGCGGTTGTCCTCACCTTGACTTTCAGCTCTGGAGATTCTGTACTGTATGCACTGTACGGTATCTATTGCTCATCTACATTACACACCAAAAAAACGATGTTGATATCTGTAACACATTTTCACAATCGTGTAGAAAGCAATGTGATTTGTCTTGTGTTTCATTCTAAGAGTAATTTTGAAATATCTTGCATCACAATTTTCAGTGTCATATGATCCTTTAGTAGATCTTTATGCTTTTGCTACTGCTCGGTGATGTTGAACTATTAGGTAAAAGGAAGTTTTGGCCTCCAGAGTGTCGTCTATAATGAGCGCATTGGGACTTAGTCACATTGGCAGAGGTTTCTTGAGATTGGATTTAACCCCAGACTGAAGAATACTAAACATGTGATTAACACTGCTACGTGACTAATAATTGGCCTGTCTCTGAAGATTTCTCCAACATTCGCTTTACTGTGAGTCATTGACACTACTACAGGTAGCTACTTAAACATGTATAGTCTTTCAGTTTCTCAGTATTGCCTCAAGGCACTGCATCAAAATTGTACTCTGCATTTAACCAACCAGTGAAATGACACACACAAACCCGGAGCAGTGGGCAATCTTATGCCGTGGTCTTATGGGAGTCTGTTCTTGTGGGATGGCATTGTGGGCAATTGGACATACGGAATGATATTCCAGACATAATTTGATGTTGAGTTTCTGTGTTGTGTTCATTTTGAAACGCATTGTGTATTCACATATTACACACAGTTCGCATACTTGAGTTTTATAAACTTATAAATCTCTGTGAGGCTAACTCACGATTAAGTCACTCTAGAGGGAACCAAACATCACAAACGTTGAACACTTAACACTAACATGCACACAAAGAACTAGCTGCTAAAGACAGAGAACACGAGTTTAACTACACGACCGAATGAACAGTAAGCAAGGGCAACACGTGAACAAAATCCTCACTAATCATTAATCAACTACAAACATAACGAGAAGGTGGATAAACAAGGACGTGATAAACGAACACTTATTTTTATTCCTATTAAATAAAATGTTACTACTCAACGATACGCATCATATTCATTTTACAGTATGCATCAACGTCACAGCCCATTTGTGAATGTACATTTGTGCTCCGTACTTGAGAAATTTACACTACAAAAACTCACCATACCTGTATGCCTACTGGGAAATCATCTCATCAAACGTGACATGCTGACGTGGATGCAGCTGTGAAGTTGCTTTAGGGAAAATGTATTTTTAAGAGTTTTGTGATGGAAATCTCGACAAGACCAAAGTCAATGTCAAGTTCCATATACAGGCATTTGAAGATTGCCCTGTGCTTGTTTCATGTTGGTTCTTCTTGTGTTTTGATTTCAGGAGACTACAGACAGCAGCACTGGACAGTTGGCTGAGCCTCAGGTGGCCATGTTCTGTGGGAAACTTAACATGCATATCAACGTTCAGAGTGGAAAATGGGAACCCGATCCAACTGGCACCAAGAGTTGCATTGGATCAAAAGAAGGCATCCTGCAGTACTGCCAAGAGGTACATAATGCTAAATATTAGGAGAATTGAAATCAAACTCGCCTCACTTTAAAGAGGATTTGGTGTCAAGGAAAAATGTAGATTTTTTTTTGTCTTGGAAGAAAAAACTCTTTAAAGAAAAGTTTTGTGACTTGTGACTTGATCCTTATTTTCAGTTCTTTAAGGTCGGTACAAAAATGATTGTTGCTCTTGTATTACCTTGGACACATTCAACAACTCTATACTTTCAACTTACTATGTTTTTTCAAGTTACTATATAGCACAATAAAATAATTGTAACGGTTTTCTGTTTTCTTCAGGTTTACCCAGACTTGCAGATCACAAACGTTGTGGAGGCAAATCAACCTGTGAGCATCTGGAACTGGTGCAAAAAAGGCCGCAAGCAGTGCCGCAGTCATACGCACATCGTGATTCCATACCGCTGCCTGGGTGTGTGTGTGTGTGTGTGTGTGTGTGTGTGTGTGTGTGTGTGTGTGTGTGTGACCACACTTAATAGAGTGTTTCTTGACGGGTTGCTTGATATCCTGCTTTTGTTTAGTTGGGGAGTTTGTGAGCGATGCTCTGCTCGTTCCCGATAAGTGCAAGTTCCTCCACCAGGAACGCATTGACATGTGCGAGAGTCATCTGCACTGGCACACCATTGCTAAAGAGGTCAGAACGCACAGTGCTTTGCTACTTTGTGAACATATAGATGTAGCATATTTTTCCAGATTTGTGTAATGGTCATGTTATGAAAGAATAAGCTCATCACCATTGCCTTGTTTAGTTGTAATACAAGAAATGCTAGGTTTGTAGCAGTATTACTATTGTAATTTACTATATCTCCTATTTTCTCTCTCTGTAGTCATGCGGAGATCGTAACATGAACCTCCATGACTATGGAATGCTGTTGCCTTGTGGTATTGACCGTTTCTGTGGGGTGGAGTTTGTTTGCTGCCCCTCAGACTCTGAGAAAGAGATGGAAAGTGCGGTAGTGGATGAGGAAGACTCTGATGTGTGGTGGGGTGGCGCGGAGATGGAGTACAGGTGCTCATGATCTTACCTCTGTCTTTACTATGCTAAAAATCCGGTACCGTGTTTTACGCAAATATAAGCACCCCTTTTTTCCAATTTTAGACGCTCAAACGGTGCTTGAGCTCATATTTGAAACGTGCGCATAAATATAAGCATCCGTCTTTCTATATTTAAAGTCGGGAGCAATCACATATAAATGGAAATACGTCATCTTTATGCAGCGATGCGCTTCTGCGTTGTCCTCTTTTCTATAAGTAATTGTTCCATACATGCATATATGCTTTTATTTCCTCAATTAAAGCCACGCAGCGACACATGGCTGTGGCTAAATTAAGTGTTAAACATAAAATATAAATGTTTAATTAATATTGGAACAGATAAAGACGACAAACCAAATAGCAGCGCAAATCATAGGCAAGAAGTGAAAACCAGGGGAGAAACACAATAACAATTCTCGGTGTACTGCACAGATACGCAACTTGAAGCTTCTGATAAAGACCTTGGTTGACAAAGGCTCATTGAAAACAATGAGGTTTCTGGGAGTAGGAGTTCCGGTCTTGCTTAGCCAGAAATGTCAGTCAGTAAAAAACCGAGGGGGTGCTTATATGTTTCTTTAAATACGGTAGTTGTGTTCCAAAGCAACTAATACATGTAATATATAGAAGTCTTTACCAAAATGGTAAAACAACCCATTGTAGCAAAATGGTAAAACAACCTGGTTTGTTTGGCAGTTAATCAGTCACAGTTACAGAATCAATACAGAAACAGTTATAGAAATAATATGTACAAATCAATTTGCATTTTTGATCATGACTATACACAGAACAGATTGAGATTTGTACCTTTATTATCTGCAGCATGACTCCAGACACAGAGGTGAAACCTGCTGTCACTGGGGGGCTTGAGAATGCCAATGAGGAGGAGGGGGAAATTATGGATAATGACCAAGATGGAGACGGTGTCTTGGATGAGAAAGAAGACAATGACGATGACAGGATTATTGACGAGCGTGATAACAATGGGCAGACTACCAGCATTGCCATGACGACCACCACAACCACAGAGTCTGTGGAAGAAGTCGTTCGAGGTAAGGAAGCAAGGGGGGCAAGTGTGGGAATAAGACATTTCTAAATACTTGTTTTATATTACACATCAAGCTTTGCCGATAATTCTAGACGTGTGTGTGTTTGCATGTTTCCTGTCAGAGGTGTGTTTTGCGAGTGCAGAAACAGGCCCATGCAGGGCTATGCTGCCCCGCTGGTATTTTGTACGTGAGAAGGGCCATTGTGCCCCTTTCATCTACGGAGGCTGCGGAGGAAACCGCAATAACTTTGAGTCAGAGGAATACTGTCTGTCTGTCTGCAGCAGTGTGTGTAAGTCACCGACAGACTGTGTGTGCTACTAACATACTATGTGTGTCACACCATTATGACCAAATTTCCTTTCTTTCTGTGAAACAAACATGGGTGGCATGCTGAGAAAATAAAGATGTAGGAAAATTGTCATTCATCCATCTTTGCTTCGATCTCTAATGTGATTTTCCTATAAACAGTTTTTAGGCCTTTTACTTGAACTGTCTTTTTAGATGTAGTTTTTACCTTTTTCTGAACTCTTTGTTCTTTGCCTCGCACCACGTTTCCACTGCCAACATCATCTTAAATACCTCTCTGACATTCACTAGCTATTTTTATGGGTCTGTGTGTGGTTTATTAAGATAATAACAAGTCTTTGAGTCTCTTTGTTTTAAGTAGCAGATACATTTGAATGGTTTTAACTAAATTTGTACATCATTATACTGCATCTCACTACAGGTCACATCTATTAGGCCAAAATGAATGTCTCTAATAGAATGTTTTCTAAAGAAGCCTAGAATTGCAACTTCAGTGAATTGGTTTCCAGGGAATGTTTAATAGTCTCTATAGAGAAAAGTAATACTCTGTTTAATGCAGAGTTAATTACATTACGTTGTGTCATTTTCTCACCCTCCCCATCACATGGTTGCTTAGATTTTGCTCCCGTACAAATTGTTAATCTATTTTTTTGTATGTCTTTTTTTCTGATTTATAGTGCCCACCCCTTCCTCCAGCCCTCTAGACACTGTGGATCACTACCTAGAGACCCCAGCAGACGAGAATGAACACACTCATTTCCTAAAGGCCAAAGAGAGTCTGGAAGCCAAACACCGTGAGCGAATGTCACAGGTGCGTCCCAGAAAAAAAAAGAATCAGACATCTGGTAAAATATCTTTGAAACAAGTTGATGCAATGTAGGATTACATTGATGCGTTTTTATTATAGTGTAACCAAAGAGTGTAACACTAATAACATTTGCACGGAAAGACGATGCAACTGCCAGCAACTTTGTGAGCCCTTGAACTAAAAAATAATTTGACTATTGACGTTCCTTCTTATCACACAGACACCGATTTTATTCACTGGTCATTTATTATCAAAATAGAAATGACATGGAATTAGTGCTCTACAAGCATATTTGGTGAAGCCATTAAAAATAATCTACTTTTCTGAAAGGTGATGCGAGAATGGGAAGAAGCTGAGAGGCAAGCAAAGAGTTTACCACGCAATGACAAAAAAGCTGTAAACCAGGTAAAGTTATTGTATAGAATAAATTGCTGGCTACTTATGAAGCGTGATTTTGCATCATGTAATTACCACTTCCTTTTGAAAGCTTTTGTTTCCGAATGCGTGATGTCTATTTTCTGAATACAGCATTTCCAGGAGAAGGTGGAGGCTCTAGAGCAGGAGGCCGCCAGTGAGCGACAGCAGCTGGTGGAAACGCACATGGCTCGAGTGGAAGCTCTACTGAATGACCGCCGCCGTCTGGCACTGGAGAGCTACCTCTCTGCACTGCAGGCTAATCCACCCCGGGTACGCAGGTTTCGGCCATCATATGCAGACTTGAGTCATGTTGCCTGTTTCCCATCTGCAGCTATGTTTTCTTACTGACCCAAAATCTCATAAGAAGAAAGTCCTTGTCTTAAATCCTAAGAAGAAACTTACAAATGTTTAAAAGCACACAGGTTCGTGTTCTCAGTGGAAAGCATGTCAGTGCCAAGCCGAAAAGTGCACCATATGGGGATGATCTATGCTATCTTTAGAATGTTGACAGTGGGACCTGTAACCAGCAGCTTGTGGCCTTTTCTCAAAGGACAAGGATCATTTCTTCTCTTTCTGTCTTTGCTGCAGCCACGCCATGTGTTCAGCCTCCTTAAGAAGTATGTGCGGGCCGAGCAGAAGGACCGACAGCACACTCTCAAACACTTCGAGCATGTGCGTATGGTCGACCCCAAGAAGGCCGCCCAGATTCGACCTCAGGTATGCAACATTGATGCTTGAGGGTGGAAGTAATTCATCATTTATAAATAAAGTGGAAAGTGGAATGGATGCATGTTTGCATGTTTTGGATTAGAGCTAATACAAGACATCATGGTGGTAGAGAATAACACAGATCTAACATTAAACTTGATTCATAAGCAGGGTTAAATTCATATGGAAATGAGGGCATTAGCTGGCAAACTTTCAAAGGGAAATATATTAACAGTGGTGTTAATTAAATGTTTCAACATGTTAAGAAATAGTTGTTCATGCTGATTATGGGTTATCAATCTGCCAAAATACTTGTTTATACTTATTGTTTCCATAAAATGTTCATAAGTCTTAATTTAGAATTATGATGTTGTTGTGGTTAATCTTGGTTAGGAGTTTGAAGTGGCAAATATTCTCATGTTGTACAGAGGGTTGTGTTTTCAGCTGCTGGGCATGTTACAGGATTTCCTAGCATTAAAGGCTCACTGACTATGACCTCAGGTGTTGACCCATCTGCGTGTGATCGAGGAGAGGCTGAATCAGTCGCTTGGGCTGCTGTATAAGGTGCCAGGAGTTGCTGAAGATATACAGGATCAAGTTGGTGAGTTTCTCCGTTTTAACAAACATCCAGTACGGATTCAACGTCCAGATTTTTTTGTTCAAACATCACTGCATTTAAAAATGCCAAAGAGGTCTTTAGATATTAAAAGACACATGTTTTTCGCTGAAAATAATATGTGGATGAGTTTCTGAAATGTATTCATACTTGCATTTATTGTATTTACATGAATTTAAGCGCCTCCCTTATTTTAGACGCTAAAACTTGGGGGGTGCTTAAAAAATAAATACGAAAATTATTATTGGAACAGACAGAGACAACAAACCAAATAGCAGCCATAGGGCAGGGCTAATGGCTAGCAACAAAGTTGCAACAGACGTTGGCGAAAGCATCAGGCTGAAACAGAACAGTCAAACGAAAAGATACGCTTGGGTCTGCTGCACAGGGCAAAACAATACTTTGCAGCAATGATCATAGTGTGGCTTCTGATAAAGACCTTGCTAAAAATGGCTGTAGCTGCGCTCACTAGAGTGCAAAGGCTCATGGGATTTGCTGAGGCTTCTGTGAGGTGGAATCACTAGAATAGATTTATTTTGATCAATTAATCAAGTAAAATGAAAAAAAAAAATCGAAGTGCTACGAGTCACAAGTCAGGTTTGGAAAGGAGTATTCTAAGAGAAATCTTTAACAAGAGAGATCTTCGTAATTTTTCTTTTTTTGAAAATTTGTGCCTGAAAAGTCAGAGAGGAGCTTATATTCACGTAAGTGTCACTGTTCCATAAAAAAGCATTTCTATATCTCATTGTGAATTGTGTGGGCGGCGATTAGTCTACTGGGTATTGGGACATGAAGTATTGGGACATTGGGTATTTTTTGGAGTTTAAATGTCACCTGAACTTTTTCTTCTCAGAGCTTCTGCAGCAAGAGCATAGAGAAATGTCTGCTCAGTTGGCAAATCTGCAGAGTGACGTGAGGGTTAGTTATGGTAATGATGCCCTGATGCCAGACAGCAGTACCAGCATGGATCTTCTGCCTGCTGAAGACACCGAAGGCTTTGGAATTATTCATCGCGAGAGCTTCAACCAGCCCAACACACACAACGAAGGTATCTTCATATATGAGCTAGTGGGGAGAGGGGAGATGTGTGAGCAGTGTCCAAACAACAATAGATCTAGATCAGTATGTTCATCATTGCCGAGAACTTCTGATGCTCTATTACAACTCTCTTCTTTTCTTAAGCGCTGATCTCCAAAAATGACCTTACCAAAGAAAGAGAAATGGAGATTTAACAAAGATTGTTTATTACTACATCAAACTAGAAGTACAATAGATGTGTGAATAGTGATAGTGAAGTTCTCCTGTAAAATACATAAACATTATTGGTCTGCTTCTGTTGATCTTATGAATTTGATATTTAGCAACTCGGAAAGAGCGGTAAGCAGCACATTATTTTAATGCAACCAGTGCAATCAACTGTACATCTATTTTTTTTATTTATTTTTTGTAACTTTTTTTTTTTTTTGCAAACTCCACACAGATTTTAAATAAAATATAATGCTATAATATTAGACAGGCCCCATTGAGTCAGGTATCATTTTAAGTCACTTTTTAAGCAAAAGTGAGTTTTGCGTTCCTGGCCACTATTACTTTTGCGGCTTATGAATTAACCAGTGAGCAGCAGCGATGCTTTAGGAAAAGTCCGTGAAGTTGTTCTTTGTCTTCAGTTGATCCTGTAGATGCGAGACCAGTTCCTGACCGAGACCTCCCGACCCGACCAGGTACATTTATATCTAGATTACTTTGGGTTTCTGTCCAAAGAAATGAGCAAAATAGTTACCTAGCTAAGGCTTGTTTTTTTGTTTCTTGGTTTTTTAGTGTCTGGACTAAAGCTTGAGGACATTCCGGAACTAAAGATGGAAGCTGAGGAGAGACACGGCGAAGTCTACCATCAGAAACTGGTACACACCAACACCAGTTTAGATCTATTATGGTGTCACGTGATCATTTTTTAGTTTGGTTTAAGCATGTTGTTTTTATAGCCAACACACCACCTCATTTCACATATTAAATTTAGAAGTTGTCATCATGATGAAGTGATTGGCCATTGTGTTTGATGCCTCCTTTTCCTCACAGGTTTTCTTTGCGGAGGACGCAAGTTCCAATAAGGGAGCTATTATCGGCCTCATGGTTGGAGGAGTTGTCATAGCAACCATCATCGTCATAACTCTGGTGATGCTGAGGAAGAAGCAATACACATCCATCCATCATGGAATCATTGAGGTCAGTGAAAGCAGAATTATTATATAAAAATGTATTATAAATTTAGCTGAAACGATTTTGATGCATTACATCTCGGGCCCTTACATTGTGTGATGATTCGAGACTTTCTAAAAATAGAATAATTAAGTTACATTAATACACTGTATAGTTAATTTAGAAAATAAATATTTAGATATATTTATCTTGAAAAGTGGACGTCCTGAAAATTGTTGAAAGGGGAATAAAGGAAAGTCTACGTCATAAAACCTGCCAAACATAAAACATATTGCATAGTGGTATTAATAAAGCTTTGACTTATCTCAGGGTTCCTACTGGTGAAATTCTACAGTGGAATTCGAATAAGTGCACATCCTCATAACCAGATCCGAACTTAGGCAGTTCTCCCGCTCTGTGTCTGGTTTCTCGCGATTTTTGATTCACAGACTCTGAGAGTAAGACACTGAGAGAGACAGATAAATAAAATTAGTCTGTGAATAAACAGCATGTGATCAATATGATCCAGGTCTGATTTAAAGTGCAGAACTTAACACCCTTATTGTTGCAGTGTTACCAGCTTTGTTACACTTTAAACTAAAACACACTTTGCTAAAATTGGAGAAGAATGGCAGATGTCTAATTTCATTCTTTAAATAAAATTTTTCCCTATAATGTTATTAAGGTCTACTAAAAAGTTGTCAATTTTTTTTCCACCAATACCACAAAACTTTCCCCCAAATGGTAATATTTCAATTTAATTGTGTTTAGGCATAGTTTTAAATGTAAATTTTACCACAATTGCTGGAAAAACTTGAACATGTCCCTTGAAAGTGCTTGAATTTTACTTTTCAGAAAGTGTAGGAACCCTGTTAAATATCTCTGTCTACTACAGGTGGATGCTGCAGTGACCCCGGAAGAGCGCCACCTGTCCAAGATGCAGCAGAACGGCTACGAAAACCCCACATACAAGTTTTTTGAGCAAATGAACTGAGGGTTGAGGTGACACTTCCGTTAATATCTCTGGACAGCGCAGAGGACAGCACACGCATCCAACGCTGGCGCATATTTCAAAGTCCATGTGAATATTTTATTTTATTTAGGCCAGTGACATTAAACTCCAGCATTAGTTAGTGAGCGCCACACACTGATTTTGTATTCCTCTCGACACTTTTGGTGAAAGGATTTTGAGTTTTCTTTAACTATCTGAGCAAAGCGAGGTGAGCTCCAGGACGTTCAGTTATAGAATAAACATAATAGGCGTCTCAACACTGAAGTAATATTGTAAGTATGTAGTGCATGATAGACGGAAAGCCCTGCTGTCCTGACCTGCTCTCACTCTTTACTGGTGAATTGTGACTTTGTGGTTTGATTGAAATTATATCGACTCTTTGCTCTTCTGTAAAAGCGAGTTAATGAAATCTTAGGGCTTTTATTTTTAGTACATTTTCTTTTTGGTTTCTCGACTGAGAGTCGAGGTTAGCAGCTGGCGGAAACTTTATATTGTATTTTTACTGTCTTCTAATGTAAATGTTTTAATTACAGTATATGCATTCAGGGATCCTTTTCTGCTGTAGATGATATGTTTTGTGTGTGTATGTGTGTGTATGTGTGCGTGTGTGTGCAGCTCGACTCTTGTCACACAGCAGTGCCGCTGACTCTCACTTCTGATGCGCGACACCAAACATTGAACCAAACTGATGGTTGAGATGCAAATGAATTGCAAGTGTATTTGTTTGTTTTCTTTGATACAATTCGATAAAAGAGAGCAAGCTTCAAGAAATTCCCAGCTTTTTTGTGCTTTACAGTAATTAATAGTATGTGCTTCACTGTTCAAATGACATATAAAAACACTGTTAGCCTTTTGAAAAATATCTGAACGTGTATTTTATTTTTTCAATTCTGTGTAATAACAATTGAATGTGGAGCAAATCAACAAGATTATAAAAGCTTTCTAGTTTCAGACAGCAGTGCAGGCCACGTGACAGACATATCTTTTCGGTTTCAGACTGTAAAGCTGCGGCCGGATCAAGAGGCAGATCAACTATAATAGAGTGGGAATACTTTCAGACATTACTATCAGTAGGCTTGCAGAGCAGGGAATGATTCATACAAGAGCGTTTAGTTCCAGGAATGAGATTAGTCCCGTTCCACTCTTTCTGCTGGTTTGCGGTGCTTTGTTAACATCCGGCTGGTTTGCGACAACCAAAAAAAAGAAGTTCTTTTAGTGGTGTTTTATTTGCTTTGACTGGAAAAAATTCACTTTCTACACTGAATTCCATAAAAAGGTTTGAATGTCCATACAGATTTCGTGTTGCTGTGGTTATTTTCGATGCTGAAGAGGACGAGAATGGCGAGAATATTTAAGCACAATGTGAAATTATGATTGGAAATACATGTGTTCTAAACACAGAGCAGAGATCTACTTCTTTACAGACATTTTTATGATTATTTCAGTAAATACACAATATTTTAAAGTAACACTAGTAATAGCTCATTCACGGGGAGCTGGAACCTGTTGTGGATTCTGACACCAAACCTATACCGCAAATGAGCAAATCATTTACTTATTGATTTAACGTTTCAGTTAATGGGGAAGTTTGAGTTTGTGTAATGCATATTGTATTTCTGAGTACTTTTAAATGTAAATCAACTTGTGATTGTTTTTTTTCTTTCTTATCAGGTTATATCAAGCCTTTTTACCACAAAAAGGGTCACTTTTCTAAACACATGTCCAATTCTCATCGACCTGAATGATGGCTTAGGATTAGGAACACCTGATGTACAGTCCTGTCAAAAGTAAAATATATAATGCTAGAGTTAAAAAAAGACTGCTGTGGTGTGTCAGCTCAACCTTTTTAACTTTTTACTGGTACAGGTAAACATACTTGAAGAAAAAAGTAATGCAATGAAAAAATGCCTTCATGGGACTATATATTCAAATGTTGTTGTATATAAACAACAAAGCGTATTATAACTTCATCATTTCAACACCTCTGGTCCATAGTAATAAAAGTGCCATAGAAGCCCAATGACACTTCTTGTGTGACATAACGCGTACAGTGGTGCAACGAAGTAGGTTCAGTATTGACCTCTGCCCCAGAACTAGACATTGTAAAAGTAATTCAATAAGTAATTACATACAAAAGTAATAAGTAGAAGTTAAAAGTAGGCGGAAAAATAATTACTCAAGTATAAATAAGCCAAAATTCTATTTTACCCCGTTACTTGACAGCTGCTCATGTAAAACTAAATCTGGACAGACTATGAACACACGTCTCTTGGTTTCTCCGTTTGTACCGAGCTTCACTGTTCCGAGTTTGTGTGTGTCACTTCACTGCGTGCGTGTAACTTCACTGCATGGTTAAATGCACAATTACTCTATACAGTCCCTAGTGGCCATATTGACAAACTCACTCACTTTACTTTAGTTCTTTCATGTTTACAGTGAGTGGGACTCCTTAGTACTGTATATCACTCCTTACCACCCATTCAACTTTTTTGTCTTTGTCCTTCATTGTCATGACCCAAACGTAAGTTTCCATCTTCCAATATTCTAATATCTCTAACTTGTTCTTCTATTTTTGATGTCTTCTAAAAAGAGAACCACTGCATTAATCACTCTCTCTTCCTCCTCCTCCTCCTCATCTCCTATTTTGTCTCCATCTCTTATTTCCACCCAATCATTCCTGTCCTGTTTGCTACATTCCACACTAGCTACACTCCTTACTGCCATTGTGCATAAAAAGATAGGCTGAGCCAAAACAAATGAAAAGGAAAGTGAGGTGATGGCAATATGGCCACTAGCGACCATACTGAATTGGTGCTCTGCATTTTACCCATCCAAGTAAAGTGCACGTGAACGCACACAAACCCGGACCCTAATTTTTTAAAAACAAAATAAATTAAACGATTATTGATTTTATGCTGGGGGGGAAATGGGCATTATAAAATAAAACGTTACTTCAAATATGTGAAAAGTTGTTATTTTTACACGTTACAATTCCACATTTCAATTTTTGTATGTAATTAAATGAAAGGCATATAAAAATTGTCCTTTGTTTCATAAAAAAATATGTAGTTATTTCGCAATGTTATACTTGAACCAAAAATACTCCAAAGAGTAATCCAGAAATACTCCTATTTCGAACTTCGCGTGACTAGCAAGTTTCCGGTTATTACGTCAATTTGTAGTTTTAGTTTCTGGAAAAGTTTCGGTTTAATGAGATTTTTCTATTGAATGTATTTATATGTTAGTTTTTTCCACATCTCACACCCAACAATCTTACAATAACATACACCGAACTGTCCAGATGAGAAACACGAGTTAAAGCAACAACATAAATCAGAGTAAACGGCTCGAAATGCCCACAAGCCTTTGCGGTGCCCAGGAAGCAGTAAGCTTTGTTCTTCCGTGGCGTCGGACGATCATCATTGGCAAGGTTAGACGGTGTTTCATCTATTTACAGATTTTTTACAGTAACGATTAAAATTGCGTCTCTTGGTGTAGTTTTAGACCACGTATACAGTAAGTTTTAATGCTTACATTAGGTTGTGCTTGATATATAGTTATTCTAGACGAAGGGCAAACCAATCAAAGCTAAATGTGAGCTGATTTATATGTGCTTTAAGAATCATCATAGAACGCCGCGTATATAGCAAAGCAACGTACCCTTTACAAATTCTCAACACATTAAGCAGTTGTGTTACTTTTTATACGATTGATTATTTTAAGTCTTGGTGTGGTGTAATGCGCATGTCTAGTCGCTGTAGTTGAATTTGACGAGTCGTAAATAAAGCTGCCCCGTGAGCTCGCGGCCGGTTGATTGGGCTGTTGCTCTGCTCTGCTCGCCAGCATGGCTCTTCCGCGGATGCTGCAGTGGTCCTCTCTCCTCCGCTCGGCGGCGGCCATGACTCTGCGCAGAAACATCGGCCTGTCTGCGGTGCTCTTCAACAAAGCGAAGGACCTGGACCCTGTGCAGAAACTCTTTTTGGACAAGATCCGAGAGTACAACAGCAAAAGCAAGTCAGTATTCCCCTGCAGCACATCAGTTGAAACTTTTGTCAACTCATCGCATTTTTTTTGTTATTGAAAATGTTCAAATGACGCTCCGTTACAGATCCGGTGGCGGTGTGGTGGATGCTGGATCTGCGTACCAGAAGAACCTGACAGAAGAGATCACCAAACTGCAGAGGCTGTACGGTGGCGGAGACCTCACCACTTTCCCTCACTTCACATTTCCAGGTAGGGGCCAACTGCCACGGGCCATTGACGTTAGACAGGCCCCATCATTACCTGTTTTTAAGTCACTTTTAAAAACACATTTTTATGCTCTGGCTTTTAACGCTGTATGAGGTCCTATATGTTTAGTGGGTTTTACTTATTATTTTTTAGGCCGTTATTTTATTTACATTTTATTATACTGTTTTAAAACATAGGCTGTTTTATGTCTTTATTTTACAGCACTTTGGTCGACCTTGGTTGTGATTTTAGTGCTTTATAAATAAAGATGATTTTATTTTATTTAAACCCCTTCGAAATGACTCTGGTGTACCTGTAATGGCTTGGATAACTTGAGTTCCTGCTGTAAGTCTCACTGACAATCACATTCGTGAGGTCCAGTGGTAGTGAGTTACACCTGTCCAAGAGTGAACCGGCAAGGCTTGGGTGTCAGATCCAATTCCCTATCGCTGGACCATGATCATGATCTGTCACTTTTTATTTCAACAGAACCCAAGCTGGAGGAAGTGACTCCCAAATGAAGAAATGTATGTTCGTTTGTCTGTTCCCTGATAATTAATAAACCCGTCAACACCCTTTTTGTGTTCTGTGGCTTCAGTTTTGTTCAGTGGTTCAGAGTTTAAAAGCAAACAAATTACGGCACAATTTTATCAAAAAAAAAACAAAAACAAAACAAACCAATTAAATATACAACATATATGTAGACTTACAAATGTATACTTCAGTAAAAACGCATTTAACAAGATGATTACAAAAGGCACTGTCAGACTGCAACCACACTGATGAACTGGAAGGCACGTCTGAACGATCTCAGGGCAAGAGCGGCGCCTTTCACTTCCGGCCAGCAGGAGGCGCTACCGTCCCATCAGCTCATTGTTTCTACAACTTCTTTGTCAGGGAAATTTCAAGTGTTTTTGCAAAAGCTTTCTTTCCAGTTGCATAGAATTTCAGCTCCAGTGTTGCCTCTGTGAAAAATATCCTGTCGAAGTCCTTTCCTCACAACATGAATGACTGTGTGTGTTTGAAATCCCGAGGCTGGAATGGGGGAAAAAAACATTTTGTCAGATCGACTTTCATTTCACACTTGAGAAAATGGTAGGAAACAGTTTTGTGTTTTACAAAAGCAGCGTGCTGTAAATGATTTTGTTTTGGGGAAAAAAATACCAATTGTATGAAACACTTCTGGTTTCTATCAGCCCTGCGAACAAAACCAATTTGCTTTTTTAACAAAAAAAAAAATGAAAAGGTAACTTGGGAAGAAAAAAAAAAAGTGTAGTGATGTCATTAACAGCTAACCTGTCACTTTCATTGCTAGCTCTTTTCCTGTTTAATGTCCTTATTTGACAGTGCTTTTAAAATCACTTACTTCTTGAGGCGGATGGCTGTACCCTGAATGCTGGCTGAAGATGAGGAGAAGAGACAATTATTCAAGGGAACAAGAAACGCAGCAAAGACAAAAACCCATCAAACACGATAAAAATGACAGGAATCCGCTCACACAAACACTTCTGTAAGTCACGTGTAACGCTGGAGTGAGGTTCACAAGAGTTCACGCTCGTGACCTCAAAAACCCTGTGTGCTGGACTCACGTGTGCTCGGTTCTGTTGAGGTTCTGGCTGCTAATGTGTGCCACACCGTGACACTGCGGGATCCAGAACGACCTGCAATGACGGACTGCTGAGGTCACACAGTATAGTGGTGCCAGAAACATACAAGCAGCGAGTCCGAGCAGAATCACGAGCAGCCACCAACACACGTGAATGCGGAAGCCATTTGTTAAGACTTCAAATTAAACAAGTTGAAATGGCGAATAAAACTTTGAGAGTCATTGTGTATTAAACAGACACACATACATACATGCACACACACACACACACACACCACAGTGTCTCTAGATTCAGTAACTTTCTTACCTTCCTCTGTGTTCTGAGATCGTTGATACAGCAAATGCGATTTCAGACAAAAAAAGAGGAAAAATCACAAAAATAAGATACACGTTATTGTGCAGAAAGACAAAAATCTAGTCTTATTTTTGGTTATTTACAGAAAAAATAACGATAAGCATTTGAACGTACGGCTGAAGTATCCCTGTCGATGAGCATAACACGCTCCCAAGGTGCAGAAGACCACAACCAGCACCATCAGAACGACCCCGGAGACCACCGCCGCAAGGTTGAGATCATCTGTTTGCAGAGGTGTAAAGATTACCTGAAAACCATACTCGAGTAAAAGTACGGACACCTTACTGTAAAAATAACTCTGTTACTTGTACTGAATTTAGTCTCAAAAAACACAAAAAAATGTGAAAAACAAGAAACTTTTTTTTTTTAATTTTTACACCTCAATGTTTCAAAAAAGCAGAACAAAATAGATGAAAAAGAACAAAAAGCCAGTCTCAGACATATGTAATGAGTAACGGTAAGTGTCCATTCAAATGTAGTGTAAAGTAAAGAGTACAAAATTTGTAGTCAAGTAGAGAGTAAAAGTTGCTTATATTTACATAATAGTTGTCATATGTAATATAATCATTGTGTGTGCTCTGTACAAGTACAAAGTAGCCAAAAATACTTAAGTAAAGTAACAAAGTCCATTTATTTAAGTACTTTACACCACTGTATGTTTGTGTGAAGTCAAGCGTGGTCAGTGTGTGGAATAGCACAACAGTGGTGTGTAGAGCAGTGCTCACCAATCTGCATGTGAGTGCCCACACAGCTCTTCGGGGGTCCGACTCCATTTTTGGCTTCACAGTGATACTGGCCTGCATCGGTTCTGCTCACGGTCTGAAAAGTCTGATCCGGGAAAGAGATGAGAGACTGTCTGAATGTGCTCGGAATCAGGTTAAAGGAACTGTATGGGAATAATATTTTCTCAAAACTAGGAACTAATTTTTTGCTGATAGAACCAAACCTCAGACAGTGGTACAGAGCCACAGGCCACCTCCTAAAATGGATGTCAATTATTTATAAGATGCATTTCATTTTCTCTTCTCTTCACAGACAAAGTTTCATAATATTTCAATGTGTAAAGACAAAAATGTCTACTATTATTCAGAAGTAGTCTGCCACCAAAATAATTTAGCAAAATTGTGCAAAAATAACACTTTAATTACAGTTTATTGTAGACTAATGTTAAAAAGCGATGAATAACACGGTTTACGCTCGCTGGCCTCGTCTCACACTTCCTGAGCAACTGCTGCCAATCACATTCTCACCAGCCGATCAAAATAAGTATAATAAACCACGAGAAACTAGTGCCAAAACACACAAATGTGATGATTGCAATAAAAAAAAATAAAAATAAATTAATGTAAAGTTTAGTTTCTTAGAACTTTACGTTTGATGTTTTTGGGATTAATCTGATTCCATACACATCCACGTTTACTTGGCTAAAGTTAAAAAAAAAATGTTTTTTTGGACAGGTTGTGAGAGAAATGTACATTAGCAGTTGCTTTGAGGAAATCCTCCTCCAGGCATGTGAATCTGTGGCAGACGCTGTCAGGGTGACTCAGAGACAGCGGTCCGACTGTCAGGGTCCGTTTGTCGGCCTGACAATCACTCGCTCAGCAGCAGGAGAAACACAGAGACTCGCAGTTCATCACGCATGTGTGAAGTCATCGCATTATATAATAGTTTCTTCAAAAACAGTAAAATTATTCATTAATGATCCAATGAGAGTGTGTGAGAGTCTGATGAGCTGCTGCTGAAGTGAGAGAGTTCTGGAATCTGCCCTGAATCTGACAGATTTAATCAGATTAAAATGTGATTGTCACGGCACACACACAGGGTCCAGAAAAGCAGTTCAGGTAAATTGACAGCCACGTCAGACGTTTAACAACGTTGTATTGTGGTGATGCTCGCTTTACCACTGATCACATGATTTGGCTTCACTTTGTAGCCTGTCTGTTTGTCTATCTATCCAATACAAATGAGGAAGTTTAAATTACACAGTTATTAGAATAAATGATCGAGTTTGCATTTAAAAAATCAGTGCTGATCTACACTCACCAGCACACCAGTGTGTTCGTTGATGGTGTAGGTGGCGTTGGGGTGGCGGATGGGCAGAGCTCTCTTGTCTTTGAACCACGTATAGATGGCGGGTGGGATGCTGTGACCATCCCTGCAGCGCAGCTCCACCTGAGAGCCTGTGAGCGCGGAGCTGGGGATGTCACATGACGGTGTGTGTGGTGGCACTGCCAGAAACAGATTCAGCGTTAATCTGCAGCACACACACACACAGAAGCTCAGACTTACCCAGGACTTTGAGGGTGACGTTGGTCTCTCCAAGAGTGATAGTGTCGAGTGGAGCGCTGACCTCACAGCGGTATTCACCCGCGTCCGCTTGAGTTACGCGTCGTAGTCGAACAGTTGCTCCATCAATTTCAGCACGGCCAACAAAAGGTTCTTCAGAACAACCAGAGTTAAACAAACTTGTTTATTCTCAATGGTGAAACTTTTTAGAACTTCCATCTTTCTCACTTTTTTATTTTCGTTTAAACTACAGAACTTAATCAAGGAACATTTCCACCTGTAGATGACCAAGAAAGGTCTGACACTTTTTATTGTGCTTTATTAGAAATTACCTTTAAAATGCCCGTCGAAATACACAAAGGACACGTCCTTGTCTTTCTTCTTCCATTCAATGCGAGGATTCTTCTCGGTTTCCGTCTTGAACTCGCAGGAGAGCTCGGCGTCTGCGCGGAAGAAGAAAAGAGTGAGATTAGATCACTTTCCTGCTGGAGGTTAAGGTCACACTGTGACGCTAACGTGCCTGTGTTCTCCTGCACTTCCACTCTGGGAAACCGACTAGTGACCGTCACTGGGATGACTGGGATGTCTGGAACACACATGAGGACAAGATTAATGAACACAAGACGATAAATCACCATGCAGATCGGGATGAATGATCAGAATGGTCGTGGTTGCTGTGTGTAATGGTCAATTGTGCTGCTCAATTACTCAAGTCTAAACTGGACTCTGACTTCCTAACAGGAAAAGGAAACTGACCTTGCCCTTCCTCATTTTGTATGACACATTGTTTGCCTTCTTTTTCCTCCTCATGGTATTTATGGACAGCATCGACAAAACATGAAATTAATTATTCTTTAAAAAATACTAAACTTTTTTGAACATTTTGAAAACAGATTACTTTCTGACAGCTTTTGATTAACGGTTTCTTCATCACTTGTTTTGTTTTTTGGTAAAATATGTGGCATTTCAGGTTTGCATGTATGCTTTGTAGTGTAAATAAATGTTATTCGTATTTATATTATTTTCGTTTCAACAAATGAGCTAGAGCTGTCACACACACACACACACACACACACAATATTATCATCTGTCACAATATGTGAAACGTAAATGTTAAATTAGTCGCTGGAGCTCGCAGAGGTAGTGTGAAAAATCCCTTTTGCCATTGTAACTCCTGAACTTATAAAGTTACAGTGGAATTGTTTTACATCATTGAATAGAGAACATATTAAAATTCTGCGGTGGCATTAACTTAATATCATTGTGCATTTTCTATAAATTCTTAGTGGTCAAAAAATGGTACTTCAATTACTTAAAGTGGATTAAGTAATTTCCTTTTTACTGTAATATTTACTTTTGAAACTAAACCAGTTTCTTATGAAATAAAGGAATCTCCTCTTAGTTAAAAGCTCAAATGTGATGTAGTGATGTGGAATTTGGTCAGGTCCTGGATTCGTGAGTCCCGGAGTTTGTTTTTCCTTTCCTAGCCCGTGTTGCATATGTTGCTTGCTCACTGGTCATAGCCATAGTCATAATATTGACAAACAATGGACATAATGCAACAATCTTTTGCCTTTGCAATTTCACACAGCTGCTTTGAGACAGGGGTTAAAAGGAGAAAAGCGTAAATAAAATCCCACAAGCCTTCGCTATTCATTTATTCAAAAGACACGCTTTCATTATTTCAAAGCAAACAGTAAATACTAACAATATTTCAAAGCAAACAAGTGTCACCTCCTCAAAACCACAATTAATACCTGAGATGTAAAATATCACATCAATTTTGCTTAAGTCCTTAAAAACAACCGTGCTTAACAAAATAAATATACTATAAATCGTGGAGTCTAATGAAACATTTCTCTTCCTGAACCATGTAACGTCCCAATCAAAGCTAAAACTAGTAAATCCCAGTACACAAACAAAATACCACTGGTGAACTGAGCAACCACGTCAACTTAAAAGACTTCTACAGAGAGATGAAGCTGCTCAGATGTTCATTTCTTTTGATGCTTCACTAAAAGCCAACAGCTGCAGGTTAGTCACTTTCCCGGGCCACAACAGCGGGTTCTCCACGCGAGAGCTGAGTGAACATGGAGACGTCTTAGGTGACAACCTGACACAAACCCTTCAAGAGAACAATTATCAGACTGAGACACACACACACACACACACACACACACATGTCACTCTAAAACACTCGAGATCCCAAGTCAGCAGAGATACATAAACGACTTTGGAGCAGCTACAGTAAAAGCTCATATGTTGCTTCCACTATTTGTATGAATTTAATATTTTACATAGGCAAAATCACAGTGCAATTCTATATAATTAGAAATGTTTTATGGATTTTGACAATAATTTTGAAATATGCTGAGAATTCCTGTGTTATACAGCAGAATAAGAAACACCACAGAACATAATATTGATGGAGTAGTGTTGTAAGTTTGATCATCATGTTAGAACATGTGTCAAAATCGAGGTCGGGGGTACGGCCCACTATACAGTAACACCAGCCTGCAAAACTCTTACACATGGAGGTGTCATTGGTGATATTAATGGCCGGGCGCAAGGAAGCACACAAATTACAGCTTCTTAGATCTGGAATAATATTTCTGTCTGTTTCATCCATGTTTGTTATAGATAAAGTGTGCTTTATAAATGTTTATCCTGTTCGTCCCTCTGTAGCGAACCTCTAGAGAGTTTGTAAAATTTGGCTCCTCGTGCAATTGAGTTTGATTTCCAGAAAGACTATTCAAGTTTGTTAAGTAAGAGAAAACAAACAAAGAGCATCTGTGTGTGTGTGTGTGTGTGTGTGTGTGTGTGTGTGTGTGTGTGTGTGTGTGTGTAACCTTGGACGGAACAGCTGGTACTGACAACTCCACAACACACTCACGAGCAATGTCTGATTTACAACCGCTTTCTCTGTCATTCTGTTGTATGCACACGCGCGCGCACACACACACACACACACACACACACACACACACACACACACAATATTTCTGTCGTAGAAATTCTCCTCAAATGTCAGAGTGAGAATCAGTAAAGCAATGATCAGTGTTTGTAGTTAAGACAGTCTCCAGTTAATCGATCCTGTCAGAACCAAAGCATCGGTTGTTTACAAACTGTTTGTGAAACTACTACAGTGGTTTCAATGACATCACTCGATTTTAAAGTTTCATCACTGAACCTCAGAAAGTTTCGCCTGTCCTTTGGGTGCACGCGAGTTCTGATTAATTGAATGATATTCCGTCACATAAAGTACATCAGCAGTGAAACACGCAGGTATTTACTAAGAGTATAAGAGCGGTCTAATCCTATTCTCTAAAGGCGATAATGAGACTTTAAGAAGATCACATGCAACAAAGCACTTACTCTGAATTAATATCAGCAAAGCCATGGACACAAACATTTTATCCGAAAGTCGAAGAGCCTCCGAGAGAAATCCAACAAGGAAAAAAAAGAGTCGAGTGTGCGGCTCCTGTCGCTGTTCTAACGGCACGTGCGTAAATCACGGCCGAGCGGAGCGTGATTGATTCGCCGCGTTATCGATGAAAACTGAGAGGGCGCGCGGCGCGGGAGCCTGCTGTGTGTCGCCGGTGGACATGGGCGGGGCTATGCGAATTACGCGCGCACTCAGCGTCGTGTAAACACGATGGCGTAGTGACTGTCTGTTACAGTGACTGCTAAAGTTTGCGATCAGTAGTCGACATTGTTTAAGACGTTAGTCTAAAACTAATCATCTAAAGTCAACTCGGGCTATTGTGCTGAAATTTAGTTTGATGAGCTGATCTCTCACCTGTTGCTACACTTCTGTAGTGCTTTTACTTTTTTCAGTACATGTGAAATCAAATATTGTATATCAAAGTTCTTGTAGAGACTACGTAAATATTAACAAACAAAAAGCAACAATATTGAATACTTAGCCAAATATTGCTTGTGCTTAATTGATTACTTAGCCGTCTCTAATACCCCCTTGGACACAAGTGTGTCAAGATAGCTTATCAGTACAATTCATCTTGGTGAGGGTTAGCCTAAAGACCATCAAACAGACCATCATCCACTTGACCCTCTGGACAGACATTCTAGAAGCACAAATAAATCTCAAGCACCAAAGTATGAATCTTATGAAAGACCATGCTTGTGCAGTATTAAACACTGATTAGAACTGTTTAAGAAAGTCAATTTAAAAAGGGAACTGATTTAAAAAATGAAAAGCAAATAAGAAAATGGCGGTGGGAGGTGTCACGGAACACGTGCTAAACCACTCAACACACAGAAGTCACAGTGGGCAATGGCAGAATATCCATCACAGACCAGAAGGTGAGATGGAGACTGAAAGCTGTCACACACACACACACACACACACACACACACACACACGCACGCACACACACACACACACACACACACACACACACACACACTCAACAGCTGGTCTGCACTGTTTTGCTAGGGGGCTGTAAAGTATCAAATACCCTTTCGACATTAGTGCAGCCCTCCGGCTTGAATACACAGCAATTTTAAATTAACAGGAAAAATAAATATGGAAAAATATTATGGCTGAAATAAATATATACACATTTTCTCCAAATGAAAATGAATATAAAATACTTACAATCAAATTTTGTAGCATAACATTTGGTAAATGTTACACACACACACACACACACACCAACACACTCACAGACGCGCGCGACAGAACACCTGTCTGCACACAACACAGGCAGCAGCTGCAACAATCCTGACAGTCACATTCACTTTTACAAGAGTGTCTTTGTCTTACGCTGGCATAGTGCTGACTACTAATTTTACTCCTACACGCACATATCTATGGCTGAACGGTCAAGGTTGGAGATGTTCACATACAGAAAGCAGCAAGCAATGCTTTTCCTCTTTAGCACTCAATCACATCTCATCAGCATAATTTTTTTGTCAGTTGTTAAAAACTACACTTTTAAGGTGTTATAATGAACACAGGGTTCATTATTTTCACAGGGAATGTCCAGGGTTTAATTCAATGCACTGGGCTGCCAAATTGTAGGTCACTAATAGTCACTGTAGGTCTTTCTGTGTGGTGTTTGCATGCTCCTGCTTGCGTCCACCAATCCAGAAATGTTATTATAAGTAATAAAAAATTCATGGATGTCTTACTTTTTTGCTATCTGTAAGCTTATTTTCTAGTCCGGCAGGAGAAGCTTCCAGAAGACCATTTCAGTAATCTAGCCATGAGCTCATAAAAGCATGGGTGAGTCTTTCTGTACCGTGACAAATTGTGGTTATTGACGTGGCTTTTTTTTTTACAGTTTGTGAGGACGATAGATAATATTTAGTCAAAACACAGACTCAAAACTTTAATCTGGTGCTTTATTCTTTTAGTTAGTCAAAAGCAATAATTCTAGAAAAATTAAAAAGACATGCACGCACTGGAACAGTACTCAGCCACTCTGGAGCCGCCTGTCCAGTGGTACGACATAAGCTGCACACTGCTCTAAGTATGAGTGTAACGTCACTGGATGGTTAAATGCAGAGCACAATTTTGATACGGCCCCTAGTGGACATTGTGACACACCCACTCACTTTATGTGTTAACCTTCAGTTCTAAGGTTTATCATCTTATTATCTGCAGGAAGGATGCTGTTGTGGGTTATTCAGAGGCTTTTTTTAAGGGTTGCTAAAGTTAAATTTGGGTAATGTTGTGCAAAAACACAACATGGCTTTATGATATGTGACAATATGATAAAACAGAAAATTTTCCACACATTTCTGGAAATTACAGCCACAAATTCATCAGAATTGTGGAATTTCAAGGAACCGTAATAGCAGAGCACCAAAGGAAACCGCACACAGCTTGATTGCCATCACACGTTTCTCTACACAAGCTTCTTGGAATTTATAGTTTGTGGTCAGAAATTCAGTGCAGAAAAGTGCAAATGTTAAAACTGCATTCTTATTCACAGTTTTAAAAGCCAGAACATTTAATTTCTAGAATCATTTGTAGTGATGCTAACGCTTGACGTAATATTAAATAAGCAGTATCTTTATATTTGCCGGGAACTGTGCTAATCCCAAAGATCAGTATTAATCTTCTAAAAAGTGCTAGTCTATTACAGTGCGATTGTAAAAGACATACAAAACAACTGTAGAAGCTGAACTTTTCTTTATTTAACCAATGCAATTCAAAATGTGGTCAAGAAAGTGATTACTGCTGAGGGGACACAGTTGGAGTCTCGGTTGCACATTCTGGAGGCAAAGACTGTCTGGAAGATGATGGCACTTTTACCTGTAAAGCATAGATCATGTCAAAAATCAAACTTGGGAGTTTAGTACACATTACACAATCACAAAATAAAACCACGTACTAGTTTTTCTGCTCTTTTCCGCAGCTTCTTCCACAGTGTATATTGAGCCTAAAGAAAAAAAAGCAAGATTAAACATGCTAGAAAAGCATTAGCTAGTGACCAATTCCAGAAATGATCATACAGTCAGATTGACCGGCAGTGACAAGCCCTGGGCTCGTCGTCGTTTCCCCCATTCGCTCTCTCCGACTGGATGAATGGCTGTGACCTCATACCGCGAGCACATGCCTGTGCTGGCCACCAGAGGGCCGCCGCTCAACACCACATGATCCTCACATCTGATTGAAACAGTGTGTTACAGTGTGAAAATGTTCACTACAGGGATCAGACTGAGAGTTCACCTGTATAACCACACCATTCCATTGTGACTTTGGGCTGATTTTTCTTTCACTTCCTCCTGTTTAAATCTGCACAAAATAGACAACAAACCATGAATCTCAAGAAAAGTCCATATTCTACAGATTCAAAATGTTACACTAATAATATGTTTATCAGAGAGCAAATTTTTATAAAAACTGAACTCACATTTTGCTTCTATTGGAATATAAATTACAAGCTTGGCGTTATCTGGCTTAAGGAGTAGGCTTACTCTCAGCACATATAATACAGTAAGATATTGTTAGATGCTGAGATTAACTGTAAAAACATTTAACGGTTAAACTAGTGATAGAACTGTGTCTATCTACTTCCAAGACATATTGATAAGGAATCTTTAATTCACTCTCGGTGCAGTAGAGCAGAAATATGAGAGAAAACGAGCTGATTACTGCAGTAAAACTCATTCTGATTATGTCAGTCTCACCAGCGACATTGTGAAGAGAAGGAACCTCACGACCTTCACTTGTTCTAGACAATAATTGACTGGACACTTTCAATAAATGTTTTTTATTCTACATGTTATGCCATGGTATGTTCTGCATTGCAACTTGTAATATTAAATTTGGGGGTTTTAGAGCTAAAATGAACACAGTGAATTTAATCATAATAAAGTACATTAATGTTGAGTTAAACTTGATGCCAAAATGATTCTATCATTCAAGTTACTGGTTACTGGAGTTACTGGAACTGGAACAAGTTACTGGAAGGCCTGTCTTTGTCTATAAATAGTGTTTAATGACTGCGCTTAATGAATTTTTTTATACCATTGACAGTTAACATTTTTTGTGAAATTACTTGCCTGGCAATTTATGGCATCATATTTAGATTGATCAATATTATGTTGGTTATCTGGTTATCACTGCATGCAATTGACGAAAATAGAAAGAGTGAAATGCATCAACAGTTTTGAACATTTTTGTTAAATAAAATACAGATAAAGTATTGCTCTCCTTATATTTTATCAAAGATTTTTGCAATATCAATAAAGATATGCAATATCATCTTTGTAAAGTAACAAAATAGAATCAAATACAACATCGTGGCCTGTGATTAGTCATCTCTGTTTCAGCAGCAGCAGATGCCAGCTACTAAAGGATGTGCAGATCTTTAACTGGAATGTTTTGTGTACCTGCTGTTAGAGAAGATCTCGAGGGCCACCGAGGGCGAAACCTCTAATGGCTCCCAGGGCAAGTTTTTGTAAATCAGCTGCATAGCACCACAGCTCAGACTGTGCAAATGTTCCTGCAACACATATCAATGTTTAAGTTCATACTCATTAAAAAAAAACAAAACAAAGCTAAATTCTGAAAACAGTAGGTAACAAGTAAGGGAATCTATAACTCAGCATCAGTTCTGACCTCTGTAGGGCTCCAGTTGTCCAAACAAGGATCCAACACCAAATCACAACAGAAAGCACCGTCAGTCACTGACGACACAAAAGCACAGAGTACAGTGTGAAGACTGAGAGATGAACGAACGAGTGTGTAGTGTCTACCTGGCACTTCTGGAATCTGCAGTAGCTCTATGCTGTATTCATCTTTAAAAGCTCCGTCTAGCACCTGGCCCAGGAGAGCCGCACAGGACCGCCAGTACGCCTGGCACATGTTCACAGATGAGAGATTTCACAACAAATATAAAAATGAAAAAACAACAACAGTCCTGTAAAGGCATTCACAAAGGCAATACTCATACCTGATTAACTAACTGTGGGTCTTTGTCTTGGAAAGTGAGAAAGCTGAGGTCACAGGAGCGGCTCAGAGGTTGGTGCATGTGCCAAGGCTTCCCATCCACTAGAGCCAGAGCTGAACTTTTCATGTGCCACTCAGTCAGATCTGGAAAATCATATGGTCAAAATCAGCGAGAGCGTGCGCACGCACACACACACACACACACACACAGTCTGATTTCTGACCCAAGAGATGTATGTTATTACTGTTACTCACGGCGTGCGCAGCTGTAGGGGGTCGACACGCCCCGGTTCATGACGAGCAGGGCCCCTTGTGTCCCGGGACCCTGTAGGGTCACCTCGATCTTTTCTGTGCGCGGGTACAGGGATCTCTGGCGAGCTTGCTCCTCAGTAAACAGACGGCTGCGATGTCCGCGCACTTCTGCGGAAGAAAGGCGCTTGGCTGATGCGCTGGACGTCAAGCCTGTGCAGAAGAAGCAACTCGTCGTTTTAATTCATAGCATCTCTCAAAACACAAGGAAAGTCTGACCAACCGCACAAAACATGGCGTTAAGACGACTGCTCAACGTAATAATATATTTGTTCTCGTTTTCGAAACAAATAGCGTATTTGTGCAGAACACATGCTGTTTTTGTTGCTGGACAGCAGTGACAGTTACAGCGGAACTATGAAGGTCAGTACAGAGGAGTGATCGTTTATGTCTATAAGCTTACGGCGCTGGAGCATCTGGCAGACTTTCCAAGTCTTCATGGTGAGATTTACACAGGTTCTGTTACAATACGAGAGAATTGTTGAAAAGTTCAACCATTAAATTCGCGCAAAAATCCGAGACCAAACATGCGTTGAGCGGTGTGCGCAGCGATAATAATACTCCGTGCGAACCCGTAGAGCCGACCTAGTGTTCCGCGTCAGTTTTCTTCCCCCATATTATTAAGTGTAAAGTGTTATTTTGTGTGTACAACGACTACGATTTAACTTTTGTTTGAAATGATGCGTGTGTGTGCATTATTTTGTGCACTTTGTATTGTTACTGTTATTGATTTTCACGTATTGGACTTTTATCGCATTTCAAGTGCGGGTAAAAAATCAAGCGGATTATTGCAATCACGGAATGAAACTTTATCTGCATGACATGAACGGTTCCGTGATAATATTCAAATACATTTATTTGTTTTCAGTGACATTCGGCAACCAAGCTGCTGGCATGCCGTCAACATGTTGTCAATGAGTTATAATAATATAACTTTCATATAATTAAAGTTATAAGTTATAATAACATTTTCAGCTCGCTTGTGCCCAAGAAAATTTTGCACGCAGTAGCTTCACGTTGGGTCATTTTTGCTCTGAATGCCGTATCGCTCATCAATTCACGAATATCTGGTCCAACAAAAATTCCAGCTTTTAGTTTAGTTTCAGTTTTCAGTCCTTCAAACTTCTGCTTCAGATGCTGAAAGGCACTTCCACTGTGAACCATTAATTGCCACCACAAGATTTTTCATGAGGCCCAGTTTGATATATAGGTCACATATTTTAGTCCAGGTAGCAAAATCTACCTGCAAACGACACATGTTTGTTACATCTTTGTGTAATCGAAGTGTATGTTAAATTCTCCCAAAAATATACCTTTATCTGCTGTAATAGTTTTCCTAGAAATTGCCTGTGGTATACACTGTCACAAACTAAGAAATTATTTCAGATTAGTATCTGGTAGCACACTGTCGTACGCAGTATTTTAATGTTTTCCATCTCCAGGGAGTAGTTGTATGTTTAGGTAACTCTAATCAGACCTGCAGGTGTGTGCAACTGGTCAGTGTGCAAATCTATCTAATGTGGTAAACAACTTCCATTTTGATGTACTAACACTTTTATGTTGAATACTGATTTTGAAAAGATCTCATTTTAGCAAAATGTTCTTTATTCATGACGTTCATGGTTCAGTTACAAGGTATGCAATACAATCATTTTTACAAGCAATTTACAGTAAAGTTTCACGCTAGTTTTCTTGTGACTGCAAAGAATCAAAATGTATTTCTCT
The DNA here is from genome assembly GCA_028031935.1 of Paedocypris micromegethes. Lineage (NCBI taxonomy): Eukaryota > Metazoa > Chordata > Actinopteri > Cypriniformes > Paedocypris > Paedocypris micromegethes. The sequence goes on along the minus strand of CM051501.1, from coordinate 17,857,629 downwards.
CTTGATTTGATAACACAAAGGAAATGTAACCGCTTTGCCAATAGCTCAGTCTTTAACACCAGGGAGAACACGTGATCATGGGTTCGATTCCCATGGGAAAGCAAAGTTGTGGATTTGTAAAAATTGCACTGACTTGTAAGTCGCTCTGATGAATGACTTTAAAATAAATATACATTTAAATCAAAGCCATGCATATAATATTGCTCAATCTTCACAATAAACATCCTGTTTAGGGCCGTTGTGACTTAGTGGTAGAAGTTCTCTGTTGTATCCAAAAGGTTGCAGGTTCAAAACCCAGAACAGCAGGTTCTTCTCAAATGAAGAGTTCTTGAGCAAGACACAGAACCTGATCTGATGCTGCAGTGTTGGCAGCTGACTGCTGACTGTGTGTGTGATATAAAATGAATATTCCTAAAGTATATACTGTACATATAAAAACAAAGTAATTAAAAATCAAATACATAAAAATATGTTAATACCTGTACTGTATTTTTCAAATTTTGTTGTGAAGATTAGGGGTTTTACTCTGACATGTACATTATGGTTCTTGGGACTGTCCCTAAATTTTAACAAAGCATTGAAAATTACAGGAACTGTTCACCGTTATGATTCACAAAGAAAGTGTCACCTGATAACTTTGTTAGACCATAAAGACAAAATCACATTTCCATTGTGTGTGTGTGTGTGTGCGCGCATGTGTGTGTGTGTGTGTGTGTGTGTGTGTGTGTGTGTGTGTGTGTGTGTGTGTGTCACCAATAGATTGTGAACCTTTCACAAGATGTTGTTGGTGGTCTTCATGCATGATAGCAAATGTTCACTGTTGGAAAAAACCAGAAGCATAAACAAACTTTCCCATCAAACAAAATGAAAAATAATTCATAGCTCAGATGCTAGTGCTTTATTCATCTTCAGCTTTGTCAGAAACTGTCTGCTTTTTTGCTTCATGTTTGGCATGACATTTTTCATTTACGGCGTACATGTTTTAATCATATAACAGCACAATACAGCGATTGCTTTCTTCTGCTACCACTGCTAGTGATGAAAGATAAAAACATCAAAATGTCAAGAACTCTGTAGAACGGTCACCAATGCAGGGCTAATGCTAACATCATAGGCGTTCTTCAGCATAAACCCCTATCACGATTAGCATTAAGCCTGAGTTGGGAAAACGTCTCCTCTGTGACAAGGTATCATAATTTATTTTAATTTATGTTAAACTTTAGTTAAAATTAACTAACAACTTCATGTCAACAATCAACAATTTAAGCATATTCTGGTCCAATCAGAAATGTTGAACAAACAGAATCTCTTTGTACCCGTTAGTAACAGTTTAGTTATTCTCTTTGACTTTTAGGTGTTCTACAGATTTACCTTTAGTTGGTCTTTTGCAGAAACACTGTTACAAAGTTTGCTACATTTCACAAGTCATGAAAAGAGGAAATGGTTTGAAAAAGGAAGGAATACACAACCGCAGCACGAGATGGCTTTCATCACAGCTTGAATACTAGTACCTGTTTGACTTCCTTATATATAGTAAGATCTATCCATGTCTTCTTCTGTAAGATCCATGTCCCGCAGATTTATTTTCCCACAGCAAGGATGTGTGTTGCTGCTCTTAGTCCTGGTTGACCGTGAGCGATCATATGACAGTTATTCCATCAAAGAGCAGAGTCTAAACCTTTAAATATCAGAAGTGACTCATCTAAAATCCCCAGCAGTTACAATGGGGAAAACATGATTGCATCTATGCAAATTTCAAAATATATTATTTTAAATAAGTTAATTGTAAATGTGCTGTACAGGAAATCTTTACTGTTGCTTTTTTGTTCAGTTTAGGAACACCAAGTTTCACTTAATTAGAAAGTGATTTCACCTCAAGTCACAGTCAAGATAAATGCAACAAGGAATTTATTTTGAAACAGTTGATATTGTAGTAAAGTGGCACCTCGACTTAAGAATGGCTCTACTAACGAAAGTTTTCAGTTATGAAGCGCGTCTTTGAGAAAATATTGTCTCTCGTTAGGAAATCGTTTCACAATACGACAGGCCAAATGTTACAGCGTCAAGATTAAGCAAGTCTTTTCCTTGCCGCTGGGATGCAGGGAGATGAGTTTTGCGTGAAACATGAGACTTTTAAAAAATAGCTGTTCAACCTTTACGCAGGATGAACCCCTGGTCAAGATCTTCATTAATATTCTCGTCCATAGCTTGTTGTTCAGGGTTTGTTGTTAGTGCACACATTTTTCAATGAGCAAGCTTGGTGCCCAGCAAGCACATAACCGTACAATCCCAGGGCCGAAGATGTCCTACGATGAAGATACTGGTTTGGGACTGTGTGAGTTTGTGGGAGCTTCAACAGAGGCAATGACAATGGTTGAGTCACTGTTGGGCCTAAGACCACATGGGGCCATTGAATCACCATGGGTTCCGGAAATGCATTGATGTTGACACCACTCACTTTACTCAACAATGTCCATGTTCAGTTGACGACAGGGTTGGGACACCCAACTGGGATAAACATGGATGTGCATATTTGCGGATGGACCAATGGACGTTATGGCTTCTCGGGACAATCGCTGGCACAATAAAAGCAGAGCCGATTACACTAATGATGCCTGCGCACTCCTGGAAATAGGATACAAAAATTATCAATCTGCAGAGGTTCTATCTTGGTTTCAAGCCACGTCTTAAAGCTTCTTAATAGTAAAGACTCTCTGTTCTTCCAAGTTCACAAAGCACTGTAAGTTGAAATGTCAATCATGTACTGAGAGTGACAAGGAAGTAGAATCAAAAACCTGGTATATCTTTTTAAAACTGGAAGTCAGGCTAAGAGGGAAAAAACAAACACAATCACCTTCATTGAATAAAAGAAGAGGATGCATTTGTATCACCAACTGTTTTCGCACCATGTTTTTGGGATTATTAGTGAAATTTTGGGTCTGGTTGCCGAACTACCTTCTGAAAGCGGAGAAGATGATGCCTTTATAACAGGATCGAGATTACCAGTGGCAGCGTGAACCGAAAGAGCTGGCAGGCTACTGGGCTGGGCTGGCCTGGGCCACTGTATGTAGTTCTACTGGACGAATGACCAGCAAAAAATTTAAATCAAAACTGAATGCTCGAGTCACAGTTCAGATCTTAAACATCACAGCAGAAAAAACAAAAATTATTATTATTAGTTTTTTTTTTTTTTTTTTTTTTTTTTTTTTCAAATTTAGTTTTGTCGTGAAAATAAGAATTTCCACAAGTTGATAAAATTGAAGCTCCCAGAAGAAAACGTGGACATGAAGGTCTGACCGGGACTGTGACTGAAATAACTTACTGAGTTTCAAAAATACAGTATCATTACTTGCTTCTTCAAAAATCCCCCAAACATTTTATGAGCCATGTCAGGGAAATGTTGGTCGAAGTTCTTTTAAAATGACCATGAGGGAAAGTGTGTGTGGTTGTGGTTATTTATTACTTTTGTGAATGTATGCAGACTGAAACAGTATGAATTATAGGTAATCTTTCTCAGCTTTACTGTAGATGTGATTCTCTGACAGGAATCAGATTCATGTTCAACTCGCCTGGGGAGAAACTAGGGAAAATTGCATACACTTAGTTTTGCATGAAATTGCATAATATTAGTTATTGAATTGAATTGAATTGAATTGAATTGAATTGAATTGAATTGAATTGAATTGAAAAAGCCTTTAATGTCACAGCAGTAGAAACTAATTCAAAATAAATAAACAGTAGAAACAAATTTCAATAAATAAACAAACATGACCATAATGCAGCACACACATCATAACAAACAAACAAACAAACAAACAAGCAAACAAACAAACACAAACCATAACTGAACAAGTAGCGCTGCACGTCATAAACACAGTTTTAGTCACTAGTTTAAATATAAATTGTGGAGTGTAATCGCAGCAGGTAGGAAATCTAAGCTAAAATTCAAGCTAATATCTCCAATACTCAGCCCATCACTGCATCAATGGATCTCTGACTTCCTTAACAACAGACCACAAGCCAAACAGATGCGAAAACACACCTCATCCTCCCTCACCCTCAGCACTGAAGCTCCTCAGGGATGTGTACTGAGCCCCCTGCTGTACTCACTGTACACGTATGACTGCTTGGCCACTACTGACTCCACCACCATCACCAAGTTTGCTGACGACACCATAGTGGTGGGCAAATCCAAGGAGTTGGTAGTGGACTTCAGCATTAAACAGGAGCGCTCATCCCACCCAGTCACCATTAAAGTAGTCCAAGTGGAGAGAATGGATAGTTTTCGGTATCTTGGTGTTCACATCACGCAGGATCTCTCACCCTGGTGAAGAAGGCCTGGCAGTGTCTATACCACCTGAGACGCTTAAAAGACTTCAGACTCCCATCTCAGGTGCTTTTACACCTGCACCATTCGCACCAGGCTCCCTGTACTGCAGGACATCTACAACAAGTGGTGCTGGTTGAGGGTCAGGAAGATCTCAGCCATCGAAATAACGGACTCTTCTCTCTGTTGTGTTCAGGAAAACGCTTCCGTTCCTTGAGAGGAAATACAGTGAGAATGGGGAGGAGCTTCTTCCCGCAGGCCAAACGGAGTCTGAACCAGGGTGTCCCAGCACCTACTACTGGAGCTGTCTCGCTAACAACTTTTCACTTCTCAGACTGCACATGATTCACTTTATACTTGGACACTTTTTAATTTATTTTCTGGTCACTTTCTTTTTTTTTTAATTAATTATATTGATCTTTTCTTACATGTTTTACTCATTGATGTTGTACCCACCCCCCTTGATTCTAAGAAGCATTTCACTGCATGCATGACATACCATGTATGTATATGTATGTGACAAATAACATTTCATTTGATTTGATAAAGCTGTTTTGCATATGACTATACAACAGAAGAAGGTGAGAAGGAAATGTGGCTTAACTGTAGTTGAGGGTAAGAGGAGCTGAGATCAGCACATCAATATTGAGACAGAAAGTACGGAAAAAAAAGAAACTGGCAGAGTCCCCGAATGATGGAAACTCTGTCTACGCACTCACACGCACGCACACATGCACAAGCGCACACACGCACACAAACAAGGAAACAAGGGGGCGACAATTTTTTCAAGTACTAGAACGGCAGCATAGGTGCCAAAACAGTATGTTGGAGATGAGAAAACAAACAAAATTGACAATTGGCACAAAACAATAGAACAAAATATTTCGCACAAAACTGATAATTAGCACAAAGCAGATAATTTGGGAAAAAAGAGCATAGATAAATGATATTTTAGCTGATAATAAGCGCAATACAAACAGATGATTAGCATAAAAACATATATAATTAGTATAAAACTGCAAATTATCACAAAACTAAACATAATTAACACAAAACAAAGTAAATAATTAGCGTAAAGCTGCTAATTAGTGAAAAACAAAACTGATAATTGGCACTAAACTAAAATAACATAAATATGATATATAAAAAATATATTTTATTAACATAAAGCAAAGTACATAATTTGATTTAAAAAATGAACATTAGCACAAAACAAAACATATAATTAGTGCATAACCAATCACCTGAATAGCTCAAAAAGTGGTTAATTAACACATAACTGATAATTAACACTCAACAATATGAACATTATGAAATAGAAGATACCATAATTACCAGAAAACTGGTAAATAACACAAAACTGATATAAAGCACAAAACAATTGAAGTAAAAATCTTATAAATTGTTCTGCTGTGTAACACTGCTGTGCTGAGACGCTGCTCTGTTTGATTCTATAACGCACTTAAATCTTTTACTCGACCACATGTTTAGAGGAATGATTCATTTTGCTATAGGACAAGTCATTTACATAACCATTATTCATGTAAAATTCCCTCCAATAGGGAAAAAGGAGTAAAAAGCCTAGTAAAACCACATTATAGTTTTATGAGTCACAAGTTAGGTTTGGTAAAAGATGTGTTTTAAAAGAAAAGTGTTTAGCCTGAAATTTTTGTTTTTTTTTTTTGTTTTTCTTTACTGCCTGAAAAATCAAGGAGGTGCTTCCGTGCAAATTAGCATTATTCAATTATTTGCAAATGTCCATTTAATCTGGCCACAGGGGCTTCAAGCCAGTGAGTTGTCGGTCCTGTGCCGGTCAATGTTAAGGGAATGTAAGGGTTAGGTGATGATGACAACTTCTGTGTGGGCTTGTCTATGTTTTTTATTCAGGAGTTTCCATAATCCTCCTGTGAAGATTCCTAAGTTTTCATTATTAAAGATCTGGATTCCTAACCTCACTGCGAGAATATATATATATATATATATATATATATATATATATATATATATATATATATATATATATATATATATATTGTAACCAAACTGTTTGCTCTCCACGTGGACTACAGCTCGTGCTTTTCTGATTTGATAAGCTTGAAGCCTCATCAGAGGCCACCTGACCGGATAAGATTAACTACGAAACTGCTGACTAAATGACGTATTTTCTGTTACGTACACCTTTCTGTTTTCCGTGACTCAACGTATGGATCACAAGAGAACCGCTCCCCTCCACATCTGTGTTTTAGATAATCATTGATAAACACCTTGTTCTGTCTTCACGTACCGGGACTGACGCTAGTTCTATTGCTGAGTTACATCTGGCTATAAGAAAGCCCAGAATGTCAGATATGCTAGAGATGCTTGAATAAACCACTCTGTTATACTCTAACACAGGTACCTACCATGTCTCCGGAATCCGTCCTTGACCGATTCTGCACCGGAGAGAGAAAGACAGTGCGCCGTCGTCATAGAAGAAGTCTTTTGAATACTCGAAATAGCCGAACCTAACACTCACCTTTATCTGTACGTTTCCGGCAGGAAAATCATGATGAACAGTGAAGATCACAATGTTTTGTTAATTTGCCAATGTTGGTATTAACCAGGATAAATACACACAAAGAAAAAACAGTAACAGACTCTTTAAACTCATCTGTGTCAAGTTAAAAGGTCAAAAGAGATCATTGTGAAATTTTTCAAGACAAACACAGCCGGAATATCTGACTCATGATATATTTGTGGTGGAGGAAGGTTAGAAAGAATCCAATGTCCACGAGCCCCTAGAGACCAGCTGCAACTTTATAACATCTGTCTTTTCACATGTGTAAATTAACACATCCAAACAAAGGCTGTGCACACAGGGGGTGACACCAAAATGAAAAAAAATGCGAATTTGACAGACGGACAGACTCGAGTCTCGATCGAGTTAGTTTCAATATTCATAATCGATCGTAGATCAGTACAACAAGACGGTCTTGTGAGCAGGTCGCCGTTAAACGTGAAGAGGACGCAATGAAGACGTGATACAAGCGCGTTTACACGCTGCAGGAAATTTAGCCGCGGTGGTCTGGCGGAAAAAAATTTGGGCTGACCAAAAGTTCTGCGCGCGAGTAATACGCCCGCTATAGACGCTGTACTGACGCGGACCGAACGCGCTAGGACGTGTTACGAGCGCGTTTGAAACGTGGTTACACGCGGTAGGACTGGACAATTGTGAGGGCAATCGCGGGCGGAGCGCGTTCGTAGGACGTTTGTTTTACTAATACAATACTACTGTAACTGTTCATCAGTTCATCAACTGTTCGGGGGGGGGGGGGGGTGACAGCATGGCTTTACCGCACCGGGTGACACCAACCCTAGTGACGCCCCTGCTACGGGAACTACGAATAAACAAAACATAAGTAAAACATGTTTTAAAAATAAAAGTCACGCAGAAGTGGCACCAGGTATCATTATTGTTGGTCGGCGACCCATTACTCAGCGTATATGCTTCCTGAGACAATCAGTAGGAGACACAAAAGAGCCAGATCTACACTGTAAAAATGAATCATGAGGCTTAGAATTTTCTTTTTAAAAATTTATGTAATTACTAAAAAGAATGTGCATGTGTCCTTAAAAAATTTTGTTCAGTTTTTCTCTTAACATATTTTAGAACATTTTGGTAAACACTAATGAAAATGTAAATTTCACCTCTTTTTTTAAGCAAACTAGTGCAATTAGTTGGGATTCATTTAAGAAACCATGTAATCTAAAAGATTGAAAAAACGAGAATTCCCGTTTATTTTAAAAGAATTGGTTCGATTGGTTTGCGGCTTTAATTGAGTAACGTTCATTTGAATCTCAACACGTGGAGTGATCAAAAGCCGTTTTGATGAACAGCAGATGAAGAGTGAACATTAATGTAAAGAGTTGAAGTAAAGGTTGCATGTGTTCTTGAGCTCTGTCTACTGCTATTGACAATCAAGTTGGCTGCATTTCTGGCTATGCGTAATTTATTAGCCGGGTGATGCTGTTGCTCTGAGTGGTCCTTGGGCAAGACACTGATCTCCACTTGCCCCCGGGCGCCACAGCTTCTGCTGCCCACTGCTCCGGGTTTGTGCGTGTTCACTTCACTATGTGTATGTGCACTTTGACCTGGATGGGTTCAATGCAGAGCACCAATTCAATTTGGTCCCAAGTGGCCATGTTGCCATCACTTCACTTTCCTTATCCTATTTACATGTACAGTTTGTTGTAAATACCGCCGTCTGGTGGTACGAAATGAAATGACACTTTAAGCAAGCTGTATAAAAAAAAGCATTACTGTAGTTCAGTCAGGACTCCACAAACTAAATGATAAAAGTCTGCGCTTTAGAAATGCCCCACATCATGTCTGAAGGCATGGCCTACTAACTAAGTTAGTTTTACTGATGAAAGTTAGTTTTCATTTGGGAATCAAAGCTTTGTATAAAGCCTAGCTATACCGTTAACGCTCAAAGCGATTAAACTCAAGGCCTACAGTTGAAGATAACAAGAGCATTTCAACTTATCTGTAAATGTGGTTTATAGAAAACTCTCTCTAATCACACATATCTTTTTAAGAGAGAGCTTAAGAAACGTCTTAGTTGTGAAACAAACCACCGATCCGCAGACACGTCGCACTATTCTCGCAAAAGGAAATGAGTGTAAAGGCAGACAAGCCTCCGCTCGTGTCCTGTTCTCGGTCCTTCTGTGTATAATTACCCAACAGTGATGGAATAATCAGAGCTGACGTTTAAGATTGAATTATTTATTAATTTATTAATTATTTTATGCATTCTCTAGATATAAAAATTTAAAATTTTCAATTATGAGAAAGTGTTTGAAGTAATGTCTGTCTACCATTTATCCATCCGTCAGTCTGTCCATCCATCTAAAGATATCTTAGGTTTATTAACATATTCACACATTGTGGGAGTAAACAATGATGATTGGCATATTTCCCACTGATGTTGCAATGAAAATGGCTCACTGCTTCCTGGTCAGGACACGCCCCCTTCAGATTGCACAGACACAGGTTCAGTTAGTCTTCTTCAGTAGCTCAAACAGCATCTCTGCCCTGCTGGAGCTGTCAGACCTCGAGATCCTAACACAGGTAAGACGGAGGATAAAAATTACACCGTGACTAGCTAAACACTAATATTATGAAAGCTATTGGTTAGCAAAAAAAGACCAATCTACCTGTTGAAGCTTGGAAGGTGTGTGCGCATACCGGTCACGCATCAGGAATGTGTGGAAACACGTTGTGATTGGCAGGTCAGTGGCTGCTTAACAGTTGCTGTGCCTTTAGGTGATACGTGTAGGCGCTTTAACTTCACAGACTCACACTCACGCCACTGCTTTAAAGAAAAGGAACTTTCTTTCTTGAATAGTTGAGTTAAAACTCACAGAAACTAGGCAATAAAGAGAAGGAACGATGGAGGCAAATAGGTGAAATTATGGAGGTCCGTCATATTGTCTCTCGTCAAATCAGATCTTCCCACTGGCGCGGACTGACAGTTCTGGGGTCATTTCAGAAAGTAACATTTTTTTAATTAAACAAAATTCCCAATACTAAAAAAGTTCAGAAAAGGTAAATGACAGCAGCCAAGTTACATCTGAAAACTGAAATGTGACCGAAAAACAAACAAATCCATTTGTTTTGTTTCACAATGCTGGGCTGTTGCTTCTCAAGCTTGTAATTCAGCTGATTGACTATTTGCTTCATTGCTCATCAAAATGAAAAGTCTGTTTGTTTTTTTCTGTACAACAGTGAATCAATGTCGACTTCAGCACGAATGAACATGACAACAACAGCCCCCAAGACCGACTCCTCGTACCCTGATGACGCTAACCGCATCATGCAGATCGTAGTGACCATACTGATTTTCCTCGTTGGTGTTTCTCTGAATTCTCTGGTAGTCTGGATTTTGGGGGTTCGAGGGTACCAGCGTAGAAGAAGAGGATCCGGTGAGACACAGGGGGCTGTGAGCTTCCGGATCTACGTGGTCAACCTGGCCCTCGCTGACCTGGTGCTGCTGCTGCGCACGCCGCTGATGGTGCCGTACTTGGTGAACAAGTTCAACTGGACCCTGGGCGAACTCACCTGTAAACTGACCATGTACCTGCGCTGCCTGGGATTGTACGCCAGCTCCTTCCTGCTCTGTGCCGTGGCGGTGGAGCGCTGCTGCTGTCTCCTCAGACCGGTCTGGGCCAGACTCAAGCGTCCCCACTGGACCGTGCCTGTCGTCTGTGCCGCCATCTGGACATTGGCGGCGTCTCTGGCTGTGCCGTACATCAGGGGGACCAACCTCATTATACATGAGAACCGCACGGCCTGCAGTGATTATGCTACTGGAACACCTTTGATCGTGGTGGAGACCGTGGCGGGCTTTCTGCTCCCGCTTGTGATATTCCTGTTCTGCAATTCAGCAGTGATCATTTGTGCAAAAAAGGCAGAACACGGTGTTGGGACACAGTTGCCGTCTTCTCCTACCACTCTGTCTGGACCAGGGTACACGTCCCAGCGCCTAGCCCGTCTCTACCGGGTTCTGCTGCTCACCATAATCCTCTTCCTGACCTGCTGGGTGCCGTACTTCACGTGTCGCTTCTTGAGAGGTCTTTCACAGAGCCACGACGAATGGAAAGACCTTTACAAGAGAGCGTACGCAGGCGTCTACGTGTCGCTGTATCTTGTTTACCTGAAGAGCGCACTCAACCCCATCATGTACGTCTTTGCAGCTCGCGGACTGGGTCGCACCGTGCGTGCATCGCTTCTCTCCACAATTGAACGAATCTTCAATGATGACACATCAGAGTCGCTGAGAAGAAAGTCCTTACGAAGGAGAGACTCTCAGATATAGGGGATAGCAGCTAGAAATATTACTGATGAAAATATTTTATATTCTCACTCATTTCGTAGCTCACTTCCTGCAAACAACTAAAACTAAGTAAATGTATATATACAATTTTTGTGAAGATCCCAATTTTCATTCTATTTCATAACCTGCACAACTTCTGAGATACTGAACTTGATCCTGTATAAATACATCTGTGATGCTTTATCTGTTTAGGACCTAGTTTAAAAAGTCCTGGACAGTACGAAGTGTCTACGAGACAAATCAAGCCATTTCTTAAAGCTTAATTCTTGGTATGTATTGCTACTTTGTCTCGAAATTGCTCTCTTGAGATGTAGAACATAATAGTCATGAAAGCAGAAATGTAAATAAAGAAATTTATTCAACTGTAAGTGTAGTTTTGGTCCTATAAACCTAGTTCTTGAGCCACCAAATCAAACCAGAAACACGCCCGACATACTGTAAAAGCGGTTTAGCTTAACCCATACTGTACTCCCTCTGCCTCTTCTCTCGGCTTCTTAGATTAAAAGACGAGGCTGGGTAAAAAGTGTTGTAAACGCTTTTTTAATGTAGTAAAAAGTGGAGTTTCTGAGACACTGTTTGCATTTTTACTTTATCGTTTCTGCACAAGTTCCAAAAATGTCTTGATAGATGGAGCCGTGCGTAAAGCTTGAACCACTGCAGAAGGATTGCGGCTGACGTTCACTAGCTGTTCCTGAGGAAAGAGGTGGAAAAACTGCTAGTATAAAATACATGATCAGTCCTGAAGTGTTTCAATAATTTATCTGCTTCTTCACATTTTCAAGCAAAACCCACTTTCTGTTCCAAAGTTTTTTTTTTTTTTTTTTTAACAAATCAACACATCAGCAGAACAAACGTACCAGTGTTGGTTTGAGGTGGGATATGCCGGAAGACAGAGGACTGACTGCTCTGACAACTGGAGAACCTAGAAGAGGTTGCAAACATCGTGAGTGACAAGATAAACAGCCGCTGTGAAATCAGACAAGAACTTCCTGTTTCAACCTCATCTGCCTTTTTCTCTTCCTCTTCTAGTTTGCTCTTCATTATGCTGCATTCCTTCTCAAGTCTGTTCATCTGCACCTCCATCACATCAAGACTGCTCACAACCGACTGCATGCTCGCCTCAAGACACAAAAGTCCAGAAGTGACTTAACGAAACACATTTATGCATAAATATTTCCCGCAAAGCACCTCGATGTTCTGAAGGGTTTTCTTGCCAAGCGCACGCTTCTCCTTCTCCGCTTTAGCCTGATGAAACGCCTGCATCATGTTTCCACATTTTGACGGCGGGACCGCGAGCTGTGCGCACTCGGCCAGGAAACTGTTGAAAATATTGTCCAATCAGCAAAAATACACACATACGAAGCATAGCAGTTGGGTAACTATTTAAAAATACACATGTAGAATTGTCTTTTGACAATAAGCAGAACAACAAAACGCAAAAAACATTAAGAACCCCATCTCACTGATTTTTAAGGCGATCGAGATGTTGTTGCGATTGTTCCGTGGTCTTTTCCGTCAACACTGATCTGGATAAAGCAAAGAATGAAGAACCTGAAGTCACTCTGCAACACACTAGTGTAATTAAGAGTTCAACAGTGCTTACAGAATAGACACATCCAGCATCTTCTCCAAGGCCTGCAACGTCGACCTAGTCAGTGGCTTCCTTGCCTTTTTCTGATTTTGTTCAGTCATCACTGCCATTGCATTAGAATATGAATGTACATGATGAGAAACTTTACGATCACACGTATTCTTTGCATTCCCATCAAAATTATTCCAGTCGACAAGTCAAAATTATTTACAATTCAAAATTATTATGCATCTGTAGTGTGATTTAAATAGTAAGGTAAAGGCTGAACTAATGATGACAATGTATTCCAATCTTAGTAAACAAAGACTTGCCTAGAAAATTATAATGTATACTCTGTTAATTATAATGTAAAACTGACCAGTGTTTGTCTCGGATAAACACTGAGGTGACGTCTCGGCGCGCGGCTCCGTTATCTCAAAAGACAAGGGTCAAACCAACATCATCAGACACAAGAGATTCACTTTTCAGTTCAGAGCTCAAGTTTTTTGTTGGTGATGAGGCAGGATGGTCTCACTCGGGACGCCGCATGTCTCTGGGGGGCTCGCGTGGAGACCCTCTGTGACCCTCGCGCTGGTCTCATAGTGACACATCAGCGGTGAAGACACAACAAATGTCGTCCCGAGTGCCAGCAGACGTTCCACTGAAAACCCAACGAAACGCGACAGAACAAGATTACCAATCGTTTTACAAGCAATAGGATATTTTAATCGCCACGTGCATCGCGGGGACGATTCGTTCGTTCGACACAGTGAGTAAACAAACAGTCATCACACGGCAAAGCGCGGCATTGCTAATGCTAAGTAATAAAACGCGAGAGTAGACAACACAATGATAGAGTCTGTTGGAGGTAAAAAAGACAAACATCTCACCTCTTACGTTCTCAATTCTCATACGAAGGATCGCTCCACACACACACACACACACTCGACGTAAACACTCGGCGTGCTTGTTCGCGCCAAACGTTTGAAAGCGCGCAAACTAGAACAGCGCATGCGCGAACTCTGCGTTTTTGTCAAAAATGTCCGGTGGTAAACCATTTTGTAAAGATTTAGCTTTTTATCTAAACTATATCTCAAGAGCAAGCAACTCAAATGCCTTAAAAACAACAGATTTTTTTTACAATAATACATAAAATTACAATAATGCAATAATTACAATAATAAAGTACGTATATTTTTGTACATCTTTTAGATATTATTGTCATATTGTGTTTTCACTGTTTGTTTATCTTCCTGTATGACTCACAATCTGACTGTTCAAAATGATCAAAACTTGAAAATTCTCCAAAAAAAAAAAAATGTAATCAGCTTTACCAAGTCACATTTTATTTACACATGCACTGTACAAAATCAAGTACATATCAACCAAATACACATTTGATTAGACACAACATGTTAAAATGTTCAGTATCTTGTATTTGTTCATTTGTTTTGACAGATGACCACTGAGAAGAGCAAAAAAGACACAACAGATTCAACATTGTAGTTATTACATCCTTCCTGTAAGCCTGCAGAACCAGTGAGCATGTGCTGACAGATCAAGATCTCACAATAAGCAACAAACTACACCCTGTCTGCATTGAAAAATTTCCCAGTGTAGCGTCCGTTGTGATAAAGATCCCGTGGGCTGAGAACCTTCCGGATGCCCAGCATGTTGGACCTAGCGATCCTCTGAAAGGTCCAGGGGTTCTGATTGTTCTGTTCTCTATCAGCCTGTTCTTGCTTCATCGCTGATAAACTCTCTCGGCTCACCACCTTCAAGCAACAAAACATTCATGTCAACCTCAAGTCGTCGTTTCACATTACACAGACAACCTTTGCCAAAAATGACACTTGACTACACAAAAAAGAAAATTACAAAAGCGTTCAATGACGTGTCGGCTGCTTTGGAGAAACACACCTTGGCGGGAAAAGGAAGCTTCTTGGCCACCTCAGTGAGCATTCGCTCCACCTCGCCCAGCTCCACATGACCTCCGACCTCAACGATTAGCCGCCCGCACTTCACGGGCGTCACGTAGTGGTCAATAGCCCCCTTGCCTCCACCCATACGCTGCCCAAGTCCTTTCCGAGTGATGGGTTTGTAGGGGGCATTAATGCGCCAGCAAGCAAACGTGGTGCGTGGGTCCATCCGCCGGTTAATGGTCAGCCGCATCATCTCCATGTGTCCCCAGTGCAAATAACCGCCACCCAGCGCCTAGCGGTGAGAATACTGGAGAATTACTACGCTAACATTAATAGTTATTGTGTAAAGTGTAAACCACATAAACATCGTCATAAGCCACAGATAAACAATTCTCTGTGCATCTCTGCATTAAAACAGATTAGGACTACACTGCGGTTACCGTTTGCATAAAGAACCATTACATCTAGATTAGTTGAATTGTCTGAAATGTAAGATTGTTTCATGAGGAAAGCCATCACTGACCACTATACCGTACTGTCCTTTGACAAACGTGTTGGCGGCGCGGGCCGGGCCCTGGATGTCACGCAGCTTCTTCATTTCTTTCTTTGCCTTCTTCAAGTTGGGTACCTTGTTGAGGAATTTGAGCTTTGGCTTGTCTGGTAAAACCACATCTGTAAGAGAAACACCATCACATGCAAATGTCAGCTTTCTGTTAGTTGTGTTTCAAATGTAGATTTATTTACAGACAGAATGAGAGACAGAGATGAGAGTTCTGTGAAATAAGTAAAACAGCAGATAACGGCATTAAAACATGTATCAAAATTGCTCATAAATACCGCTGTAGTCTGGAGGCACTTCATACGTCTTCAGCCCAACTGCCAGAACCTTCAGGTTACCCTGTCTGAGGTCTGAACATTAAAAGAGAAGAAACAGATTTTAAGTCCAAGTAATGGCTTTATTGCGAAAACAAGCCTTACGTGGCAATCCAAATAAATATTCACACAAATTTGAAATATGTAAAACAAGCAACACTCTGACGTGATATTCAGAATTAACTACACTACAAATTATACAAATTACGTGAACTACCTTGCTGAACAGATGTTCTGGTGACTGCACGAAAAATGTTATTTAGTATTGAAAACATTATTGCTGGTAAGAATCAAAAGCAAACTAATTTAAGCGAATTAAACATTATTTACAGTACATTTGACAAGAAACGTTCACAAATCCACAAGGTCGCCACCATGTTTCGCTACCGGTGCGCCTATCAAATTTGTCCGTGCTGGAGACAGTGGAGGCGTCCTACGTTCCGGGTTTATTATTGTTCGCGCGAAGGAATTTGAGGTGCGAGAAAAAAAAAATAGATGTAACGTATAAATATGATTATAAATATAATGGACACTCAATATTTAGCAAAGCACACTAATATATTTTACATGAAACTGTATTATTTTTTTATTTTTTTTTATTTTGATTAAATCCTTTTTTTGTTAGAATACGTTCTAGAAATCTGAAGCCACGCCTTAGGTCTTATATTAGTAACACATGTCGCGTAATTGGCGTCTTAATAAGAAGAAATAATCACAGGTTTGATCGCATAAATATCAGTCATCTTTCTGCTAATCTTTACATGTAAACTAATTGTTAAACAAACATTTAATTAAATCATGCGAACATTAACGTGACCTGTGTATATTTTGTTTTTAGGTTCTAAATAACGTTTCTGGATTCGGTTATAATCAAAATGCATTCGGAATTTCCTTATGTGTTTACAGAGGACGGTTGCCTTCACCACAGGGACACCCACCAACCGTACAGGTTTACCTTCAGAGTCGAGGATGTGAGAGGAACGGACCAGGAGCATCGAGCGCTGTGTCGGTATATCACCCAACACGTTTATCATCTCCTGGAAAGGAAGTTTCATCTCACCAAGGTGAATCTTGAGGAGAATGACAGTTTCGTGTTCATGAGTCCCAGAGCACTTGAGAACCCTCGAAGCCTTTTAGTTCTCATCCAGGACGTGGGAACAATGCAGAGCGGAGTGTGGAGCTGGAAGGTGGTGGCTCACGAGGGGCTTGAAAAAGGCAGTCAGATCCCATACATCCGCTGGGCTTTGACAGAATCCTGTGCTGTTCTGCTACTGAATCCCAACCAGGGTGGGCAGACCCTCGAGAGGCATGTGCAGTTAGTTTGGGATTCTCTGATCTCCACAAGTTGTGCGGAGCATATCTTCGTTGTGGCTCATGGCTACGGTGGACTCGCTTTTGTAGATCTGCTGTGTCGATCAAGGGAAAGTGTTCAGCAGCGCGTGAAGGCGGTAGCGTTCTTGGACTCCTCTCACAACTTGTGGCATCAGCCTCTGGGTAAAGCTGGACGTGACTGGATGAAGGCCCATTCTCGGACATGGACACTCAGTACCAAACCACTGAACCGATCCGTGGGATCCATGAAAGCAGGATGTCCGCAGATTTCAGCAGGAACCCAGAGCCACGGTCTCGCACCAGCCATCTGCATGGAGTCAGTCTTGCGCTTCTTTGACAAGTTAATAAAACCAAAATCAACACCGGTGCCGTTTGAAATGATCACCAGAAGCAAGAGCAAAGCTAAAGACTTAGCAAGAGCAAAGCAATGACGTGCACTGTCGGCTTAAAGTGGAAAATAAATATTATGCACAAGTATTGTGTTGTTGGTTTATTCTGAATTGATAGCAAAAGCATTTTTAGTACAATACCTTTCACAACAAATTACATTAATACCATGAATAGTCCAAATGGAAGCTTTAACCCTAAATTATCATTTCCACAGGAAAATATATTTAATCTTGAGTTGAAGTGACGGTCCTTTAAAAAGACCTTTCTGGAAAAGACGACCAACTACCGCACTATATGCCGTGGTAAAGCAGGTCATATTTCGGGACGTTTCTGGGGTCGATGGGGCTGCGGACAATCAGCTTTCCTCTCATGGCTCCTCTGTAGATCACTTCAACCAGATCAATGAAATCCTGCTTGGTTTTGAAGCTTCCCACGAACTTGGTGTGATCTGGTGATCTGCATGAGCAAGAAATAAAAAGACGTATTTGCAGAAAGCAACAATATCGTGCAAGTGTGTTTGCAACCACCACAAGAAAACAAGACTTGGTAGAAACTACTAATCAGAGCTTGTTTTCAACCACACATTCTGTCTGTTTTTCACCTATCAGCAGATGGTTATCGGTAAGAGCGACACTCACCCGTAGTCAACCTTCATGTGCTGACCGTTGAAAAAGAAGATGGTGGAAGGGATGAAGCTGATATCGAAGTATCTGGTGTAGACAGGAGCCGTGTCCACATCCACCAGGAACACACTGGCCATCTTGCTCAAGTCATGAGCCGTCTTCGAAAGCTGCAGAACACGTCATTGTTCTTTATTTAGACAAACTATTGCTGTCGTTTTCAGTAATAATAATAATAATAATAATAATAATAATAATAAATAGTCATATGAGTATTTGTAGGGCGCTTTTCACAGTTTTAACTGTCTCAAAGCGCACAAAGTAAGTACCAGATGCATAACCGAGTCTCTCTGCCTCACGTAACCCGTCTGCTAAGGGAGATCCATTATTCTCTATCTCCGTCATCCTTCCGTCCACCACAAAATAAAAACTTACGATTTCGTCCAGCTGCAGACACACCGAATCATCATCCCTGCCAAAGCGCAGCACTAACACTTTCTCCGCGACGGTTTTGATGGCATCGTCGATGTCCTTTTTAGAAGAGAGCTTTGGGAGGAATAAACTCATGGTTGATTTAACAAAAAGACAACGTTTTTAAACATGTCAGTGTTGAACGTCCGAATTAAGTGACAACAAACGTGTGTAACGCTCTATATAATCCGACTGGAAACGCGATTGCTCGCTCGCTCTAGTTTTGTGTTTAATGCGTTCATTATTCTTTCGTAACGATCTTACCAGTAATCACAACACTGTTTCAACGTTTTAAGTAAAATTAGATAATTTTAACGTACAACATTCTAATGTGATTCCCCACACACTAGACAAGTGAGGAGTTTAGCTTTCCACACGGACAACCTTTCTGTTACGCGCTGCAACAGCACGTGATGCTAGGACGCGCAGCGTGTGTCCTTCTGAAAGTTAAACTGTGTGACGTTAGACGTGTTTTCCGTTTTATTCAGGATCGATTCCCTGTTAAGGCCAACCATATATTCTTTTTCAAGATGTTTTTGATAGGCTGTAGATTCACGTTGAAACGTTCCTGAAGTAATGGCGTAAAGAGGCTGAGCGGTTTGTGACTGCTTGTTCTCCAGAGTGCGAACAAAACGTGTGTCTCCCCAAACATGGATGCAAGGAATGCCGGGGTGTTGTTACAGGCGTGTTGGCTCGCCATTAGAGGCAGGTGGTCATCTGCTCCACTTCGTGCCACCTACAGCAAGAGGGGTTTATTGGACCCCCGTGCCCACTTTCTGCACAGACCCTTCCGCACCAACCAAAGATGCCAGAATCATGGGTCAGAAAAGCTTGACTTGGACGTGTGGAAGACCATGATGAAGTCACAAGCGGCCCAGAAAGAGAGTGAGAGTGATGGGAGTTTGGAAGCGGAGGCATCGCCACTGAAGGCGAGCCGCGAGCTGGTGGAAATGTGGCATTGTGCCGGAAAGCTTGTTCCCAAGGAAATATCTGATGAACAGCTGGAGGTCCTCTCGGGAATGCTGACCAAGTCCGCCAAAAAGAAGTATCTGAAGTATCTGGCCATCAAGGAGGCCCACAAAACGTCCAGGAAAAACAAACAGGACCTGAAGAAAACGGAGAGGTGTGTGGATTCCGCCATGGAAGCGGGAGAAAGCCTTCCCCCCAAGAACACCTTCTTGCTACGGTTGTGGAGCCGCTCGGAGGACACCCTCAACAACTGGAGGATGGCGCAGGCCATGCGCTTCGGTCAGCCCCTGGTGTACGACCTGAGCTACGAGCAGCACATGACGCGGCGAGAGATCGAGAACACGGTTTCGCAGCTGCTGGAGTCGGAAGGCTGGAACCGACGCGCCCGTGACCCGTTTCATCTGCACTTCTGCAACCTGCAGCCCGACGGAGCGTATTACCCCGAGCTGCTCAAGCGCTATGGCAGAGACGTCTGGGAGCGGCTGCTCATCACAGCCACCGCCGAGCAACACGTGGAGCGCTTTCCTCCGGAGAAGCTGGTTTACCTCACGGCCGATTCCTCCAATGTCCTGCACAGATTTGATCACAACAAGGTTTACATAGTGGGAGCGATGGTGGACCGCTCCATTCATTCGGGCGTTTCGTTAGCCAACGCAAAGCGGCTCAACCTGGCCACGGCGCGACTGCCTCTGGATGAGCACCTGGAGTGGGGATCGGGGGCAAAGAATCTGACCCTGGATCAAATGATCCGCATTCTGATCACGGCTAAAGAGACAGGGAGTTGGCAGAAAGCTCTCGAGTTTGTACCGAAGAGGAAACACAGCGGTTTTAATTCGGACCGGCGCATCGCAACCCATTCGCGGCCACGCATATGTCACGAGCTGATGGACAGAGAGGACGACTTGAGGAAAGGGAGAGATGGGCAGTTTGTGAGTCCACAGAAAGCCACACGGAGCCGTGTGGATGAAGGATTCGCTGCGGCTTTTCCCAAATATGGTCGCGGCGCTCAGACCTTCAGGAAAAACGTACCCAGAGACACGAAGAACCGCTTTAAGCAGTAAAACCTTTTGACTTTTTGTTCTTCACTTTGCCAGTTTTTAATAAAATAGTATGTGGTGAGTCTTTGTGTGTTGTTTGATGTTAGATGACACATTTATAGATAGACACACACACACACACACACGTTATCACATTTGTGCTTTATTATAAATAACACAACACAGACAAATATAAAGTTGTCAATCAAACTTCAAACAGCTGATATTCACAAAATTGTGTTCATTAAAAGAAGTTTACAACACTTTAAAAACTGAAGCAGGATGATAATCAGTAAATGATGAAATGTTTTACTCACATTTACTCAGGAAAAAATCCGCCATTCTGAACCTGAATCCAATACAAACACTGACCACAACAGCATCACCCATTTCTACCGGTCCTTACTGCTCGTGTACAAAACTCACTCTGTTGTCTGTTTGGTCTAAAATACTGATCTAATGTGTTTTTGCCACATGATCCATCCTTGACACCTGATGAGAGCTGAGAGGTCCAGCACTCAGAACCAGAAGCCAAATCTCACAGAACAATCAGTTCCCCGCTGCAGCGCTCGCAGCAGTTAAAGGTGACGTTCTCGTAACGTGTGTACGGGTGGAAGCGTCCAATGCTTTTTGCCTTGAGCAGGAACGAATCTGATACGTCGCTTTCCTTTTCAGCACCTATGGTATCGAGCGTTTGAAGAATCTGGAGACGAAAGCAGATGTGAGTGAATATTGTGACCAGAGTGATGGTGATGAGGAGAGCACATCACCTTCTCTGCCATCTTCTCCGCTGGGCTGCAGAGTCGCTCGGAGCTCTGGCCGTCTTTCACCCCGCTGCCCAGCAGATGTGAGCTGATGTGATGTGCCAGCTCGTGATTGGCCGCAGCCAGTTCTCCAGTGGTGAGGGGCTGTGTAATAGGGTGGTACGTCTGCGCCCGGCCCCACTGCAGCGCCACCAGCAGCTGCTCCAGAGCCCTGCCAATCACATTCAGTTATCCTAAGGCATGGCTTTCAAACAAAACATTCACAACATCTCTCGGTTGTCAACAAAAATTGCTTTGTCTGGCGAACTGAACTGAGCTGCTCTCAAACAAATTCCTTGTGGAAGACCTTTTTATTACTATCTAAACACAAATTAAACACATGTTAAGTCGCAGGTAATGACATTTTAAAAACTGAAAGAGGGTATGTTTTACTGAGCTTATCTTCAGTTCTGATCTGCAGCTCTTACAGTCAGATGAAACCAGAACAAGTGCAATAACCCCTCAGCTCGACTTCAGGCATCTTCTCTATGCGTGTTTCTTTGATGTTGAAGAACTGAACCGATGAAGCATCGTTGTGTGTGTTTCTCAGATTAGATGCTCTTTGTCTCATAAAAGCTTCATCAAACTTTTTGTGTGTCTGTATTGAAGAATCGTTGTTTCTGGGTGTAGTAAACTGCTGACAGTCTTTGCTTGACCTGAGCCTGGCCTCACATGCTCCTGAACCGTCATTTCTAGGTATGTAGAAACGCATTTACTTGTGTGTGTGCGCCATTTCGCTGGAGAACTCGTCTCTTTCCCTCAGCAGGTCCTGGATTGCACACTGTGCGTCTCGTTGTTGACGCTGTAGAGTTGCTCTGGCATTGGTCAGCTCTTCTGCCATCACACTGCGAGAGTACAATGAGCAAAGGTGAAAACAATCCGAAAGAACAAGCCAAACTGCGTGTCTATGGAGCGAGTCTTACCGGCTGGCTAGGAACTTGCTCCTCCATACGTCGCACTGAATGCTCATGCGTTCCAGCTGTTCGGCAGTGTGGGTCAGCTTCCGGCCCAGAACCTCGTTCTCCAAGATCAAGTGGTTCTTTTCTCGTGCAAGTCGTTCAAAGTGATACTGCAGATCATCCCCCACAGATGCTACCAGAAGCTTCTTTAGTTCTCGGTTCACCTGAGGACAGATTCAAGCAGACTTTAAGGGACTGCGGCAGAGTCGGAATGATCAAAAAACATTTTCAATGTCACAAAATGTCATAAAATCATTTATGTGTATTTATGATAATTAAATAATAGTAGGTACTTTGGGACCCACAAGGTTGGCAAATTAGTCCTTACTATCACAGATTTGTCAATAATTGTATCGTTTAAAAAAAAAAGGTCTACTGCCAAACTAAAGCACAAGAAATGTCATCTGCCGGTCATCAATAATCAATAAGTGAAAGCATAAACTTTCGGATGTTTCAATGGAGAGAGAAAACATCAGGTTGGTTTAAAACGGACAAATCTAAAAATTCATCCACCGTCTGTTGAAAAGGTCAGTCTGCGTGCATCACATTAAAGTAAATGATGCAACATACTAAATCAGAAAAATCCGAAGTATGTACGCAGATGTGTAGGGTATATGATTCACCTGAAGCAAATGTTTAGGAATGTATGTGCTGGACGAAGGCTAGACGTTTTACTGTTCTTTGAAACTCGCACCTCTGTCTGGACACGCAGCTGGTTGGCCAGGCCATCTTTGTCCTGCAGCAGTCGGCGTTCAGAGCTCTGCAGCTTCTCGACAGCACTCTTGTAGTCTTCCAGGAGGTTAGGTGATGGTGGAGACTCCTCAGCAAACTGAACGGATTCTTTATCAACTCCCTTCCCTTCGGTACGCGGCCCGGCACGGCCAGATCGGCTGATCGCCGCCCGCGGAACAAGGATCCGCACCGCTTCCACTTCTGTGCAGGCTTCTTTGCTCACTTTACCCAGGTCAAAGACGCCAGGAGGCTGCGGGGAGGAAGCGCTGGCTTTCACACTGGGCTTCAGAAGAGGGGCATTTTCAGAAAGAGCCACCGCTGACTCCTCCGTCTCCATGCCATCGCCAGGCCGCCTGACAGCTCCAGCAGACACTGAGAGCAGCAAGAGAGTATAAAAAAAATATGGCTGTGAAGAAGAGCGATAAAGGAAAATATGCTCTTACCTTTCATGATGAGTCCCACAGACATGTTCTTCTCGCAGTGTAACGCAGACAGGCGCCGATGGTCCGTCCAGAAAGCATATAACTCTCAGAACTTACAATCAAACATCACCGCTAAATATAAAAAAAAATTACGAAACGAACTCAGAAGCATTCAAAGAAAAGTGTCAAAAGAGCACGTGATTACAAAGGTGGATCTGTTGACCAACAAAGAGATTCGGCGAATCTTTCGTTCTCACTTTGTGAACAATGAACCACAAAAAAAACAACACCGCGAATTACCGAGCATAAACTGTAACCAAAAATGTAACCAACCACTAGGTTTAGCGGCAGGTTTTAATTAAAAAATGCTGCCACGTACCTTGCGCGTTGGGTTTAGGGCTCCATGTTGGAAGCGGAAACAGCTGAGCTGAAACGCAGCGGAACTCAAGAGGCCGAAACGTGTTTCCAGACGGAGACATTTAGCGCCCGATTCGGATTGGCGGCAGTGGACGTGCGTTGGCTTGTTTTAAAATACTATACAAAGATAAACTAACAAATTAATGTACACATTAAATGGTCTTTAGGCAAGTTTTAGTATAATTAAATCAATACATCAATGCCCAAGGATTATTAAAATGATCATTCTTAATGAGAAATATTCTTTGTACACGTTGATTATGTTTAACAAGAAAACAGCGTCTCTTTGTCGATTTCAGGTGCAATGGGGGTTCACGGCCTGTGGAAGCTCCTGGAAAGCACTGGAAAGCCCATCAACCCTGAAACACTGGAGGGGAAGATTTTAGCAGTCGGTATCCGCTCGAGGAGTTTTGGCACTGTAGTCTTTCTAAAAAGTTGCCGGTAATTCTCAAAACCCCACGTTTGTCCCCATAAAGTGTATACCTTGTGTAAAGTAACCCGTTTAAACGCCAAATAGCATCAAATTCAGTAAACATCGTTTCAAACATAAACTACCTGACCTTTTGTTTATCATGACGTCATTGTAAAATGATGATTTTTCTAGACTACAAATTTCACCAGGGGTTCTTGACTAACGTGCCTCAGACATCAGCATCTGGCTGAATCAAGCGGTGAAAGGAGTGCGGGACCAGGACGGCAACAGTGTCCAGAACGCACATCTGCTCACTCTCTTCCACCGACTCTGTAAGCTGCTGTTTTTCCGCATCAGGCCTGTCTTTGTTTATGATGGCGATGCCCCTCAAATTAAAAAACAAACACTGGTGAGGAGTGTGACACTGATTTTTGACAATTGTTGATGGACAGAATAAAATAAATACTTAACGTTTCTAGGTGCTCCGGAGACACAGACGGGAGGAACAGGCCCGTGAGTCCAGGCAAACTAGTGAGAAGCTCCTCAAGACGTTTCTGAAGAGACATGCCATCAAAGCAGCGCTAGGAGAGCAAAGGTAAAGCAAACCTTTCAAACCTCATGTGGTGCACAGAGGCAACGTGTTTCTTAAAATAACATGTCCTTTCCTTGAAAGGCTAGCTCGCAGTGCTTGCATTGTTCAAAATTATAGTCAAACTTTGATTCAATTGATGAAGAGATATGGAAAAAAAATACTAAAGCAAAGCTTTTTCTCTGCTGCAGTCAAGATCCAGTTCCCAGTCTGTCCTCAGTGAGACGAGATGAACGGGATGACATGTACGTCCTGCCCGCACTTCCCGCTGATGAAGGCAGAGGCGGGTGAGACACACACACACACATACACACACAGTCTTTATCAAACAGCGAGACTCAACTTTTTCAAACTCTGTAGCTCAGATGAAGAAGAACCTGGAGATGAGGCGACGCTCACCTACAGCAGGTTTCAGGTCAGACTGAACATTTATACTAGGCTTTACGTTTGTACTTGAACAAAGTTTTTCATGTTTGTTTGTTTATAGGACGAGATGGACGGCAGTCACTCCAGTGTAGACATTCATTCTGAGGAGTTTTCCCTGCTGCCACCAGAAGTCAAGCATGAAATCTTGAAAGAAATGAAAGAGTTCAATAAACGGCGACGCACACTGCACCACAAACCACCAGAGGTGCTGCTTCTATTACAACATTATTTTAGAGCCTAAACTAATAAAGTCATGTGTAATGGTAAAAATGTGATTTTTCCTATAATAGACATTAAATGACATACTAACATCCATCTTTTCACACCCTGGTTCTCAGCGGTCTGGAGAGTTCTCGCAGTATCAGATAGCAGGTCTTCTGCAGAGGAACAAACTGAACCAGCGTTTAGAGGGAGTGGAGAAGGAAATGACTCATCACGCATCCACCGGGATAGAGCAGCTGTATGGAGAGAGCAAAGATATGGAGATTCGCCGTCTCGCTTCCGAGGAATCATCCCATTACGTCCTGATAAAAGGTTTGAACCTTGTTGTTAATTCATTTTTTCTGAGAGAGAGAGAAAAAAGTGGATTTTTTAAAAATTGTAAATCATTTGTTCATCTCTTGAATCGGTGACCAGACTTTTCGACCCAGGTCGTTTGGCCCCCGGGGCTTTGGACCCGGACGATTGATCCTTAGGACTATTGGAGCTTCGTCACGCGGCTTATTAAGAATCATATCTTCGGCCTTGTTGTTTGGACTGTTCTTTAGCATGCTTTGTGTATTTCACCACACGCTTTTAGGATAAACAAGTATCGGCAATTTGGAAAGCTATTTAAGCAAAGCGGCTGCGTGCCCTGCATGAACTGAAGCCGCGGGCCGATCAGGACCGATTCCGTGCGATCCCGTGGATGAAAATTGTCGCGAAAACGAACTTCGATCCGAATGGGTTTTTACTCACGCCTGTCAAATTTCTAGCTCGCACGGGCATGAAGATATGAATTTTAATAAGCCGCTGCGCCGGTCAATCTACCGTTATAAGTGCTTCTTTGCGGGACAAAGGCGCTCGAATCGGGGCAAAGTTATGCTTCTTCGCTGGAGTAAATGCAAAGGAGCCGCCTCCCAAATGTCTAGCTCACACGGCCAAAGATATGATTCTTAATAAGCCGCGTAACGAAACTCGGGTCTAATCGTCACGGGTCTAACCATCCGAGTGTCCAATAGTCCTAAGGATCAATCGTCCGGGTCCAAAGCCCCGGGGGCCAAACGTCCTGGGTACAAACCCCCTAGTGGTAGATGCAATTTAAATGCATTTTAGTTGAAAGACTTTTGTAGACAATTTTAAATGGAACTTTCTATGCTATACATAGAACATAGATATAGCTTTTATATATATATATATATATACACACATCACACACACACACGTTCAGTACACGTGTTTGTGTAAAGTAAACTTTCAATGTTAAGTGTAGTTGTTTTTTTTTTTTTTAGGATCCAAGAAGACCACACCTATTACAGAAAATGTATCTGCTCCAGTCCCTACATGGGAAAGAAAAGCAAAGCTTAAAGGAAAACCTGAGCCTCTATGGCAGCCCATCTCAGAAGACGATGAGAGGTTTATGGCGTCTTCCTCTAACCCAAAGCTGGAGTGTTCTCAGGATGGGCAGCCACCCTCTCCTCGCACCCTACTGGCCATTCAATGTGCCATGGAAGACAACAGCAGTGAGGATGAAGGTCAGGGGCACAGCAGGGCACCAGAGTCTGAGAATCCATCTGAAGTCTTTCCTCAAACTCCCCACAAAGTGCAGAATCCCATAATAGATTTGGTCAACGAAGACAGCAAAAACGACTCTATTGTCCTCATCAGCTCCAAATATGATATCTCCCCCTTTGAATGTTCCGAAGTCATTGGAGATAAAGATGTGTCAACCACAACTTTCCCAACCAGACAGGAAGCTATGAAAGAAGTTGAGAAACCCAGTGAAACTACATATGTTAAGCCAAATTACCTGAGCAGAAGAAGCTTTGAGCAAGAGGAACCAGTTGAAGAGCTTGAGAGTTCTACTGCTCTCTTGAGTGACACAATGGCCGATGAGAACATAGAAAGGGTTCAGTCTAGCAGGCCTCTGGTTCTCCCATATTTCGCTTCAGAGAACAAATGCACACCAGCGAATCCAATAGTCAGAGACGACGTTCAGCAGGATAGTTTTCCTGCTTCTTCAGAACTTCTGAAAACCACAGATACTGACAAAAACAATGAAATGGATGAAAAGACTAAAACAAGTGATTCAGAAAGCAGTTCAGAAGGTAGAGACAAGCCTGCTTGTGATGTGAAGTGTGGCAAAGGTTTAATGACTTGATTTTTTTCATCTTTGCAGAGAGCTTTATTGAGGTATCTGAAGGGGCAGAAGACTCTGAACCAGACGAGTCTTCTGTCTCGGCAGGAGAAACAAAGACCATGGTCTCTTTGGATAAAAAGAGTGACTTGGAAGAAGAAAGACTAATGGAAAAGGACGTGTGCAGTTCCGACAGCAATGAGAACATCTCAATAGCAGATACCCCTGTAACAGCCACTGCGAGTGACTGGGATCAGATTGAAACGGTAGAAAATTATTTAAATTAGTTTTTTGAATGTGCCTGTCCTAAAAACCACAAGCTTTTACTCACTTCTCTTTTCCCATGTCCAGGATACCTTACTGAAAAAATTAATTAATTACAAGTTTCAAATTCCAAGAAGAGTAAAAGTTGCAAAGTATCCAATTTTAAAATAACTTTATTTTCTTTATTTTATTTTATTCTCTTAATTTAGGCTGAAAAAACACCAAGAAGTGTGAAAAACAAGAAACCTTATTTATGAGGTTTCATCTCCTAATACAGTTGTCGTGTAAAATGTTGGTAATAACTTTCAGAGCCGAGGGTAGAGTCAACGCAAATTTTTTGATTTGACAGAGTTTAATCAAATCAAGTGTAATTCCCTGACTAGTCAGTTAAGCATAGCATACACACAGTATAGGAATTTAATCTCAATGTTTCAAAATGGCAGAACAAAAGTCTAGTCAAGTCTCTATACAGCACTTTTAAAAACAGATGAACTGACCAAAGTGCTTTACACTTTAGATATAAATAGATCAATAGACAAAAAAATAGATTAATAGACAAAATGGATTAATAGACAAAAAGTCAGTCTCAGTCAAACTCAAATGTTCAATAAAGTGTGACTGCTTGTGATTTAGCTCATATAATAGCATCCGGTACTAAAAATCCGGTAAAAAAATTAATCGCAGTTGAAAAAGTCCCTAAAAGTCGAGTGATTGTGCATGACACTTACAAGTAATGATGTACTCCATTCAAATGAAGTGGAGTAAAGAGTACATATACTAAATAAAAAATTTAGTAAAGTAGAGAGTAAAAGATTTTTTTTTAATACTCAGGAAAAATACTTAAATAACAAATTCTATTTAATCAAGTACTTTACACCACTGTCCAGGAGGAACTGTTGCAGTTGGAAAGAGATCTACAGGATGAACAGAAGAGTCTTAGCGAGCAGAAGCAACAGCTAGAACGCATCAGCTCCACCATCACAGGACAGATGTGCCAAGAGAGTCAGGCAAGTCTACTGCAGTTTAACCTTCATGTATCTGCCGCTAACGTACAAGCTTTACGAACACTCCTGGCACTCACTCAGATTCCCAATGCGCACATCTTTAAAGTGCAGAACTCATTTTTTTAAGTACTGTTGGGAAATCTTCTAGTGGTCACCGTGTGGTCAGATTTATTTAGGGGTGACAGGTGGTCCTGAAATCTGCTGCAGGAATCATGTGTCTGCTTCTGTAATGGTTGATCATGAGATTCATAGCATCTCTACTCTCATTTACACACTGACATGTTTATGTGCCCTCTGATTCGTGTCGACTTCACACAACATTCACAATACTGTATAAATATAACTGAGCGTTACCTAGCTCAACCTTGTTAAGATGTTACTTAAATAGTATTCTTGATTTTCTGCTACAGAGAAGTTACAAATTAACATCTGAAGGTATTACAATTCACGTTGTGATGTCATTACATCAATCAAAATAGAGCAGAGTGCGTTTTGGATCCTTGTGCAGAGTGGGATAAAGCAATGGATATTATATTTGATAGTTTTGTTTGGGCGTGTGGAGGAATGACATATGCTATTTGCAGGAGCTGCTGCGTTTGTTTGGTTTGCCATTCCTTGTGGCTCCCATGGAGGCCGAAGCCCAGTGTGCTGTGTTAGAACGCCTGGACCAAACACACGGCACCATCACTGATGACAGCGACATCTGGCTCTTTGGTGGCCGCCAAGTCTACAGGAACTTCTTCAATCAGAACAAATTTGTGGAGGAATACCAGTTTGTTGACATGCAGAGGCAGCTTGGTCAGCTGATGTTTGATGTCATTTTACTTTAAATGACTTTGACGAAGCACAAAAATCATTTAAAAGACATGCCTGTGTGACTCTTTGTGAAGGTTTGGACAGGAGCAAGCTGATCAATCTTGCTTATCTTCTGGGCAGCGACTACACTGAGGGAGTACCAGGAGTGGGTTACGTTACCGGAATGGAAATACTCAATGAGTTTCCTGGTCCTGGTTTAGAACCTCTGATTCAACTCAGGTCAGGAAGTCTAATATCATGATTAACAATCACACACTTAAACACACGTTTTCCAGGTTCAAACCTTTCTACCCTCTGCAGAAGACAGGCTTTAACCCAAGCACCTACATGTATGATGATTCTGAACATGTGATTCTTTTTTCTGACTGATGCAGTCAGTGGTGGAGCGACGCTCAGGAAAACAGGAAACTGACTGCCAATCCTAAAGACACCAAAGTGAAGAAGAAGCTTAGGAATCTAACTCTTCAGCCTGGTTTTCCAAATCCGGTGGTAGCCCAGGCTTAT
Source organism: Paedocypris micromegethes (assembly GCA_028031935.1). Classification (NCBI taxonomy): domain Eukaryota; kingdom Metazoa; phylum Chordata; class Actinopteri; order Cypriniformes; genus Paedocypris; species Paedocypris micromegethes. The sequence continues at coordinate 17,827,560 of CM051501.1, read as the reverse complement.
CTCCAGCCCACCGTGGACCAGTCGGACGTGTCCTTCAGCTGGGGAAAGCCACAACCAGAGCTCATTAAAGAATATCCTTTACTGTCACTTCACCTTCACGATTGAATTTTATTGCAGGGAGTGTATGTGTTTCAATAATTAAGGACTAAACCGTTTTCTTAACCAATACAACATTCTGCCAAAACCGTTTTGGATGGAACAGCAGAAAAACTCAAGAGATCCTGCAGCCTGTGTTGAAACAGCTCAATGCTCAGCAGGTAAAGCGTTTGAACGTAAATATATTTACATATATATATTAAATATATTTTATAACGTAAAATATATTTTACGTTACTTCATCAAAAAAGAAAACGCTTAAAAGCCTCACAGAAGTGACATTTTCAGAGATCTTGTCTTTGCGGTCATGGCCCAAAGCTCATGAATATAGGTGAGATCTGGAACGAGAGCTTTGTCTTTTGGCTCAGCTATTCCAGGGTGTAGGGAAATAAAAACATGGCAAACTCAAAACGCAGTGTTTTAACAGAGAAACACTATTACGATCGGCAAATGCGCAACGGGCGGTAACTCAAACAAATAAACCTCCTACACGCTAGAAATCTCTAGACTCTGGAGCCAAGCATTACTAAAATACGACACCAAGTACATACACATGTTCACTGAACCTTACGTGTCTTTTTGCAGAACCAGCTGCGTATTGACTCATTTTTCCATTTGGAGCAACGAGAAAGAAAGCCTATAAACAGCGAACGTCTGCGCAGAGCTGTCACCTGCCTAAAAAGGAAAGAAAAAGCAGAGGAAGACGATGTTGAAGACATTTCCCTATCTAAAAAGTGCAAAGCGAAGAACTCTGATCTAAAAATGGAGCCCTGCGGCGTGAGCCCATTTGCAGGAGGTTTTATAGCAGCGCCAGCAGAGAAGCTCGGGACCAGAGATGAGGCTGGGCTCAGTCAGAACAGGACATCGCTTTCAGTTGACTCCAGCTCGGAGGACGAAGCTGAAGACGCAAAGCTTGTTGCTATGGTTACAGCACAGAACGTGTTTAAGGGCAAAGCAAAAAGAGGAAAACGAGTTCTTCGGGGAAAGAGAGGAAATAAGAAAAACTAGTTTTGACACTAGAAATATGACACGCATAAATATGTATTAATACTGTCAGTTGAGTTGGATGAGGTGTAAATGTTCTGATTTCCTTCTGAAATGAGACCCACAAGAAATTCTTCAGCAAATAATAAGTTCTAGAAATAAATAAGTTCTTTGGCTTTCATTCTGTGTAAAAAAAAAAAACTAAAATAAATGTACAGTATATATTTTCAATTGATTACTCAATTACAGAAAAGTTTTGTTTTTGGAAGCCGTGCGTGAGACGTATAGAACTCCATATCGGTGCACACTCAGAGGGTCTTTCCTTCTCCGGAATGACCTCCATTGCTCCGGCAGCTGTTGCTGTCAGTCATCTGACTCCCAGTGCCGCATGCCTGGACGTCAGGACAGGAGAGAACAGTGGAGCGATGTCTGAGAGAAAGCCAAACTGACGAGGACTTGATCCGCTGAAGATGGAGCCGGACGGACACACGGGCTCGGGTGGGTGCGCTCTTCATTTTCCGTCGATCGTGGACAGACAGAAATGAGCTGTTCGCGAACGTTAAAGTTCTTAAATGTTCTGTTTATACAAACACCAGTACGAATTAGTTTGTCGAAAGAGTATAAATTGCAGTAGTCGACGTAACGAATCGATTTGAGAGGTTACATTTGACAACAGCATAGCATTGATTACTGGAGAACATCGCTCATCTGCTGCATTCTGAACGACCTAACAAATCACATTTTTAAGTTTATTTTCCAACGTCTTTGGTCCAAAGTGGACATACGCTAGTATGCTGGTTGTTCAAACTCAAGAAGAAGCTTCCATCACAAATACACATTCACGTTTAAATGAGACGGAGTTAGAGAAACCTTAAGCGGCCCACAGAGGGGAAATGTGGGCTCTACTTTTTTTCCGCACACACACAAACTGGAGCAGTGAGCGAAGTCGATCTAGATCGGCTGAGACGCTGCTCTCGCTTCGTACTCGAGAGATGCTGAGGAAGGAGATTCTACGCTGCTCCGACAACTCGCCGACTGTGTAGTTCTCTCGCCTATCTCTCTATTACCTCTCTCTCTCTCTCTCATTCTCTCTCTCTCTCTCTCTCTCTCTCTCTCTCTCTCTCTCTTCTCTCTCTCTCTCTCTCCTCTCTCTCTCTCTCTCTCTCTCTCTCACACACACACACACACACACACACCGCAGAGTGGGAGCATGTGGGGGTCAGTGTCTTGTTTGAGGATGCATCAGCAGTGGAACCCACTGGACCGGGATTCAAATCTGCAATTTCTGGTCACAAGTCCAAAAACCTTAACACTTGCCCACGACACTGCCCTTAAGTTATGGAGCAGCTGCTGAGCAAGAGCAACTGTTGCGACTGATTGAGATGGGGCTGACAGGATCCTTAGAATTTATTCACAACCTGAACTGGCCACATGGTGGTAAACAGTGAGCGACCAGTTCACGTGTTTCACGTTTATAGTTACAGTGATGCTTTTAGCTGACACTTCTCCAAAGCCACAAACAGATTTGACTGTCAATGTCAGGCTTTCATTTTTCAGGAACACAAAATCATGTGAGGATGTTTATCCTGCCTGCAGCCATAGTTCCTAGTAATAAATCTGAATTATTCAGCATTTATCAGTCTTAATTCATTTAATGGAGTCAAATTATGTTTTAAGTCATGGTAGTTTTACCATACCTTTAGTTTTAAATTTTACCAAACACATGGACTTGGATTTAAATCTAAAGAATTACTGTTTTCATCTGTAGAAGCTTCAGATTCTGAACTGGCCGCAACCATCATGAAGAGGCATTTTCGTCCATCGTTGATCCGAAGTGAAGCTTGGGAAGGTTATGTGTTTGCAGACATGGAGATCAAGATCACGGAGTCCACGGACTGTTACGGTGCTGTCCTCTGGCCTTCGGTGTGTCCTGCTCATTCACACAGACTCCACTAACTTATGTATTCTGAGGAAAGAACTTCTCTTTTGTAGGCCATGGTTTTGTGTCATTTCCTGGACACTCACCGTGATGAATACAAACTCATGGACCAGAACGTCATTGAACTCGGAGCTGGCACTGGCCTTGTCACAATAGTGAGCAGCCTTCTGGGTAAGAGAGATGCTCATTGCTTTCTTCTCTGTTTCTGCTCAGTCTTGAAATACAACGGTGTGTGTACAGGCATTGAGGTCAAAGTGGGACTCAATGCTAGTGGTTTTAAACTACAGTAGAGTCTTTTGAGAGTCAATGGTGAGACCCCACTATGATATTAAATGTGTGTGTGTGTGTGTGTGTGTGTGTGTGTGTGTGTGTGTGTGTGTGTGTGTGTGTGTGTGTGTGTGTGTAATACAGAGTCTAATATCGAGTCGAACACCTTTTGCCTTCAGAACTGACTTAATCAGCAGGTTCAACAAAATTCTGAAAACACTGTTCAGGGATTCTGCTCCATATTGACGTGACTTGGAGAATTGTCATCATTTCTCAATTCTTCAATAGCCTTCAAAAATGGTTCACTGTGATCATAAAGACATGGACAAGGTCAGCAACAATACTCAGGCAGACTGCTGTTGACTTGATTCTAAATTGGTGGTTCCGGACTCAAAAAGGGTCGAGATAATATCTACAATCCGAATGTTGCAGCAGAAATCAAGACTCATCAAAGCAGGCAATGTTTTTCCAATATTTTATGATCCAATTTTGCTGAGCCTGTGCCAACTGTAGTTATTCTTAGCTGACAGGAGAGGAACCATGTGTGTTCTTCTGCTGCTGCAGGTTTGACATGTCGTTATACACACAGAACTGCCAGGTGATTGGCTGATAAAAAATTTTTTAATTAATGTGCAGTTGGACAGTTGTATAAAATTTATGATTATGTATGTATGTATGTATGTGTGTGCGTGTGTGTGTGTGTGTGTGTGTGTGTGTGTGTGTGTTTGCATATTTATAGATACAACACTTCAAAACATACAACAAATTCGAGATTGCGTGAATGTACACAAGTGTGACTGTAACATTATATTTTCTCCAGGTGCAAAAGTGACGTCCACTGACCTGCCAGAAATTCTTAGTAACTTGAGACACAATGTGCGTCGGAACACCAGGGGGCGCTGTCTCCACGAGCCGCACGTGATGGAGCTCTGCTGGGGGAAACAGTTGGAAGAAGCCTTTCCTCGAGTCTCCTGCCACTTTGACTACATCATGGCAGCAGACGTTGTGTACTCACACCCGTATCTCGAGGAACTGATGGAGACGTTCTTGCACTTGTCTTCTGACGACACTGTGATACTGTGGGCCATGAGGTTCCGCCTGGAGCCGGAGAACAGATTTGTGGACAGATTTGAGAAACACTTTACACTGGAGGAGCTCTATGATCTTCCCAGCCTGCGGATAAAACTGTACAGAGCGAAGAGGATTCAGAGAAAATGAAATCTTCACTGAAGACAGACACCACAGTCTAGTTGTGATGCGGACATCAGTCTTTTTGCTGGGATCAAACTCATAAACTCCTTGTTGTCAGCTCAATTAATCCATCCGTTTTTTAGGAGCCGTTGAGTCTCATGCCCCTACCCAAAACTTTTAACTCTGCAGTTATTACATAAATCAGATATGCATTGCAGACTGTATTTATTAATTTCAAGCAAATAAAGTACAAACAAAACTTTGCAGACTGCTTACTAGTTATGCTGTGATATACGTGTGTGTGTGTGTTTGTGTGTGTGCGTGTGTGTGTGTGTGTGTGTGTGTGTGTGTGTGTGTGTGTGTGTGTGTGTGTGTGATTTCTACGGTCTTGTAGGTGTATAATGGTTTAAAAAGATGTTTGGGTTATTTTCAGCACAGCAGCTCTAATGCGCTGGTTCTAATGAACCGAGATATTTGACACTGATTTCATCTGCTTCCCCTGGTCAGAATCTTTTCAGAAACACATATACATCATAAACAGCTCGTCATTCCAGGTGTCAGCGGAATTGGGCATCATACAAGTTTAAGTTCAATGCATTTCTTGAAGTATTTTATTTACCTTACAATGAAAAATGTATTATCCTCATTTGGTGTGAACGCGGCTTCCGTGCCAGTAACAAACCTTACACGGTGATGTTGCTGAACGGCCCCAGGGGTCCAGACCCAGACCCCCTCCACCCGCCGTTTGATCCACACAGCTACTCTGCATTGCAAAAACAAACCAGAATTCTAAAAGAAAAGTCAAAAAGTACAAAACACAAGCACGGATTCTGGACTTATGAAATCTAATGACTATAAAACGATAAAACGTTTTAACTTCAATGTTACAGTATTAAACGCTAGTGTTGTTGTAAATAAACAACATAGTTTCAGTTCTGATTTATCATACATAATAATGTCATACGTTTATTTGATACATGGCATATTGTCAAATATGTATACCAGGTAATAGAAATGATCGAAAACACTGAATAAATAATGGTGAGATTGTAACAGTGGTGAGTTTGTAATCTGATGCAACTATCCGCTGGCGATATTTATCATCCGCAACAAAATCTTGCTTCCTGAAATAGACATAGGGGCATAAAGAGCGCTGGACCGCGATCCGTTTCTCTGCGTTTCTGGGGCTGTATCTCGGGCTAAGTTTAGTCGGGTCTGTCTGACGTCACCGCCGCGGGGTGATGCTGCTCGCGAGGGTGAGAGGAGAAGATGCCATTGCAGAATCATTCGCTTGATGACTCCGGTGGAGCGAAACACTAATCCGCCGATATTTGCTGGCTCGTTAGCACAATTGCAGCAGAACGGCGCAGTCACAGTAAGTGGACCGCGGTTCGGATTAGACAGATATTTTCCGTTTATGGTGGAAAAATTGTTTAGCTGGTGAAAAAAAAAACTTTTCTCTATGAATTACAGCTTTCTGTTAATCAGAGCTTTTTCTTAATCAGTAGAGTTTGTAAAGACACTCTTGTGGGTTCCTGGAAGAACATGACATGATTCAGCCTTTATCGAGACACCTCGGAAAATATTTTTTTCCTGTTTGGTATTATTCGTATGGAAGCCCGTTTCCGCCACTTAAAAAAAAACGTCGGTTTTTATTAAGGGGAAAGAAAAGCTAAGTCGAAATAATGACTTAGTATCTCAAAATAATGACATATAGTATCTCAAATTAACGACTTAATAATTATTCGAATTGTAAAGTATGTTTTTTTAAAAGTATTTTGAATTTTAAAATAAAAATCTGTATAAATAAAATGTACGTTTGAATTAGGCTGAAAAATAGAAATGCAGAAGGAAGAGGAGAGACGAACGTCTGAAGAAGACGACATCACAGGTGATGACTAGTTTCTTTTACACTCTTGCGCATGCGCACAAGCACGCAGAGTCGCACACACGTTTTCTCTTTTGTGACGCAGAAGCTGGCGTCCGCACAAAAGAGAACATCTGGAAGCCGTGTGTGCTATCCACCATTGGGAAAGAGACGTATCATTTTGTGGGACATGAGATCAGCATCTGGGAATCACTGGATTCCTTTGGTTCTGTCATCTGGCCTGCAGTGAGATTTCCACCGTTTATTAGATGACACACTAGTTGTTTTGTATGCTTTTTATTTCACTAAAAACTATTTTTGAACAAAATCCCCAGGCAATTACTCTGTGTCAGTATTTGGAGTCAAACCAAGCCCTGGTCAATCTTTTCGACAAAGCTGTGCTGGAGATTGGATCGGGGACTGGGCTTGTCTCCATCGTCGCCAGTTTGTTGGGTGGGCACGTGTTCTCTTCAGAAATCTCCAGAACTTATTATTTGAAATGGAATATGGGTTTGTAAACGGTTAGGTGCCTGGGTAACATCAACAGACCTGCCAGAAGTCCTTGGGAACCTCAGAAGCAACCTTTCCAGGAACACGAGGGGTCGATGCAGATACACTCCCCAGGTTGCAGAGCTCTCGTGGGGACACGAGCTGGAGAAGACCTTCCCTCACTCTGTGTACAAGTATGACTACATCCTGGCAGCTGACGTGGTCTACCATCACGACTTCCTGCAGGAACTACTAGTCACCATGTGCCACTTCTGCCAGCCAGGTTCGACTCTGATCTGGGCCAACAAGGTCCGCTTCAATTCTGACCTGCTGTTCCTAGAGCGTTTCCAAAACACATTTAATACTTGCTTGCTGGCAGACAATGGAGAGGTAAAAATATTGTCTGCCACCATGAAGGACGATAGCAAACCTGAACTGCTGAGACCAATCATAAGAGTAGAGAAAGCTGAAGGCCAGACAGATCAAGATGATTGGCAAAGTTCCAGAAAAACAAGGCGAGAGATGAATGCCGAGGAGGAATTTCAACAACAAGCAATGGTAGTTGCTGCAGAAGACAATATAATGGATGACGCAGGCGAAATACTGGAAGAACAAGAGAAGAACATTGATGGGGAGAAGAGCAGCGGCTCCACCGAGACAGATTTACCTCAGCGCAGTATTGGTTTGCTACTCACTTTCATTATTCACACAATCTGTTGACATAAATGCAAACAAGACTAATGAGGTCTGGGACTTCTGTTCTAGACAATGAAGAAGAAGAAGAAGAAGAAGAAGAAGGAAGAGAAGAAGTAGTAAAAGGAGAAGATGAAGACTATAAAGAGGAAGAAGAAGAAGACGAAGAAGAAGAAGAAAGCCGGTTAAAAAACAAGAAGGAGAGTTTGTGGGAACCGGTAATTTATTTTAAACCAGGGAAAGAAATCTACCATTTCTTGGGCCAGGAAATCACAATTCAAGAATCTATTGACTCATATGGTGCGACTGTTTGGCCTGCGGTGAGTCTGTTCCACCAGAAAGTTTAAAATACAGAGTGAAGTCCTGTCGACACACAGTAGTTCAAGTCTTGTTTTTAAACCTTAAAGTGCTAAAGCATTACCCTGCCTGAACAAAATTGTGGTCAAATTGAACTGACAAATTGCATTTGCGTCAACTCAATTTGAAGGTCTATACGTCAGATCAGTCGAAGAGGTGGATTTGCGACAAAACCTTGCAATCAGCATCAGTAGGCGGGGTCAGGGAAGATTGGGCAGATGAACGATCATTTTAAATACTGCATGTTGTGTTTTATAAATATAAATAGTTTTGAACATGTTTTTACTGAGGTACCCTGTATAAATGAATAAAAAATATAAATACTGCATGTGATATGGATGTACTATATTAACTACGTACATTTACTATTTACTTGTAGAAAATAATTAACAACAAATATTAATTCATGTCATAATTTATACTGAATATCAAACAATATAACAAAACATTTTCTGTATATATAGCGATTGAAAAAAAGGCAGAATGAGTAGACGATAAAAGAAGAATGATGGATGTATCTTCGAGTGACGTCACTACTCAATCAATGAGAAAAACTCTGACACCGATTGGCAGTTTCTGTATACGTGTTCTTGTATTGACCTCTCAAATTGAATTGTCAAACATTCTAATTTTGTCAGTTTTGGCTTTTTTGAATTTTGTCTGAAAAAAGGCTACGTAGTCAAAACTGTGTTTTATTGTCACACACAGGCTCTGACTCTTTGTCAGTACCTGGAGTCTCCATTGGGTCGGCAGAAGATCCAGTTACTTGACCGCTCAGTCCTTGAGCTCGGAGCGGGAACTGGTTTGCTCTCAGTTGTAGCTACACTTCTGGGTAAGTGTGGGGACAATGAAGTGATTCTTTTCAGAATCCCAAGATAACCAGTGAGATGATTCATAGGTGCCAAAGTCACAGCCACAGACTTACCCGAGATCCTGAATAACCTGACCTACAACCTCAACAAGAACACAAGAGGCCTGTGGAGACACCAGCCCCAGGTCAAAGATCTCCACTGGGGACACAAGTTACAGGAAAACTTTTCAAACTCAACACAACATTACGATTTTGTGTTGGCTAGTGATGTGGTTTACCACCACAGTTTCCTGTCTGAGCTGCTGGTCACCATGCATCACTTCTGTCAGCAAGGCTCTTGTCTGATTTGGGCCAACAAGGTGCGCTACGCCTCCGACCTGACCTTCATCAAGCGCTTCCTCCAAACTTTTGACACCACTTTGCTCGAGGAGATAGATGAAGTAAGGATTTATTCTGCCACCAGCAAGCCTTAAAGAAACACAGGAGAGTATAAAGGATGATCAAGAAGAAGTGGCTCCTGACAGCTGAAGACAGAGCCGAGGAAACTTGAAGAGCGGTCTGGAAAAAAAAAATAAAATCAGCGTTCAGGAGTCTCTCGCCGCCAAAACAGCGATCATCCGCTTGTTTATTTTGCTAATTCCTGATATCTCTAAAACGCAGGAGCGGATTCATTTGCTAGATCAACTAATCCTGAAGATCGGAGCAGGATCAGGACTCTTGATTCACTCTTATGTTCACATGATATGTATAACACAACTGGCTGTTATTATGAATGGCCTATTGCGACTAATAAGAAGAAAAAGCGATTTAACGCAGTCTAGTGTCCAATTGGCCAAATATCATGTTTCATCAGAATTTGACCGTGAGAACTATGTTTCGTTAGCACTAGAATTTCATTATTTGAAGATTTTTTGTCATTTACGTCAATTGCTTAACAATGTCATGAAATCTTGGTTTTAGATAATGCATCTGACTGCACTAACTGCTGATCAGCTAAAGCAAATTTGAAATGGTTTATCAGCATTATAGCGCCACCTACTGACTAATCAGAATGAATGATGTTGCTTCCACAAATAATTGTTCTGAATTACCAACTGATATTCTGTTCGGTTCAAAAGTTCTAGCTTGCTGACCAAACGACCCAATTTACACTACATACAAGTTACTATTGTTTTCTTCAGTTCCAATGTCAAAAATTGTACACCTTTTTGTAATAATTATTAATAAGGAGACACTATACAGATTCAAACAAAAATTAGATACATTTCGATAAAGAAGAAAGCAATTCGTTTGGTTTTGGGCTCAAACACAAATTTTGCAAAAAATAAATTCAAACTGATTGTAAGACAAGTACGTTACAACTGCGTATGAGTGCGTGTGTGTGTGTATGCACTGTGCTTGCACATGTAATACTGTGTGTTTGCTGTTACAAGTGTCATTAATGAAGTCACACTGAATAAATGGAGATCTTTTATTCAGAACCATTGTCTCTTACAGTTAGGAACATTCACTTTCAACAAAATAACCAGCAAGTTCTTCTGAAATGTCTCGTGAAGAGACGAGGATATAAAACAACACTAGAAATAAAACAAGTTTAAAACATTGGCATTGTCAAGTGCTCATGTCTCCTGGTGCAGAGCGCAGTGGTCTGTACACTCGGCGGTCTGACGGGTCTGAAGAGAGTGAGCGGACCTGCAGGCGGCCCGACGCGCTGACCGACTGTCCGAAACCTCCCGGTAATGTACAGAGAGCAGTCGCCGTCCCAGCCGAGCTCAGGAAGCTCCACCAGAACCACATCCAGAACCCACGGTCAGGACTCCACACTTTAGCCAAACTAAACCAATTACACTGGAAAAGTGTCCATCCGGGAAAAATACATGTAAAAGTAAATAATGCGCACATGCACCGCACAGCGAGGGTCGTCCCGGCTGCGAAGCCCCTCAGTGTGGGGCAGATAAGGCGTTAACTGACAAGAAAAGCAACCTGTGGTTCAGATGTGTTGCGGAATCTCCTGACTGTGTCCAGTGGCTTTAGAAGGGAGCAAAGTCTGATGGGAACATGATGGGAAGCCAGTTCTCACCGTAGCACACACCGTGACCCCAGCCCAGAGTCTTCATCAGCTGAAGAACACACACACACAATAAATACTCGGTCACAAGCTCAGGTGAGATGACAAATGGACAAAACCCTGTTGAAGGAAATGTTCTGGTAGTTTAATGACAGACCAGTGACTTCAGCCTAGAGTAGTAAAGTTCTAGACTTCAGCAGACTAAGACACACGCTTCACAACAACTGGAAAATTTGAAGATGTTTCTTTCACCTGTATACAGTTCCTCCAGTTTTCTTTGCTGGGTTTGTCCTCCACTATCTTAGTCGCGTACTTTAAGGCCCGTGCGTACATCTTGCTTGCAAACGCATGTTTGTAGGAAAAGCCTAAAATCTGTGGAGATACCAAACCGTGACAAACAGATCAAAAACAGAGCAGATGGTGTTGACCCACCTTGGAGTCAGTTAGCTCTGCCCACTTCTGCACTTCCCAGAAGGTTTCGTCCAGAGCCTTGTGCAGTCCGTGTGGGTCATCGTCTGAGCTGACCACTGCATCAGCGCTGGCGCCTTCCTGAGACGCGGGCAGCAAGCAGCGGTCGGCCAGCGCGCAGCCCTTCCTGCACAGGGCGTCCAGCAGAGACGCTTTCTGCTTCTCCATGTCGCTGAAGACAGAAACCGTCAGAAAACTGTTAAATCACTTGTGTTTAACGTCTTTGCAAACTGTAGCACTGTATCTTGAGGGACTCGCTTTTCAAGCAGAACATTTTACACTTTTGTTTATGTAAATACTCTAATCCACTCCAAGACCGAATAAATTCAGACATTTTTTTTTTTATAAATGATAAAATATTGGTATTACCTGTAATTCCAAAAATTCAAAAATGAGTACTAAAGTACTAAATGTGGGACTAAAGCATTATATAACAGAGCAACACAAAGTGAATACAAAGTAAATAAACAACCAAACGATACAAGGTTTTCAAAATTTTATTCTCAGACTTAAATACACCTAAAATGTTGAAAACCATGTGTCATTTTCGCTCCACATCACAAATAGCATCACTGCTACTAGTTACTACAAAAATGTTCTTACACCTTCTTACTGTAAGGTAAAAATAGGCGAGTGCAAACATTTTTTCAAGGTGCTTTAAATGGAAACTAAATGCCACGTTAGTTTGCAACGTGCAGCGCTTTCTCCATACCTCTTAATGGATGAGGCGTCTGGTCGAGGATCGGTCTTCATCGTGAAGTAGACTGCAAGCGCCGTCTGGTCAATGTGTGAGATGACAACATCAGCCGCCGTGCTGACCTCTGATAATCGCTTCATGCGCTCCTGCGGGGTGGAGAAATGGTGTGAAATGAGGGCGGAGTCAGTAAGGGTGTGGCCCACAAACAAACCTTCTCGCAGTCCAGCTGATGCAGTCGCTGAACAAAGAGCGGCAGGTGTGTGGGGAAAGACTCCTTCAGCTCGTTGTACAACAAACCGTTATCTAACCTACAGACAAAGATGATGATACACTAGAAACTGTGCGCTTTTACTAGATGACGGAGTATCATATTCTTTGAGACTGACTTTGTCATCCACTGAATCTTCAGATCTCTCAGAGCTTCAGAAAATTCTTCCTTCACATCCTTCTCCTTTTCTACATCCTTCTCTTTCTCTTTGCCGTTCTTGGTTTTGTTTGGTGCTGGAACCAGGTGGTAAAAGACTGGCACAATGTCCTGAATGAGGGAAACAAAGAATGGGACTCTTGCATCACTTTTTACACAAACCATCAAATCACATTTGAGCATCAATTCTTTTAGATTAAAAGTGCCAAACCAGGCAAAAGGTGTAATTCATCTCTTCACCTCGCATTCCAAACACAACTGACAAAAAAGTGAACGTCGGTCTGCGAAGATTTGTTTATATCGCCACTGGTAAAATAAAAGTAATTGTGGCAAGAACATTTTTCATTAATTACTTTTATAAATTTACATAAATTAGTGTAAAACACAGTAGAGCCTCCAGACAGCTCCATCTTATCTAGATTGGTCCTCTTTGCCTACCACATTACCCCATCTGGGAAAACTCAAACATTGAGAGCCAACAGTGCTCCAGACTCATGTAAGTGAGGAGAAACAACAAGATCAACATTGAAACCAAATTGTGGATACAATATTTAAAGCAAGAGACACCGTTTTTTTTTTTTTTTT